>ML785813.1:0-11847 GCA_009831015.1 Picea engelmannii
GTGATCCATTTGGAGTGAGCTCAATTCTCCCAAGAACAAGGTAGTGAACTAAACTACAACATTATAAACTATATCAAATCATAAAACACAAAGAAACTATAAATTTACAATACATGTGGAAGAAATTCTCAAGTTGTTTTATTCACTCCATCATAAATTGGACATATGCTCCAAGAGTCCTCCCCTTGGAATGAAAGAGACACTCTTATTTATACATAATTTGCTTCAAGAATAACATAAGCAACTAATAAATTCATATCCACATATATCTCATGTGGTTACAACCATTTGCTAATAATTAGCAAATAGTATCTCTAAAAAACTCCCCACAAATCTCTCTAAAATATTCAATAACAAATATTCCATGATTCTTCTCCTTCCAAGATGCTTGAGTGATTTTCTCAAATCCTCATCAAATCTTCAAGGGTTGATGAGGAAATTCGAATTTTAGGCTAAGTGGTAAAATTTGGCATTGTTGGAATATTCAAATATACATGTAAACATCACCAAACTCACCCAACTTTCAAGGTTAAGTGAAAACATGTGATTTTTCTAATATTTAATCATAAATTTACTTAAAATACCAAAATAAATGCATTGGAAAATATCTTGAACATAATCCCACATAAAGCATGAAAATGGACTTAATACAAGGTTACAGAAAGTAGGAAATGATTAAAAGTCAAGGAAAATGATGTGAAATAATGGTAAAAAGGATGGCAATTTGGTGACTCAACAAGTTGTTCTTTCAAACCTATGGAGAGAATGTACCAAATAAGGATATTATTCACCTCTCCGACATTTTTTCAAGAAAAGAAGCGTACAATTTGTATAAGGAAGCAAATTCAAGTTATGATTTGTGTTGTTCATCATATTCATATTTTACAAGGTTGTGAGCAACTGAATACAAGAATGTGAAGATACCAAGGAATTTTAGCATGGGAATTTGTAGAGCTTGTGTAGATCTAAAAGCCAAGAAGAAGACTTCAAAAGGAAATGAAAGGGTTAAGTGACTACTTCATTGCTTAATTATAATATATCATAAGTAAAATGCAAACACTATGCTTAATTGAACTATTATTATTACATATGATGATCATATATGATTTTTCCAATGATATGTATAAACAGTTGTTGTTGTTCTTCAACAACATTGAGAGCATTAAGGAAAATAGAATAAAAATTGAAAAATAATAGAAGGAAGCGCTCTAACAATTCTAAAAAATATCTAGGTTTGATAATAGATAGCATGGACCAAAAGAAGGCATTGATCCCACATTTCCCTCATATTCCAAAAATTTGAAGTAAGAGAATTTTGTATAGGTCCACATAGTGGATTTCATGGTATTCCATTTAAGACGTTGCATCATAAACCTTATCTAACAACACCAAATATTAGAAATTATCCAAATCTAACAACCTCAATAAATTTGATAATATCCTATACTAGAAGTTCTATATCTACAACTAGACACTACTAATGACAAAAAAGGAAAATTAGGTTTCTCTTGCATATTTGTATTTGTTTGTTAAATTTGAGGTGTTTTGTAAAGTGAAGTTGGGCTTCCTACTAGTCAAACACACTCATGATCGGATCAATCAAATGTTTGGTAGATTCTCTATTAGATTGAGAAGGAAGACTGCATGGATAACTAATAGTATAAAATCTATAATTACACTAGCCTACACCCTTCTCCTATTGTGTGTATCTTGATTAGACTATAGGTTTTAGAAGTTATGTTATGGGTGACACAAAACATGATCAATGTATTGGGAAGTTAAATTGTCATAGTTATCAATGCCAATTCTTGATAATAATAATAAAAAGGTTTAACAAAAGGACACTTCTTTGGGAAGACATGACTCACTTGAATGTTATCCATCTACAGGTTTGGAATTTTTGAGTCATGTTCTGGATTGTACAATTTATCATGCAACACTTGCATTCCTCACTACAAACAATCAAATTAGTATTGCAAGAAAGGTGCAATGAAATATTCATTATTTAGCATGCGTTGAGGAAATCCACCATTAAGTTAGGGAATTTTATAATTACTTTGAGCTAGATGATATGGTTGAATGGGAGAAATTCTATGATAAATAGAAAATCCTTATTTTAGAGGAACATTTTGACTACACCTTGCCCAATTTCAAGTCATTTTTATCGAATCATCCAATGGAAGGTCATCTGAATATAACAAAATTCAATAGGTGTTTGCATATCATTAGAAATTATCCAAGGGAAATGTGTTTGGGTTCAATATGTACAAGAGAGTAGTGTGAACATCTATAGGAAATGTGGATGAGCTTAGAGTTCATGTTATGATTACAATTCCTTCAAGTGATGATGAGAATGGTCGTCCATTTTGGATCACTAAAGTTGTGAATTTATCTTTCCAAGAAGAGAAAATTACATTGATTATAGTGCATTGGCTTTGTACTACATCAAGCAATATTTTTTGTGGTATTTACAAACCAAAAGTATTGACTGGCTCCAACAAAAATCAAGGAAAAAATAAATGTTGAAAAATGAACTACATATTGATAATATAACAATGGATAATATTGATATGTTGGCATATGACTTTGAATTAACAAAAGGTGGTTAATTTCATAAAACTATGCATTCACTTCTTCAAGGAAAATTCTCTACACAACACTACACCAATAATGAAACTACACTATACCAATAATGAAACTAGAGGACTAATAAATTTATTGTCTAGCAGTATTATCCCAGAGAATAAAAATTAGTGGAAAAAAATTCTTCATATTCTTTATAAACTTGAATGTATTGTTTTCTCATATAGCTTTAAGTAATAGATAAGACTAATAAATTTATTGTCTAGCAGTATTGTCCCAGCGAATAAAAATTAGTGGAAAAAAATTCTTCATATTCTTTTTAAACTTGAATGTATTGTTTTCTCATATAGCTTTAAGTAATAGATAATATTTTTGTTCTTTTGTTTTATCAAAATGAATGAATATTTTATTATATGATCCAATGTGGAAATTTTCAACATAGTAGAATGACATTTTTTATAAATTTTTATTTTTTGATTCAATGAAATTTTATGACATGTTTAAAAATAGTTTTTTATATAAATGCTTTTAGCACACAATTAAATTGATGAATTGAAAACTATTCAAATTTTATATAGTTAATTTTTTTTTTTTTTAAATAAACATGTTGATTGTAAAAACACCTTAAAATGTAAGAAAAATAAGCATTCCATGAATATTTTCTCCAAAATTCGGTCTTTTCATGTGCTTTTTGGCATTTTATAGAACATTGCCCTAGAATTTTTTAAAGAGCCTATTTACTCGCAAACTGCATGCCTTATACACAACAATGTTTACAACGTTATGTTGATGCATTATCACTAATGCTCATCTGCAAAAGAAACATTGTCGTATTAGCATATCAAATGGGTTTTTGGGTCTCAAAATTTTGAAGAGGTCTCAAAGTTAGTTTTGTAAGTTTTAATGTGATTATCAATGTGTGCAATGAGTTGATATCACTTTTCCCTTGAAGTTTAAATGTGTTGGTTGATATCCATGATTCGTTGAGTTTTTTCACATTTTTTTATTGCGAATAGATAACAAACCATAACTTAGAACTAGCGTCGGAGATTAAAAGATCTTTCACTCGTTAAATCGTCATTAAATAATGCACCAAGGAATGAACTTAAATATCAAACCTTGATGAGCCACAAACATATTTCACTTGTTAAATGGTCATTAAATAATGCATCAAGGAATGACCTTAAATATCAAACCTGGATAAGCCACAAGATACCCACTACGACTAAACTATGTCATTATTGGTGCCTAGGTAGTCGTGCAGATATTGGAACCAAATATATTTCATTTATTAAAGGATCCTTAACCATTGTGCCAAGGAAAGATCTTAAATATCAAACCTTGATGTGTGACAAGGTACCCACTATGACACTAGTAACGACTATGCAGTCTTAGGGGGATTTTAACTAAAGATATTTCACTTGTTAAATGCATCATTAACAACATACCAAGGAATGATTTTTTTAGGTACCAGACATATTATAATAAGAAGAAACATAATTATTGTAGAAAATATGAGTGGAACAACAAAATATAGAGAACCACAACACCAAAAATGATACTTTTATTGATAGAAATTCAAGTTCACTTTTCTCTTCGAGGGGGAAATCTCCAACAAAGAAAATCTCTATAAAAATAATTCTCAATACAAGAATTTCCCATGCCTTCTACTTTTATTTATACTAATTTTGTCTTCTAAAGAACATTCTAGAGGAAGATCTTTCTAGAAGTGAAAGATTCTATTAAGTCTTCTTACAGTTGACTTGTTCACATGATTATATAGGCCTTTTTTACTAATGTCGGTGTTTATTACATAGAAAACATATTTTTCTACCTACTTGAGGGGTTAGGGATGTTAGGTCCCTAATAACTCTCCCCCTTGAAAAACAGTCTTGTCCTCAAGGCTTGAGATGGCGAAAATGGTGCAGATTGGTAGTTAGTTCCCAAGAGGCATCTTCTGGTGGTCTATCCTTCCACTGAACTAAGATTTCCTTAATGGTGCACTGATAGAGGTGACACTCTCACTAGTCCAATATGGCTTGTGGCTACAACCAAATGGATCCTTCTTCATCCAACTCAGGGAGATTGGTTTGAGTTTGGCACTTAGTTCCAATCACTTTCTTTAAGCACGAGACATGAAAGACGCGATGGAGCTTAGAGTGATAGGGAAGAGCCAACTAGTAGGCCATGGGCCCCTCTTTCTTAAGAATTGTATAAGGACCACAAAATTTTGGGGTGCATTTCTGAAAATATTAAGATTTGAGTGAAGTTTTCTTATAAGGTTGCAAACAAAGAAACACATGGTCGCCTTCAGCAAATTGGTGTTCTAAACGTCCCTGGTCTGCTTGTTGCTTCATGTGATTCTGAGCTATGAGAAAATTTTCTTTGAGGGTATGGAGAATGGTCGTGTGAACCATAAGAGTGTTGTCAACCTATTGAACCTTAGAGACACCAGGCATGTATGAGAGAACCAATGGTGCATTTTTCCCATAGACCACTTCAAATGGGTTCATGCAAGTGGCATCATGGTAAGATGTGTTGTAACACCATTCAATGAGGGGTAACCACTAAGACCACTGAGTTTGTCAGTAGAGACACCGGACATGTATGAGAGAATCAATGGTTCCTTTTTCCCGTAGACTGCTTCAAAAGGGGTCATGCAAGTGGAAACATGGTAATATTTTTTGTAACACCATTCAACAAGGGGTAACCACTGAGACCATTGAGTTTTTCAGTTGGATGCAAAACACCGCAAATATGTTTTCAAACACTTGTTGATAACTTCATTTTTCCCATCAGTCTCTGGATGATAGGCGACGCTGACATGCAATTGGTTTCCTTGGAGCTGGAACAATTCTTACCAAAAATTGTTGGTGAAAGTTGGATCACGGTCAGAGACAATATAACGAGGCATGCCATGGAGTTTGAAGATATTGTCAATAAATATTTGAGCCATTGTTTCAAGATCACTTAAATTATTATATTTGGATAGACGATCTACTACCACCATGATGACGGTCTTATTTCGCGATTTAGGGAATCCAACAATCAAGTACATATAAATATTCGTCCAAATAGTAGGTGGGATCGAGAGTAGTTGGAGTTTTCTTGGAGCCTTGACAGTTTCACCTTTATTGTGTTGACAAGTATCACATTCATCCATAAAGGTGCATATGTCATGTTTCATACCTTCCAAGAAAAAAATAACGTTTAACACATTCATATGTTTTGGTAAATCCTGACTACCCAGTTGTGGGTGAAGCATGAAGCTCTAAAAGCACCGTGGATTTAAGTTGCAACTATTGTCTTAAATACAAACGCCCTGTGTAGCAAATATATTCATTCTTCGAAGAGAACCCTATAGAATCTAGATAATTGTGTTGCAATTGTTGGATCAGGCGAGAAATTTTGGGGTCTTTCATGCATTCCCGTCAAACAACTTGAAGCCAATCTAGTATTTCAGTGAATGAGAGGGAAAATATGGACCCTTCTTCTTTATACTTCTTGGAAAGAGCATCAACAACCATATTTTGTTTTCCCTTCTCGTAAATGATCTCATAATCATATACATATAGCTTGGTCACCCATTTTTGTTGCTTCAGGGATGAAAGTTGTTCTAGAAAATACTTGAAGCTCTGATCATAAGTTTTAATTTAGAGGTGTTGCCCCAATAGATAAGGACACCAAAGATCCACTACATGCAGAAGATAAAACATTTACTTTTCATAGGTTGATTGGCTCAAATGTCTCTCTGAAAGTTGTTTTCTAGTGAAACCCAAAGGTTTCCCATCTTGCATGCGGACTGCCCCAATTCCTTTCCATGATGCATTACATTCTAGTACAAAATTATTGGTGAAGTTAGGTAGTCCCAGAATAAGAGTCATGCACATAACCTATTTTAAGGCATGGAAGGATTGATCCACTACTGGAGTCCAAGTGAAAGCATTCTTTTTAAGGAGAGCAGTGAGAGGTGTTGCAATTTTTCCACAATTCTGAACAAACTTACAGTAATAGATTGTTAAAATTAGAAAACCACGCAAATCTCTTAAAAGTTTTAGGGTGAGGATATTCCTACATAGATTCAATTTTCTTAGGATCCACCCTTATTCCATCATTTCCTACAATATGACATAGGTAATCCACTTCCAAGGCTCTAAAGGCACATTTAGACTATTTGAGGAAATGTTTGTGTTGAGAGAGTAGATGTAGAACTTGATCCACATGGGCGAGATGGGCTTGCCAAGTTTTACTATAGATAAGAATATCATCAAATAAAACTAAAACAAAATGATGGAGGAAAGGATGGAATACATGATTCATGAGACTTTGAAAAGTGGAGGGGGAATTACACAAGCCAAAGGGCATGACCAAGAACTCATAGTGACCCAAATGTTTTCTTAATGCAGTCTTCGGAATGTCTTCCTCTTTCATACATATCTAGTGGTAGACAAAAGGGAGATCGAGTTTGGTAAAGTACTAAGCACCATTCAATTCATCCAATAGGTCATCAATGATAGGAATGAGAAATTTGTCTTTGATTGTGATTTTTCTTAGGGCACAAAAGTTAGGACACATGTGCCAAGTGCCTTCTTTCTTGATTACCATGACCATAGGAGAACAATAAGGGATAGTAATAGGATAGATAACAGCCACTTCGAGAAATTCTTGAACAATTTTCTCAATTTTATTCTTCTAGGAAAAGGGATGACAATAAGTATGAACATTGAGAGGAAGACTTCCCAGTACGAGAGGAATGACATGATCATGGATTCCACAAGAAGGGGGAAGTCTATGGGGAGCATTAAAAATATATTTGCATCGAGAGAGTATATATTAGAGGTCGGGATGCACAGAGGGTGTCTCAAATGCTTGAATGGAATGGAGTTGAGAAATAATTCCAAAATGACCTTTTCTGAGGAGTATTTCCATTCGATGGGAACTGATGATCTCAGGGGATCCTATTGTGATTCCTTGGATATTATATTGTTGTCCCTCATGTTGGAATTGCATGGTTAATTCCTTAAAATCCATGAGAATGGGATCAAGAGTGCATAACCATTCTACACCGAGCACAATGTCACAACCGCCCATGCCAATAGAAAACATATGATATTTCAGCTGGTATTGACCAATTTGGAGGTACACATTTTCACAATGTCCCCCACATATCATGGAACTACCATTGGCAGTCATGATTGAAAACTATTGACTACACATATATAGAAATTAGCTTCTTGGGAAATGCCACTGTCAACGAGGATGATGACTTTCAAATTCTTAATGTGACCAATTAACTTGAGGGTTTGGGTAGAAGAGAAGCTAGTGAGGGAATTTTGTGAAATCATGGGTTCAACTTCTAGTGGATCGGAGGGCGGAGTAAGATCAGTTGGTTGGGGTAGCTCTTCCATAAGGGAAACATCTACCTCCTCTTCAAAAAGATCCTCATACATGGACATACAAATATTTTGTTACTTACACTTGTGCCCTAGAAAATATTTTTCATCACAATTATATCAAAGACCCTTGAGTTGGCGTTCAACCATTTCTACCCATGTTAATTTCTGGATCTTGAGGGGAGTGGTAGGAGGGGTTGTATTGGTGGGTTTAGGGCAAGGAAAAAAGGAGGGTTTTTTGGTTTCGAAGGAAAAAGTATGTTGTGCTTCTTTGGCTCGTTTAGTAGCTTCCAACCAAGTTTGGAGGTAAGACATTAAGATGTGGGCACAGATTTCATCCTTTAGGCCACTCATAAATCACTGCTAGAAGAAGGCATCTAACATTCCCTCTATTCTAAAATTCAAGTGCTCAATGGAGATGATAAATTCATCCACTATGCGAGATTGTTTCAAATTGGATAAATGACTGATCCAAAATGGATCCAAGAAGGCCAAAATTTCAAAGTTCTCAGAATTGAAAAAAACTAGCACCATCATGTAGGGCTCGTTGTGACAATTCCGGCAGTATGTTTTTCTTCGAAAATGGACACCATATGGAAAAGTTATGGCAATCTGAACATTTTACCAAACAGGGAAAAAAAATTCAAAGTCAACAGTGAGAGGTCGTACTGTTGATGTTAGCAGTACGTTATCATGACGTGGAAGATGATGTCATCATGACATAAGCATGCTGACATGGAAACACCAAGAGGTGACATGTGTCAGGCATTTTTGGCATTTCATATGTTGATGTGGCAGGTGATTAGGTTGTACAGACGCTAACATGGAAGTCCATATAGTGACATGGCAGATTGAGATCATGACACGTGGCAGGGTACATATGACATGTGGCAAGGTACAAATGATAGGTGGCAGTGACCTAGCAACAGGTGACAGGCTCTAGGCATGGCACATGGCGTACGGAGCTGACTGTGCAAGCTAACTGTGTTGTTGTCTGTGCGTTCACTTTGTGTACGGTGGTGAATCACAGGATGACACGTGGACCAATCATAGGGTGCCACGTGGCACCTTGGATGAGGCCAATGAGGGTTGGCTCAAAAAGTTTGTTTTCACTCTAGAAGAATTGAACCCATGACCTATCCTCCACCAACGACCTAACTACCACGTACTAGCCACTCAAGCACTTGCGTTACTTATTCAATCATGTTGGAATAGTTGGTTTTAAGTTGGGTTAACACGGATATTAGGGGGTTAGCAGTCGGTCGACAAGGCTAGCCCGTCGACCAATGCGTTGGACCAACATATGACTGGRAATTAAGGAGCTAGTTGATAGCAGGGATGACATTTGGACCTAGCGCATGGATGCATGCCTTTCACATGACCTAAGGCTGGGAGCTAAGGGCTAGGACCAAGCACCTGTCACTTTAGGAGCCGGACACATGGCTACCACACGACCAGGAGCCTGGAGGAAAGGGGCACGCCCATATACTTTTTCCAATTTGTGGGTTTGAAACTTTATTATTGGAATTTTTATGGTTATTTAGTGTGATTTTTGTGGATTTTGCCCATTTTTTAGGATCTGGAGCCCTTTCTGAGGCCAGATCTTGGGAGCAAGTTGGGAGGTGACCCCCAAATCAATATATATATATATATATATATAACAGGTATTTTTGGACATGAGAAGAGGTTCAGAAAAATAGAATGTTGAATATTTTGAGAAGCTTAAGCCATTTTTATGTAGGGAAGCCATTGAGGAAGCAAATTTTGGAGGCCATTTCCAGGAGTTACACTCATCCTTTTTCAGTGTCCTCAGTTGTCTTGGATTCTTGAGGTCGAGTAGAACACAACCAAACCAATTTGTAATCCATTTGATGTATTTTTGAAGAATTGAAGATTAACAATCAAGCCTTCCGCACTAAGACAAAGGCCCAGAGACGTAGGCAACTTTGTCGAACTCCGTTAACAATCTTGGTATTATGGTTTGTTGTTCTTAGTGCTTATTTTCTTTCCTGTATTCTTTATGATGGTTGCAACATTCTTTCATTAAGTTTTCTTTTTCTCTTCAATTTATAAATGGTAAATCAATTCATGTATAAACTTAACCAAAGTCTTTAAAAGATCATTTTCGGATCAATGACCTAAATGGTGGGTGTTAGTGTCAAAGCATGCATAAAGCTCTACAACAAACTGTGTCCAGGAAACATACCCTTGGCGTGCATTTCTACGGCATTATCACTATTGCCAGCATTCCAGATCCAGAGAAAGGACATTGTAACAAAATTTGGCCAACTCATCAATAATGTCATGCAAAGAGAAATATGTTCCATTTGAGTGACCCAATCCATGGGATCCAAGCCATAAAATTTGTTCACCCCAATCCTGTGAAGGAAGTTCATGATGAAGGGGATTGGAATGAGGGCCTTGGAAACGGGAAGAATCGATGTCTTCAAGATAGGAAGGTTGCTCAAAAGAGGTAGGGTTCATGGAGTGGCTCATCAATTGGTCGAGTGTGCCTTTGATGTCTTTATGGATGGAACATTGGTCCTGGAGGGTCTAAATGGAGGAATTGAGCTTGCTAATGTTGTAATTGAGGGTCTCGATGTCCTCCTTGTTTTGGATGTTGTCAACAATCAATGCATTGAGTTCTTGGTTGTGGGTTTTTACCATTTGGGTAGAGGAAAAAATGGGTAGGCAGGTCCAAAAAAAATGCTATAGGAAAGGAGTATGACGATAGATGAGGAAAAGAGAGGAACTGAATGGGATAGGTGGAATATAAGGGTGCCAAGAAGAGTGGGTGGGACCATAACAAAAAAAAAAACTTGCAAGTGATAGGTATCATCGGGATCCGGGCAAAAAGGCGAATCCATTGGGATAGGTCCCAAATAAGGGTTTCAGGGAGGGGGGCTCAGGTCCACGGGAAAAATGATTAAAATTTATAGGTACCACGACGATCAGGGCAAAGAGAGGAATCTAATGGGATAAGTCCCAAATAAGGGTGTCAGCGGGACCACTATTTTTTCTCCTACAGAGTTATACTCTGACTTGAAGAATATTGCAATGACGAATAGTCCAAATTGTTAACAGGAAAGATTATGTAGGAATTTTGCAACACGAATGCAAGAGGTAGGGTTGCGCAACAATATATCTCTTATGTTCCTTTTCTATTCTATTCCTTTCCCAAGGGTTAGGGTTTTCAGGGTTCCTATAGAAAATGGTTTTCCCTGTGCTATATCTCTCTGATATAATGTGGGGTTGAATAATAGTACTCAATCCAATATCTTAGGGAATCAACTAAGGAGGTTCGAGCGTTCCCTTAGTCGTACTACTCGATTACCCATGTACTAGAGAGTATCTTCCCTTATTCTCGGTGTCACTATAACAGTAAGGCGACCAATCGACTAATCTAGAGCTAGTTTCAGGAGACCTTGTGGAATCCCGATATACCTGACGGTACATGGGAGTGATGGCCATGTACAGATTTTGTTTGATGCGGTACTACTCAAAGGAGTACCAATAGGGGTTACGGAGGTTTCCAACAAGGTAAAAAGTATGTTTCAAGTAACCCTATGAAACCATCTATATTTCTTCTGTGTAGTCTTCCCCAACCACAATTTTACCCACTAAACAAGAGATCTTTGTGCTTTAAAGATGTCGACAGTACACATCTCTACCCTGCAAAAAAAATTCCCACAAATTTTGTAGAGAAAAGTGTTTTGATACCACTTGTTAGGTACTAGATGTATTATAGTAAGTAGAAACATAAATATTGCAATAAATACGAGTGGAACAACAAAATATAGAGAACCACAACACCAAAAATGATACCTTTATTGATAGAAAGCCAAGTTCATTTTCCTCTTCGAGGAGGCAA
>ML785813.1:17248-51606 GCA_009831015.1 Picea engelmannii
TAAATAAGTTGTTTCTGCGAAAGAATTTGTTTCATCTTATAATGGAAGATGGTGACACTATGAGATAGCATATGAATGCTTTCAATACTCTTGCAAGTCAACTTATTTTTGTTGATATTAAGTTGGAGGAAGAAGATAAGTGTATTACCTTGTTATGTTCTCTACTAGACTCTTGGGATAATTTGGTTGTGGCAATAGGTAGTACCAGTCAGTAGTTTTCATTAAAGTTTGAGGATGTAGTTGCATCCTTATTATCAAAGGAAATGAGAATAAAATCGATGGTAGAGCATAGCACGGATGCCTTAACGGTAAGGGGTTGTTCTAAAGAAATAAGAAATAAATTTATAGAAGGGAGATCTAAATCTAGAGGCAGATCTAAATCTCCAGGGAATCCCTTAGAGAAAGTTCATTGAAAATGTGGTAAAGCTGGGGATTTTAAGAAGAATTGTAGATCAATAAGTGTTGAGAGAGATAAGGGTCAGATGGTACTACTTCTACGGAAGGAAAGTACCCCTCAGAAGAAGGAGGGGATGTGTATTTGGATTCTACAAGTACAAAGTCAAAAAGTGAGGTATGGTTCATCGACTTAGGTGCATTTTTTCATATGACTCGTCATAGGGAGTGATTCTATGAATATGACCCTATGAGATGATTGGCCAACCAAAATCATAGGACGTGGAAGAATCGTATTTGAAAGACAGAAAGGTTAGAACTCTTCCTGCGTTTTACACATTCCAAATCTAGCTAGGAACCAGATATTTGTGGGTAAGATGGTTGATGCAAGTGTACATGTTGTATTTGAAAAGACAGACTCAAAATGGTTTGAGGGGAAATGGTGTTGATGAGGGGATTTTGGTGTGAAACTCTATATAAGATATTGGGAAGCACCTTCACTGATGGTTGTAATAGTACTATTGCTCCTGAAGGAAAAAATGAAGAAGTCAAAGCCCTTGCTTACTCTGGAGATAATACAATGATTTGGCATTGAATATTGGGACACATCGGAGAGAAGGGTCTTCCATTATTACAAGGTAAATGTATGGTTGAAGGTATGTGTGGATGTGCATCGTATTTTGATTTATGTGAACATTGTTTATATGGTAAACATAATTGAGTAAATTTACCCTCTGACTCTTCTAGGGAAAGAGACATCCTAGAATTGATACATACTGATGTGTTTGGTCCTCTACTTATTCCATCACTAGGAGGATCTATGTATTATGTTTAGTTCATAGATGATTTCTCAATAACTACATGGTTGTATTTCTTAAAGAAGATATCAAAGGTTTTTAGCAAATTCAAGGAGTTCAAAGCCCCTATGGAAAACCAAACTCACAGAAGGATAGAAGTGTTGAGAATGGGTAATGGAGATGAGTTCTGTGGATTGGAATTTGAAAATTTTTGTAAGCTATGTGGTATAGCATGACATAATACTACTCCATACACACATCAAAAAAAAGGAATGGAAGAAATTATGAAAAGGAAACTAATGGAAAAAGAAAGGAGTAATCTCAATGATGCAAGATTAGCAAAAGAATTATGGGTAGAAGTTGTTGCCAGGACGTGTTATATAGTAAATCGGTTTCCCATTTCAACACTAGTTGACAAGACTCCACATGAGGAATGGTCTGATAAGAAACCCTTTTTTTAGCATCTCAAAGTATTTGGGTGTAATGATTTTGTCCTTATTCCAAAGGAAAAGAGGATAAAGCTGGACAATAAGGAAGAGAAATGTATCTTCATCAGTTACAAAGATGGACTGAAAGGTTATAAACTGTGGAATCCTATAACAAGGAAAAAAATGTACAATCAAGATGTGGTCTTCAAAGAAGTTGAGAGCACTTCCAGGAATGAAGATGAACCAAAAGAACCAAAACCAAAGAAAGTGGAGTTTGAGCTTAAGAATGAAGGATCTGAATCATTTGAGGAGGTAGAATCATATGAATCAAATGATGAGGTGGAACCACCGACTCCAGTTTTGAGAAGGTTTTCTCATGCAAGGAGACCTATTACAAGGTATAGTCCACCTAATATTCATTTTTATTTTGTTTTGTCATGTATTAATGATGAACATAGATACGTTATAGAGGCGATACATTATGAAGAGAGAAAATTTTGGAAGAAATCTGTGGTAGAAGAAATGAATGCCTTGGAGAAAAATGAGGCCTGGGATTTGGTTGAATTTCCTAATGGAATAAAAACCGTTGGTAGAAAATGGGTGTTCAAAAAGAAACTAAATGCAGCAGGAAAGGTCGAGAAGTACAAGCCTCACCTGGTAGAAAAAGGTTATTCTTAGGTAGAGGGATTGACTTAGGTGATATTTTTTCTCCTATTGTAAAATTTAATTCCATTAGATTTCTATTGTCTCTTGTTGCAAATTTTGATCTTGAGGTAAATCATATGTATGTAAAAATGACGTTCTTACATGGAGATCTGGAAGAATAAATCTACATGAAGCAACTGGAAGGATTTACAGTAAAGGGTAAGAAGATCTAGTTTGTAAACTAAGGAATTATTTTTATGGTATAAAGCAGACTCCTAGGATGTGGTACCAAACGTTCAATGCATACGTACTAGGACTTGGATTTGTGAGAAGCAAGGTTGATCATTATGTATATTGCAAACAAGTTGGTGAACATTTTGTGTAATGTAGTATTGTATGTTGATGACATGTTTTTGGTTGGAAACAAAATGAAGGTTATCAAAGAGGTGAAATCCAAATATCCTCCAAGTTCGACATGTAGGAGCTCAATGCTTATAATTTTATCTTTGGGATTGATATTAAGAGAGATCATGCAGGCAGGAAACTTTGGTTGAATCAAAGAAAATATGTTGAGACAATTTTGCATAAGTTTAATATGAAGGAATGTAAATTGGTAAAGGTCCCTATTCCTATAGGTGTAAATATATATGTAGAACAATGCCCCAAGACTCTGAAAGACGAAGAAGACATGTCATGTGATCCTTATGCTAGTGTTGTTGGAATATTAATGTATATTTTTGTAATCTAAGGGAAAGTAGAGAGTGTTACCAGTAGAACCTTACATAACCAACATAGAGATACATGCATACACATAGACATATAGAGATAGACACACATAAGTAATGAGATCCCAAAGACGATTCCTTTTATTATATGATAGAAAGTACAACACAATTACATATATCATCTCCCATGAAGCTATCTGAGCCTCCATCTGCTTATCTATTTATACCTCTAAGAGGTAGTTGTAGCTTCTTAATTTCCTGGGTCGATCGGTTAGCATAGACTTCGACCGAATTCTACTTCTAACTACGTCGATCACCTGACAATTTCTAAGTCGACCATTGGTTCTATTCGACAGGGTCGACTATCCCCTACAACATCTCCCCCCACCTCAATTCCTTGCTAGTCCCGTGCAATAGGAGGTCATACAAAATAATTTGTTCCCATATTTTGATTACAAAATTACAGTAGATGAAGAAGTATACATGGAGAAAGAAAGAGAAGTATGTAAGAAGAAGAGACACGATATTTATGCAGTCGGGCGAATTAGGGTGCTATTTATGACTAAGTTGTCGTGCCTGGAGTTCCACTGCTAGCTAAATCAACTGCATCTTGTATGCCTAGTGTTCCTGCTAGCAACTCCTTGCTAAATTTTTCTAACAGGGTTCTCTTTTCTTTTATACTTGATATTTATTTAAATGGGCCCCATTAATTAGTTTCTTAAATGGATTCCCCAATAATGTTCTGATTTGGACCTCTCCGGTCAGTCGAATGTATTCCACCACATAAGGCCCTAGCCATGTTGTTTCCAATTTTCTAGGCTTCCCTTTTATACTACTATCATACAGTAATACTAAGTCTCCCACTTTTATATCATTTTCATTTAAGTGTTGATCATGCCACACTTTTTGTTTTTGTTTCTGAACCTCTTGATGATGAATCACTATTAACCTCTCTTCCTCTAGTTTGTTCAGTTGGTATAGTCGGTTATTCAAGTTTTGGTTATCGTAGAATTTTTCTATAGCTGCGACCCTGTCAGAATTAGTCCAAAATTGTAGTGGAATTACAACTTCCTAGCCATAGACTAGATTGAATGGCGTATGTCCAGTCGATATTTTGAATGTTGATCCATACGCCCAGAGCATTGCAGGAATCTTATCTTCCCAGTCATATTTATTCATACCACATATTTTTTTAATTCCCTTTTGTAATGTTTTATTAAATGCTTTGATTACCTCATTTGCTTGTGGGTGGTAGGTTGTCGTTTTTCTATGGTCGATTAAGAATTTTTCCAATAGAACGTTGATTGTTTCATTTACAAATTGAGTTCCCTGGTCGCTAATTAGTGTCATAGGGTAGCCAAATATTGTGATGATGTTCTTGTAGATGAATTTAGTTGCTAATTCTTGGGTATAAGATTCGACCGACTCACCTTCTTCCCACTTATTCACATACTCGATTGAAATAATTATGTACTTAGCACCAGTTCTTCTTTCCCTCTGAGAATGGCCTGATGAAGTCGATAGATTATATTTCGAAAGTTCAATTAGGGTTTATCAAACTTAGTGGAATTTCATTTTTCTACAAGGATCCTCCCAATATCTGACAACTATCACATTTTTTAACTTGATCTCGACAGTCTTTATGTAAAGTCGGCCACCATAGGCTTGCTTGTAATATCTTCTTGGTTGTTGTGTCAGCCTGAAAATGTCCTCCAACTGCTCCTGCATGGGCTTCGCTAATGATATCCTCCCGTTCATGTTCTGGCACACATCTTCTTAGCACATAGTCCATTCCCATTTTGTATAAGTATCCATCAATGACTGTGAATGGTGCATATTTCATGGCTAGAGTTTTCTTTTTGTTTGTCGGGACGTCCTCTGGGGCATTTCCATCTTCTAATAAATTGGAAATCTCTTCTAAATCCTTAGGTGCAACTTCTACTCTGAATAAGTTTGCATCTGGGAGGTCGTCGTCTATGTATGTTGGATCTTCACATGTTTCTAGTCGTGACAAGTGATCAGGTCGAACGTTCTTTTTCCCTAGTCGAATGATTACGTCAAATTCAAATTCCTTAAATAATAGTATCCACTGACAGATCTTGCCTTGATGGACTGGTTTATTGATTAAGTATTTCAATGCTTGATGGTCTGTAAAAAATGTAAAAGGTTTTTCTAATAAATAATGACAAAACTTTTGTAGTGAAAAAATCATTGATAAGGCTTCTTGTTCTATAGTCGAATAGTTTATTTCTACTTTATTCAGTTTCCGAATTGTTTATGGATTTGGGTGATCCATTATGTCATCATATGGTTGATATAGAACCGACCCGACATCTATGTTCGACGCATCGACGTGGACATGAAACTTTCTCGACGAATATGGAAATTTGAGAATAGGTGCTTCGACCAACTTCTTCTTTAAAAATTCAAAGGATTCTTGGCAGTCTTGACTCCATTTGAATTCGAAATATTTTCATGGAATCTTGTCCATTGGGAAGGTGATGTCTGAGTAGTGGCGTATAAAATTCCTATAATAGCCAATATGACCCAATAGAATTTTGATCTGTTTTTTTTATTTACGGGGGTTTTTAGATCAAGGATAATCTTTGTTTTATCCATGTCGACCTTCATTCCATATTTACATACCACGTGTCTGAGAAAGATTCCAATAGGTGTGGTGAATATGAATTTTCTAATGTTTAGTGATCATTGAATCTATTTGCAACATTCTAACATAAGTCGAATCCATTGTATGTGATTTCTAAGTAAACTATAGATTGTCCAATCCTATACATCCATGGTTTTGTAGATGTACTCTTGGAATGATTTGGCCACTATTCTTGAAAAAATTGTTGGCGCGTTATTTAGTCTGAATGGCATGACTCTGTAGGAAAAAGATCCAAATTCTGACATGAAATTTGTTTTTTCCTTATATTCTTTTGTGATTGGCACCTAGTTATATCCTGAGAATCCATCAATAAATGAATAACATTCATGACCAGTGACTTCATTTATGATTTGATCAGCAAAAGGGGTGGGGAACAGATCCATCACAACCTGTTTGTTGAGTCCCAAAAAGGCAATGGAAATTCTTAATTTTTGTGGATCATGCTTCTTTGGTTGTACCACAATCGAACTTTCCCATTATGCTTTGTCGATAGGATAAATAATGCATGCTTGTAGCATTCCCAGATATCTTTTTGAACGATCAATTTGTACTTATGTGCTAACTTTTATGGTCACTTTTAATTGCCTTCACTCCTAGGATTAGTTCGATCTTCATTTCACCCATTTCCTCTACAAGTCCTTTCAGGTCTTTGTAGTCGCTTGCAAAAACATCTTGGTACTCTTTTAATAGACTGAGTATGTCAGTTGTTTTCTTATTAGACCAATAATCACCTACTCTCACCATTTTTGGTCAGTCATCATTTGATATGTCAAATTATTTCGTTCTTATTTCTATGTCCATCCATTCTGGTGGCTTTTCCTCCTCGATATGGTGTTCTCCTTCTTCAATTTTCGTAAATATTTTGGGGAAGTCAGGTTGTTCAAGGTCCTCTTTGTGTTCTATGGATATGCTTAATACTAATTTCACATGTTTCTGTAATGTTGAATGGTCTTTCTTCCATTGGAAGCTCTATCAAGGACATTATGTATTCTCCATATCAATCCTATGAGCATTTGAGATTTGTTGTTGTCGATGTCGATCCTTCATCAACTAGAATCTTTGTTTTTTCTTTCTGTTGAGATGGTGAAGGAATTTCTAGAAATCTTTTTATTTGGCATGTTGTGTCTTTAAAGTGTTCCTCTACTAGATTAAATTCAAAGTCTTGGACAAAATTTCTTTTGATTTCATTTCAGTTAGAAGTGTGGTCACAAGCTTCTTCAATTTTGTACCATTTGTGTGGTATCTCATCTCATTTACTTGGAAACATATGAGGCCATACCCTTTCATCCTTGTGTCCAATTATTCTCCATTCTCTTTCCCAATGTTGGATATGTTCTATTAGATCATAGCCGATTTTGAATGAAGGAATAGTTGCATCTTTGGATAATTTCTTGTCGTCAAATCTTTCAACAAAGTATGTCGACATAGTCACCCATGTTTCTAACCAGGGAGAATGTGTTTCCAACCATCTTGCAGGCTTTCCTGTGAAAGTTTCCATAAGACTCTATGTTCTTCCTTGCTCTCCTATGGATTTTTCTACCTCTTCCATGTGAGTCAAAGGGGTATGTCTTTTGTTGTATCGCAAGGGTTTACTTATCTGCTTGTCCGTCGAAATGGGAGTGGGAGTTTGTCAGTATATTTTTTCATAAAATTTTGTACATCCTGGATTGAATAGAACGTCTTGGGATGTTTCTTTGGAATAACTTCGATAGACCAGAAGTCTTTTTCATGTGGTTCATAGTTCTCTATTTTCCAGTTGTATAAGGCAGAGTCAGAATTATGTCCGACCGACATGGGAGATTCTCTCAAAATTTATCCTTTTGTGGTTGGTTCTATATAATATTTTTTTTCATTATTTATCGGATATAAACATATGGCTTCTTCATCTTCATCCCATGATTCCATCCATGGTTTTACTTCCTTTGGATCCAGGGGAATAATTATTTTTCTCCCACTTCCTTTTCATTTGATTCTATCTCTTTCCAGGGAGATAGTTGCTTTCATTCGTCAACCACATGGCCGACCGACAAGAGCTTCATATGTTGGCATTCCTTTGAAAAGGGAGATCACCTCATAGTCGACCAAAGTCAGTATTCCCATAATTTTCATGTCAACATTTCTCAGTGTTTTGATTGGTTCTATTAATCTATGATCAACTAACTTAAGATAATTCATTGTGGGTGCTAGGTTAGGTCAACCCATTCGTAGCCATGTTTCTTGTGGTAAAATATTAACTTACGAACCAAAATAAACTATCACTTGATTGATCGTCATTCCTTCGATTTCCAAGTCAACTCATGGATCATAATCTTTCCTATTATAAGAGAGATGATTTGCATCCTTGGTTGGTTTCTGACCATATTTTTATTCTCACAGTATGTTGAGTAGGTACAATAGCCTACCTATAGACTGATTTTCCTTGAGTAGTTGCAAAAATTCTTGGATAGTGTCTTCATATCGAATTCTAGGATTTGTTTTATCTTTTGTGGCATTCCTAGAGAATTTAAGAGCTTCTCTCATTATTTTCTCTTCTTTATCTAGATTTGGGAAGTTGTTAGTATTTTTTCTTTGGTAGTTTTGTGGTGGAGTATGAATGTTGCATCCAACACCCGACCGTGTAACAATATGTAAGTTCTTGGAGTTCCTCACCTCTTCTTTAGATACTACATGTAGTAGATTCACAATTTTTCTAGGTATAATATTGTCGAGTACTATCGAGAAATCTTCTAGGGAGTGATATCCAATGCCGCATATGTTGCATAACTTCAGATCAATCCTATCTTTTATAGGACATTTTGCACTATCGTGATCATTTTTCCAGCAGTTAGCACAATATGGTTGTCCATGACCTCAACCTCAACCCCCAAATCTGCGCCGACCTCGTCAGCCTTGACCATGACCACTTCGACCATAGTTGTTTTCTTGGTCGGTGGTTTTTGTGTGGTAGAAGGTTTGTATATTATTCTGATTTCTCACATTTAGGTGGAATTTTGAAGTTCGATGATCGGAAGCTTCACAGATGTGGAACCACTTCATGTTTTTTAGATTATGTCAAAAATCTTGTATGTTATGATCAGTTAGGCATTACCATATGTTACAATATTTCTGGGCTTGTACTCATAAGACGTATATTTTTTGTGTGCGCTCATTTAGAAGAAAATTATATTTTGTGTGTATGTCCCTAGTGCATGTGGTGCACCATATTTCATTGCGTCGGATGGTTAGGTTTGTAATAGTTTGTTGCAAATGTTCTATCTTTTCCTCAAGTATTTTCGTCGTCGAGGAAGTTGACGGGCTATCATCATCTGAATCGACTCATTGTGCCTTTTGTAATGCGTCTTCGCAGTTGGTTATCTCGTATAGGCATAAGGGAGACCTGATTCTTGGTAGTATCACAACTACATACCACTAGACTAACAGTTTCTAGTCGATCGTCGACGGGATTTGAATTAAGAGATCCTTAAATCTTCTCATATTCTCTTACAGACTCACCTGGTCTTTTCTTGATTTCTTTTAACTTTTGTGTTGCTAGATGTGTGATGTCCTAGATTTTAAAGAATGTTAGAAAACTATTATTTATTTTTTCCTTTGAACGAGTTTACTTTTCAGTGTAGTTCATGAAATAGGTTAAGGCATGGTGGCGCAACGCAACTCCGAATTGCACCATTTACTTATATTCGTCTGTAATATCAGTTGCATACAAAAAAAAATCACATACAAACCAATGGCATTTTGGGTCTTCTTATCCTTCATATATGGGGATATGATTGAATCCTATTTTGAATTTCTTAGTGGGGACACTTGGTTGTCTTGGTGCTTGAGTTACTACTGCTTTCGACTGAGCAGTTGAATCTTCTAGTTGGTTTTCGTCTGCATCTGATGAAGGATGATACTCAATGAATAGTTGTTTCTTCTCGAGTACAGAATATGCATCCTCATTTTGGGAACTTTGATCTTTGTATTCAACCAACCGTCATTCCAATGGTTGTGTCACTTCCAGACTATAGTTAATTTATTCTCTCGAGATTAGATGTGGCAGGGGGGTCAAGTCAATGAGGTCTTTGATTTGGATAATCATATTTCTACTTCATTTTGTTCAGGCTCAACAATCAATTCATATCATAGGTTTCCCAGGTCGTTTGTTATGTACCATAATCTTGTTGATTAGTCGTCGATATTTAGCCTTTGTTGGAGAAATTCACTTATCCTTGGACTAGTTTCTGGTGCGGGAGACGTACGTAAAGATGGTCCAGATTCTTTGTAGTCCATACTTTCCAGTTCGTCGACCGGTTAATGGAATTTCAACTATACATCGTTGTGTCTTTTGGGTTTTGTCGCAGCTATTGTTGTTGCTAACTATGGTCGATATTTGTTTGACTCAGACTACTCACATACTCTGACTAGCTGATCCTCCCCCGACATCTTTCTATTTGAATTTTTATTGTTCCACTGATTACAAAGATCTTCTCTTTTTTGTTGTCTTTTATCCCGTTCTATTTTCTGGATATCTACGTATTTCTTATGGGCTTGTTTTCCTCTCGACGACATTTAGGCTTGGGAAACACTACTTCTTGTTTTTATGACATCTCACAATCTCGACCGACCCCTCATTTTTGACCTGACTTACTCCAAGTTGGGAGCGTTGGCCATGTTTATTTCTTCAAGAAGTAATCTCAGGCTTCTCTTGTATCTTTGCACTTTGTGTCAAGAAATTCTTACCACCCTTCGTCTCTTTCTTGGAAGTTACTATTTGGTAATGGTGTGCCTAATCTTGGTCGATATTCGATGATGTCACTGAATCCCATGTTGAAAAGGAATTTATGAAGAAGTTTTGGAACCGTGCATAAAACTCCGTTGTGTAATTCGGTGTAAAATTTCTCTTTTATTTTGTCTATGGACGTCCGATCTTCAACGGCTTGTTCTAAAATATAATCTTCAATAATTTGTTCGAGTCAATCGTGCAGGTTCATTCTTCCTTCGTTCTTAAAATTCAGGCCTAACTCCTCATTAGGTGTCAATCTATGAATCACCTGATCTGTTGATATGTTGAAACACCACTTGTAGGATAGATTCAAGAAATATTTCATGCATCTCTAAAATGAACTGCAACCTTGCTTCGGCTAGTGAGAGGTTATTCCTTCTTGCATAGTTTCTGATGTAGTTATCGGTTTTGTGCTCCCACCACTCACGTATGTCTTGTTGAGCTATCATTTATGTATACTTCTACATGCCCAAGTTTAGTACTACCAACAACAGAACCAATGTTGTAATCTAAGGGAAAGTAGAGAGTGTTACTAGTATAACCTTACATTGCCATCATAGAGATACATGCATACACATAGACATATAGATATAGACATACACAAGTAATGAGAGCCCAAAGAAGAGTATTTTTATTATATGATAGACATCACAACACAATTACATATATCCTCTCCCATGAAGTTATATGAGCCTTCATGTGCTTATCTATGTATACCTTTAACACGCAGTTGTAACTGCTTAAGTTCCTAGGTCGGTTGGTTAACAGAGACTCTGACTGACTTCTACTTCTAACTAATCTGGTCAACCAAAAAGTTATAAGTTGATCGTCGAGTCTAGACTATAGGGTTGACTAGCCCCTACAACATATACCATGGTATGAACTAGACCAAACATTTCCCATAAAGTGGGAGTTTTTAGCAAGTATATGTCAAAAGTAGGAAAGGAGCATCGGAAAATTGTAAAAAGGATTTTTAGGTATTTACGTGAAACCATAGATTATGCAATCTACTATCAAGGAAGACCTAAACAAGACAGAGTGTTATATGTACATGGATTTGTTGATGCTAACTGGAATGGAGATCTGGATCATAGAATATCTACAAGTGGTTATGTTTTTACACTGTTTGGAGGAGCTATTAGTTGGATGATTAAGAAATAGGTTGTAATGGAATTATCAACTACAAAATCTTAATACATGGAAGTCACTCATGAAATTAAAGAGGTTCAATGGTTTCATATATTTTGTTTAGAGATTCATTTTGAACAACAACCTATGAGGTTAGATTGTGATATACAAAGTGCAATATTTCTGGCAAAGAACCCTACTTATCACTCCAAAACGAATCATATTGATGTGCAGTACCACTTTGTGGGAGACACGGTCGAAAGCAAGAAGGTATTGTTGGAGAAGTTTGACAACTTGCAAAATGTTGCAGATTCATTCACAAAGTCTATGAGAACTGAGAAATTTTCTTGGTCTACAGAGGCAATGGGAATTCATTCCCTTGATTGCTGAATTAAAAAAAATAATGTGCCCCCACATATTCAAAGAAAACAACAAATGGAAGAATGTTGGATATGTGTTATATTCTTTGTAGTATCAGGGTGATTTTGTGTCAATGTTTTTGGCCCATGGTTTTCTACCAATGGTTTTTTTGGTTGATGGTTTTCGGCCAATGGTTTTTTGGTCAATATTTTTTTAGCTAATGGTTTTCTTTATTGGTAAATGGTTTTCGTCCATTGTAATATAATTCTTGTTTAGGAATTGGGTTATCGGAGGTTGGAAAAAATCTCTAAATATATTGTATTGTACATAGATGAAAATATAATGAAGAAAGAGGAGTGGAGAAACTTAGAGAATGCTAGTTTTCTCAATTGGGTTTATAGGGTAAAAATGCTTGTGTACTATGCCTGAATTCCATTATTTACTTTCTATTTTTACTACAGAATATATATGCATTATTTACTTAACAATTTTAAAACTAATAATTCCATCCATAATTTGCATGACCTCAATCAACTACTTGTATAAGTAAGTGATTTGAGAAGTACTAAAAATAATTTAGAGCTACAAATTAACAAACTACAAATCTCCAAGTTTGAGAAGTATTATGCACATTCAAATCCATGCTTGCAACTTTCAAAAACTTTTGTATAAATCAAAATAGAATGATTCACTACTTGTAAATTTGGGTGACTATGTTCTATCCTATATTGAAGAATCCAATTCGACTTATACATCTATTTATGCATCATTGGTTAGCCATGGATCACCATCCCTTGAATTTGAAAATAATATTAGGCACACCATTTCCAAATTAGTTTGTTAGATGAGTTATTCATGTTGTGGACATGGAATAGTTTATTGTGCATGAGATTAGACCAATGAGAGGAAGCCTTGGATATTTTGAGACTTCATCATCAAATGAAAGTCATCATGATCCTTCTACCATTGATTTGAAATCATACACTATATGTTGATTCATCTATTGATAATATGTCTAATTTTGAATCTAAGGCCTTTGATGATTCTTCTACTATTGAGTCCCAATAACCACACCTTGATCATGTTGTTTGATGAGAACTATGTTCTTTTCCATCCTCATCTCAACTGTATCAACACTCTAATCATTATGATCAAAGGAATTCTCTCTCTCCATCCAAGGATCATAATTCCTATTAGTATTATCACAATTCTTCTTATTGAGATTTAGTGAAGAGGCATAGAAGGAAAAGACTTTGATCGGCACAAACTAGTAGGCCTCATTGTAGTTGAATTTGAAACTAGTCATGGAAACATTTGAGCACTTACTTGAGGAGTTCATATTAACTTGATTCATTCATTGTACAATAAAACAACCCTTATCGTGACTCTTTTTTATTAATGGTTCCATTTTTATTCTTCGTTTGAGAAAAAGATACTTTATGATGGGAAGCTCATCTTGTTACATTAGTGTTTGGAGAACTTCTTGAGCATATTAATCATTATGAAAGCATGGTCATGGTATTAATTTTATTATTTACCATCATGAGTGCATGTTCATAAACCTCTTTGTTATCTATGCCATTTTTGTATAATTTTATTTGAGAACACCATGGGGTTTGAATGCTCCACCCTAAATGCTCTTGCATGCATTGTTTTACACTTGGATTTGAATTTCCTTTTGTTTGTTTCACTATTAGGTTTGTGTGCTCCACTCTAAATGCTCTTGCATATGCTCTTTTACATTTGGATTTGAATTTCATTGTGCTTGTTTGAGTAATTCCAAACAATTTTTCATGAAAGTGTTATAGAGTCTAAATTTTTGGACCATGGCTTTGCCTATTTTGTTGGTTTTGAAGATGTTCATATGAATGTGTTTTTGGAAGATATAGTTTTGAAAGTGGATTCTTTATTGAGATTTTGATTGCACTTGTCATGGTCAAGCTATTGTCAACAATCATTCATGTATTCCTTACTTAATTAAACATAAGGGGGGATTATTGTAATGTTTATTTGGATTTATTTTTTCACCATATATATCCCCAAGGTTGATCCCTAAACGAGGGAATTATATCCTAGTCACTTCACCAACAAAGATCCTCTGAACAATTAACTTCCAGTATATGTTTTCAATGTTGTATAAAAATATATGCTTTCAAAATGGCTTTAGACTTATTTTCTCTATGTAACCTCTGATCAAGATTGATTTATAGGACTATGTTCTCGATGCAGTTATCACTGAAAACTACTTTTCAACACTATATTCTTTGCAATATGGTAATCAACAAATACAAAGTTTATCAAACAAAATTCAAATGCTTACCAATTGACTCCTTCCAATGAATTCCCAACCACATGGGACGCCTATAGCAAATTCAAAACTAACATGGTTCATAGCTCTGTGATCAATGGAACCAACTCAATATAATAGTGAAAAGATCAACATAACAATGACAAGACAATTCAAATGCAAATTGTAATCAGAACCCTATTGTTGAATATGAACAAGGCTTCATTTTCCATTCGTCCTTCTATAACTTCTTGAGATGGTGTTTATTGATTGCACGATCTACGGACTTGTTTCCAAACAAAGTCAACAATGCTACCAACTTTCCTTGCAATGTTTGGACTAGGGACAATTTTAAGGATGGAAATTTGTCTTAAAAAGTAGAAACCTTGGTGAATCTTACTAGTCCTTAATATGCAAACTGTAAAATATATGGTGATATTTTTGTAAAAATATTAAAATTTATAAGGATTTTATAGAGTTTATATAAAATATTGGTGATTTTCAAGGTAAAATAATGTATTCTATATAACTTGGGAAAATCATTCTTAGAAAAAATAGAACTTGTCGAATCTCTTTTTGGGAAAAAGCATGGAAAATTAGCCCATGAGAAAAATTTATCCCTTAACTTTTCCTTGGTTTGGACAAGAAAAACAACTCAACTTAATTATGAAGTTTTGTAGAAACTTGTCACAAAGAATCTAGCTAGTAAAGAAATGTATTCACTAATGAGAGAATAGTAAAAATACACATGATATACTTACATGAGAAAACATGATAGTAGTGATCTAGAGAGATATAGACACTCACAGACAGACTCTGAAGTGAACTACCACCTATTCCTAGTTAATTGGTCATGCAATCATCAGTTAACTGACTAATCACTACTGGAGTGATGAGATAATCATGCATGCACATGTGTGGCACCTTTTTTGTGATTATCCCAAGGTAAGTGTGTCCTCAGGGTGATGATATTGAGGTATGCATGCAACACTTGGTGATAATATCGAGGTTTCCATGCAAGACTCCACTCCACTAGTATAACTGAGGTGTAACTGACTCAATACTAAAGAGGATGTCGTTCCCTCATCTAGGGGAGAATATTCTCATCTAAGTGAGAATATCTCTAACCATTAGTGCCCTCAACATAAACTAGTCAACCTAGGAATATAAGTACTAGGTGAGTGTGTAATATCTCCAGCACCCCCCTTGAAAACTACTAGGGTGTAAAAGATGAATGGGTCCCGACAACCAAGGAAATGTTGACTGGTACCCAATGTAAAATTCATATAAGAAAGAAACATTGAAAATAGAGGAAAGAGGGAAAACCTCATGGGAAACTCACCCCCGCAATGTACAATGCATAAAAAATTAATAAGGAAAGAAAGAAAATTGCTAAGAAATTGTGTCCTTCACTCCAAGACGATCATGTAGAAGGTGAAAATTATTCTCAGTAAATGTCTTGGGGAAGATTCATGTGGTCCGTTTGGTGGATGGATAGTATTGCAAATCGATGATCCTATCATGTACCATCTCTTTGATGTAATTCATATGGATCTTGATGTTTTTGCTTTGTTGTTGTTTCACTAGGTATTTGGAAAAATTGAGAGTACTATGATTGTCACACCAAATGACATTCAAATGGTGGAACTAGATTCCAAGCTCAGCAAGGAAGTTCTAAATCCAAAGTTCCTGAATAGTGACATTGGCAACTCCTTTGTACTCGACCTCTTCTCAAAATAAAGAAATCACTGATTTTTTTTTTCTTGACCAACATATGGGATCGAAACCCAAAGTGAGCACGTAACCAAAAGTGGACTTTCCATATGTGTTATCGCTAGCCAATCAGAATTGGTGAAGCCCATGAGATCCAATGCACAACATGTTACATAGTGTATCCCATAACTAGTGGTGCCCTGAACATATCTGAGGATGCGCTTGGCATTCTTTCAGTGTAGCTCATGCGGATCCCACATGTACTTGGAAAATTCCCCTAATACATATGAGGGATATGTTCGTGCATGGGTGAGATACAGAAGGCTCCCAATAAAGTTTCAATACAAGGTGTTGTCCACCAATGGTGTATCCCCACCATCCTCAAGATGTACCCCAAACAAAACACATGTTGTTGTTGAATTGCAGTAGATCACGTGGAATATAACAAAGATATCCCTGACTTACTTAGCCTGAGATAGCTTGATGCATGAATCATCTTAACTGATCTCTCGAGACCATAGAAAAATTGGATTGGAAACATGTCCATCATAGAAAACATGTCATGCAAAATGTCTTTGATCACGGTGAGGTTCTCAGCATGTATACATTTGGATCTGATTTACATCTAACAAAATGTTGAGAAAGAAAATAAGCATCCGCCTTCACATACCATGCTCTAGGTGCCTACTTGAGGCCATACTTAAGGTTTCTCCATGTAAATATCCTTTGAGATATCCCAGTGAAGAAATGCATTCTTCATGTCCATCTAGTGAACTTCCCACCCCTTGGTTGTTGCAATGGAAAGGGCCAATAAAATGGAGTCCATATTTGCTACTAGAGAAAAGGTCTCACCATAGTCTATCCTGTGTATCTGCTAAAAACCTTTGGAAACCAGCCTTTCCTTGTACCTGCTCACATGTCCATATATTTCCTTCTTGGCCATGTAGACCCATCTACATCTAAAAATATTTTTTTCTGAAGGAAGAAGAACCAAATTCCAAGTCTGGGTCTTGAAGAGAAAGTTGTACTCCTCCTACATACTAGCTTTCCAGAAGGGATTCCTTGTAGCCTATGGATATGTTTGTGGGTCTAAATATAGAACCACTAGTTCGATAGCTATGATTGCATGAAGAGTCTCCTAAAATTGGAACCTTTTCCTCCTCTGATTTTTTGGATCCCCCACATGGTCACATGTTGCCTCTAGGGTGGTTTATGCCCAGTTGGGAATATGTTGTGGCTCATCATCTACATGTTCATCATCTTTTGAATCAAATTCAGAACTCAGATATGAATGATGATCTGAATGAGTAAACTCATTATCTCAGATGTCTAGTGCAATCGAAATTGTCGAGATCTCTACATGTGGCTCCAATGGTGCATGCAAGGGAATTCCCTCAAACTAGACACTTCACTCAATAATGAGCTTTTATGTTGAGGGATCAATCAGTTGGTAAACCTTCACACCATCAGAATATCCCACAAATATGCATGCAGTACTATGTGGATCTAATGATTTCCTCTTTTCATAGGGTACATGGTCCCATGCACATGATCCAAATATTCAGAAGTGGGTGACTTTCCATTTGTTGTCACTCCATGCCTGAAAGGGATTCATGTCCTTGACATATTTTTGAGGAGATATATTATGAATGTAGTTATCACATTTAAGTGCCTCAACCCAAAGCTTGGAAGGTAGATACCTTGCATGCAACATGCAAGTGTCCATCTCTTTGAGGGATCTGTTCTTACTCTCAACTACTTTGTTCTACTACAGAGTGTAAGGAACTGTATGTTGCAGTTGTATACCAGCCTTTGAAAAAATATTTTGGACATCTCAGTTAACATATTCCCCCCCAATTTTATATGCACGGGATTTTGATCTTCCTCCCGGATTGAGTCTTTTCTTGAGATTTTAAGTCTTTGAGATGCTAAAAAACTTCGAACTTCTTCCTGAGAAAATACACCCAAGTGTATTATGAGATATCATCAATAAATGTAAGCACATACCTCTCCTTGTTGATGGAAATATGTGGAAAGGGTCCCATTACATCATTGTGGATGAGCTCCATGGGAGAGGAGGCCCTCCAAGCCTTCACATTTTCAAACTTCTCTTGAGGATGATTTCCAAGATCGCATCCTTGACAAAATCTTGTGGAAAAGTGTATGTTGGGAAATCCTCTGAACATTACATGTTGGCTAATTTGTTGCATGTATTTGAATTTTATATATCCAAATATCTCATTCCATAATCTACATGTCAGTAGTAAAGTAGAATCATGTTATGTAAGGCTTGTGCATACAGAGCCTCATAAAAATAATTATAAATATAGAAATTCTGTCTAATTTACTTATTTATTTATTGTTCCAACATAATAATTGACAGTTTAACAGTATAATAATGAACAACGGTATTATGATGAACAACAACATAGTGAACAAAATGAACAATAGTATAATAACGAACAATAGTATAATGATGAACAAATAATGATGAAATTGCATAAGGTATTTACCTCAACCTGATGCTAAACGTAAAGTTGATGATGTTGTTGATGATGTTGAACCCGAAGTTGATGGATCCTACCCAAACTGAGTAACCTCCTAGCCAACTAGGAACAGCCTCTCCGGCTCCCTAGCTCCCGGAATCCTTATGGTTTCCTGGCCCTCGAGCCCAAAATTCCCAACAATAACGGTGCCCTTGTGAGAGTCCTCAAGAAAAATTGTTCGAGTCCAAAAAATGTTGTTTCCTTCTCTCCTCCTTCTTCCTCTCCAAATTTTCTTACCTTCCCATGAACCAAAAATATCACCCAACCAAAAGATGCCCCTCCTCCAGTTCTCCCTTCTCCCTTATCTTCCTCCCTTGAATCCATTTCTCCAACCACCTTCCCCCCCATTAATTTCTCAACCACCTTATCCCTTCCATTAATTGGTTCAACTACCAATAATAATACTATTATAATAAAGTCTCCTTAAATCTATTTTAATAATTCATTAAACTAATATTTATCATTCATGATAATTAAAGAATTAATTAGAATTGTTACATACACCCACCCTTCAAGAAACTTCATCCCGAAGTTAGAGTAATTTACAATACAAGGGAAAAGACACATGGTTCATACATTCATATCCAATAAACAACATTATCAATAAGCAAAAAAAACAAACTTATACATACTAGTGTACATGTGCAAGAAATTCATATGTAGCTAGCACATACAAGTCTCGTGCATATGAAAACAATTATCACACCTATAGTAATTTTTGTATGTGTCCAATCCAATCAACAAGACCATTAATTTAATAAAAGATAATAAACCAATTAAAATGTTCACAAAATCCATCAATTACAATAATTTAGCACAACAACTTTCATTTAGACAATTGTAGTTCAGTTAAGTAATTATGAATATACATATATACATATTTTATTTTCAAAAGGGGAAAACAATAAATTCCACTATAAGGAAAAATTCCCATACACTCTCAAATATTTTTATTCATCCTTCCTCCCTAACTTACTTCCGTCTTCCATCCCTATCCTTCCTCTACTGGACTATCTTGGAGCATCAACTATATTGGCCTAACTCCAAATAGAACCCGTAAGAGGAAGTGTCACTCTCTTGAACAAGATTCTCTAGCAGACAACTGGCAGTCATCATCACACGTCTAGGGGAGCGTGATCTAACACCATCCTCCCATGACTCCAGGTTTCAGAGGATACATTGTAGGAAATGCCTCCACACCTCATAATAGGACTAGGGTCCACACCCTACCATGGAATATATAGTGGCATTGTGTTGCTGGGAATTTTTTCAGCGTATATTCAGTTTTAGGTAGTCTCACCACCTGAAAAACCTGCATTGGTCCATATATCATAGAAATGCATTCGAAACAACATAATTTCACATACAAAGATTCATACCATATTGTTTCTCGATCGGTGCTCATGACATCCACTTTTATTATCATTATCCTTTGGCTATTTCATAGTCCATTGATCTGTAGATTAGTCTATAACACAAAATCATACATATATATGCATTATCATGTAAATGCATTCAACCATAATCTCAATTTGGTATCCCCATATCAACAACTTTAAATGTCAAAATTTTCAAGTTAGAAATAGATCGCATAATATCCCCATAATTCAATTAACGTTAACCATTCATAGAATTGACATTCACATAATAGATTGTAGCATATCCATCACCATTCAAATAACTTTAAACATTCATAGAATTGTCATTCACCTAATAGATTGCATAATATCCATCATCATTCAAATAATGTTAAACATTCATATAATTGACATTCACCTAATAGATTGCATCATATCCATCATCATTCAAATAACGTTAAACATTCATATAGGTTCATACATCTTAAAATTTCAAGTGTCTCATTAATAGTTTCACAGTGAATAGAAAATAAAGGTGATTAAGCCTTAGGTAATTCTAGTTGTCTAAGTCAAAAGGTGGCATTACATACACCCAACCTTTGAGAAACATATTCTCTAGGTGGTCAAAAGAAGTGAGGGATGATCTCATTGTAAGGTCTTGGCATCCTCCCAAGTAGCAAATCCTGGGCTATACTTGTCCCACTGGACCTTAACTTGGTCTACCAGATGGTTCCTGAGTTGTCAAACTCTATGGCCCAATATGCGTAACGATTCTACCGTGACGGTTCCCGTGTCCGATACCTGCAATTCCTTCCAATTCAGTTTATGAGATTCGTCAACAACATAATGACATAGAACAGATACATGAAAAACATTATGAGTTTTTTGCAAGTGGGTTGGCAGTACGAGACGATATGCAACAGGTCCAATTCTCTCTATCAACTATAAAATGAGCACTCTTGGTCAACTTATCAACTATCACAAGAATGGCATTGTGTCTATGCGATGTGAGCAGCAATCCCACAACAAAATCCATAGAAATGACTTCCCACTTGGACATAGGGGAATCATGCGGTTGTAGGACACCTGTCGGGTGGTGGTGGTTGGCTTTCACTTGTTGAGACTCTAGGAACTTGGTGACAAAATGGACTACATCATGCTTCATGCCTACCCAGAAGAAAATCTTCTTCATGTCTGCGTACATTTTCTTCACACCCAGATGCACACGATAAAGTGCTCTATGGGATTCCTTCAGTATGATGCTTCGAATATCCCCACCTTCGGGGATGTACATCCTTCCTTGATATCTTAATAGTCCATCTACTTCCAGGCTATATCCTTCATACATTGGATCTATTTTCCTCCCACTCTGGACAGTTGAAGTAGCCTTTAAATACCAACTATCTCTAAGGAGTTGCCCCAACACCTGCTCCCTAAGATTGACTTTTAAGGGTACCAAAGAGAAGACACGTGGTCTCCTACTCAAGGCATCTGTGACCACATTCTCCTTTCCTTTGATGTACAAAATTCCAAAATAATACTCACTCCATCGCCTTTGTCTAGCATTGAGATCCCTTTGAGTGAAGAGATGTTTTAAACTTTCATGGTCCATTTTGAGCTCAAAGTTTCACCCCACTAGATAGTGCCTCCAAAGTTTCAGAGCTAGCATTACAGCTGCCAACTCTAAATCATGAGTAGCGTAAATCTCCTCATGTTTCTTCAACTTCCTTGACGCATACGCTATCACTCCTCCATCCTACGTTAGCACGACCCCCAACCCTTTCTTCGAAGCATCTGTGCAGACTGTGAAGTCTTTTTCCATATCTAACACTCGTAGAATTGGTGCACTATTTAGTAACCTCTTAAGCTCGATGAATGCACTATCACATTCTTCTCTCCATTCATACATGACCCCCTTGCGATGCAGAGTAGTGATGGGTTTCGCTAATTTAGAGAACCCTTCCACAAATAGTCGGTAATAACCTGCTAGCCCCATGAAGCTTCTTACCTCATGAGCATTTTTTGGCACTGGCCCTTCCATAATGGCCTTTACCTTTTCTGGGTCCACATATATTCTTTCACCGGAAATGATATGACCTAAATAGTGAATTTCTTTCTGGAAGAAATAACACTTCGAAAACTTTCCATACAATTTGTTCTCTCTAAGGTAGGACAACACGACTTGCAAGTGTTCCTCATGTTCTCTTTCATTCTTGGAATAGATGAGGATATCATCTAGAAAGACCTGTACAAAGTGGTCTAAGTACTTCCAGAATACACCATTCATGAGGCTCATGAACAATGTTGGTGCATTGGTCAAACCGAAAGGTACTACAACGAACTCGTAATGCCCAAACCGAGTTTGAAATGGAGTTTTAGGAATATCTCCTTCCTTAATCCTTAACTGATGATACCCTAATCGCAAATAAATTTTTGAGAACATCGTTTCTCCTTTCATTTGATCAAAGAGATCATCTATCCGTGGAATTGTGTACCTATTTTCCATTGTAGCACGGTTCAATTCCCTGTAATCTATACACAATCGTAAGGAAGCATCCTTCTTCTTCACAAAAATTATTGGTGCACCCCAAGGTGAGACACTAGACCTTATTAGGCCTAAGTTGAGTAGTTCTTTCAACTCAATCTGCAACTCACAAAGTTTGGGCGATGTCATCCTATACGGAGTCTTGGAAATTGGCTCTGCACTAGGTTTTATCTCAATAGTAAAATCAAGCTCCCTCTCAGGAGGTAACCCTGGAAACTCTTTCGAAAAAATGTCCTTAAACTCCGACAATACTAGGAACTGATCCAAGGAGGGTCCTTTCCTTTCATTGACTACTTCCACTACATATAGTCAACACCCTTGCCTCATGCAACATTTAACCTTCACAGTCGAGATAAAGCGTAGAGACACCTTCCTCCGAACATTGTGGATCTCTACTAGCCTTCCATCATCGTCCACACAAAGAACCCTTTTCGTGAAACAATATACCATAGCTCGATGGGCTTCTAACCAATCCATTCCAATGATTAGGTCATACGCCCCTAGAGCAGTGACATATACCTTCAACTTAGTATTACACACTCCCAGGTCTACTAGACAATTATCAACGTTAGGTCCTACTGCTNCCCCCCCCCCCCCCCCCCCCGAAGCCATCTCGAATTGTTTAAAGTCATCGTGCTCGTAGGCTGCCAACCCACACTTTTCTAATGCAGATGGTGAAATGAAACTATCTATAGCACCATAATTAAATAAAATTTTAACATTGACATAATTTATCATACGTGACGACTCCGCCATCGTAGATTGATGTTCGTCCTGGCGATTATTAACTGATGCATAAGTCTGGTGGCTACTACTTTCTCTTCCCATCAGGGCCTTTCCTTCTCTATGCACAAATCCTTCTTGCAACTCTGGGCAGTCACGTTGTTAATGGGGTCCTCCACATCCCCAACATGTAACATGATATGGAACCTGCGCACTGCCCTGTGACGGTATCAGAAATGATTTCCTTCTTCTAGAGCCCCTTCCCCTACTTGTTTCTCCCTGAGAAGGTCATGGACCTGCCTGTGTCGTTGGTGATGAGTGGGATGTTTCACTTTCTACCATTGAAATACCTGTAGCAATTGTCCTAGGTGTGACTCTATTACCATAAGGAGGCAGCCTAGAGATCCCTCCCCTGGAGAAGGTACTAGGGGCCTTCCCCATGAATCCAAGATTTTGTGGAAAGGTCGATCTCATACCTTTGATTAAGCTTATATGCTCCTCTGCATAACGTGCATTTTTAACTGCTTACGCTACTGACAATGGTTTCCACATCTGTACCATGGCCCTTATCTTAGGGTTTAACCCATACACAAAACCTGCTACCTGACATTGATCAGTATCCATGTACGAGACATATTTTACCAACACCATGAACATGATCTCGTACTCTTCCACGGTCTTGTTTCCCTGCACTAGAGCATGAAATTCTTCCACATGTTGTTCCTCATAGTAAGCCGATAAATATTTCCTCCAGAACCTTTCCTCAAAAAGTTCCCATGAGACGGTGTCTGGGGTAAGGTGCAACTGCCTCTCCACGTTACCCCACCAGTTCAAGGCACTTTCCCTCAACTGAAAGATCATTATTTTCATCTTTGATGTGGAATAATAGTCTCTTAAGGTGAAACATCGCATCATTCCTTCCAACCATGCCTCTGCAGGTTCACTGGAACGACCCCCGAAAAACTCTGGGAGTTTGATCTTCTATAGTTCTCTAGTGGTTTCCCTGAGTGGAGGCCCTCCCTCTGAATCCCTCGACGCTTCAGGGTTACCCACTCCACATGGTGGGGTTCCACTTCGACATCTATCGACTGACGCCCCTTTAAAGTCTCATTAATAACCTCCAAAGAGAGCAAAATGAGAGCTAATTCAGGCGATGGTGGCGACAGCGCCAATGTTGGTGGTCCTTGCAACAATGCCCCTCAGCCTCGATTTCCTTGAGTCTTAACCATGTTGAATAATTGAATCTGCATCAAACCAAATGTTTGTCAAGGAAGAGTCTAAGGAAGTTCACATTCTCTCAACTTATACTTGTAAACATAGGGTTAGGCGTAAGTTTTTTTTTACTTGTCTATAAACAGATGTTACTCTCTTTAGGGTAAGTGGATAGGTCAGGGTTAAAGAATCTAATCTCAGTGTCTTCACCTAAGTAAACTACTAACTCTCTCCCCTTGCTAGTTATTCCATCCCTATAACACACTCGCTAATGTGCATCGAATCCCATATGTAATGCCTTCTATTATACCTTCTATTATACCCTAACTACTCACCAATTCACCATAACTTGAGTCAAACTCCCTCTACTCTACAATGACCTTTAATCTTTATAATACTAATTATAATATAACATTATTACATCCATTAATCATATATATATATCCATAGGTATATTTATATTAATAACTTATGTTACAAACCCCTTATTAACATTATAACTTTATAATGTTAATTTAACTATTAGGTTAACTAATAGATCATTAAAGTAAATAACTCAATTAATTACCATAATCAATTAATTTAATAAATCAATTAAATACTTTAATTGATTAATTATTAATTATTAGATTAATATTATCATCTATTATTAAATAAAAACTCCTACATACTTATTTATTCAATTACTATTAATATATATATATTTTTTAATAATTAAGATTTGGAAATAATTTAAAATAATTAAAATTTAAACTAAATTAAAACAATTTTATTTTTTTTAAGAATGTTTAAAATACTTAAGGTTTAAAAGAAAAAGAAAAAACTAAAATAATTTAAATAAAAATAAATAAAATCATTTAAATTTTTTAAAAACAAAGTCTGGCATCATGAATGAGGCCCACGTGCCTCTCGGCTCTCATTACCCAAAATTCTATACCCCCCGCACAACGCTCCTTCCTCTGCCACCTTTCCCACTCTGCAAATGCAGTCGGGGCCTCTCCCACCACCTTTCCCACTCTGCAAATGCAGTCGGGGCCTCTCCCACTCTGTAACTGCGACCAGGGTTGATGGTCTAAGGGTTTAATTGGCATCCCAAATGCTAAACGGTGCTTGGCTAGACGCGTTGTGCAGAAAATAGATGATTTTAGGGGCTAAATTTCGCTCATGGGCTAATTTTCCATGGTTTTTCCAAAAATGAGATTCGCTATTTTTAAAATAATTCGCCCAAATTCTATAGGATAAAATTATTTTGCCTTAAAAATCGCCAAAAGTTTATAAAAAATATATAAAATACTTAGAAATTTGAATATTTAAAAAAAATATCGCCAAACATTTATAGTTGACATACGAAGGATTAGTAATATTCGCCAAGGTTTCTACATTTTAAAATAAATTTCCATCCTTAAAATCATCCCTAGTGCAGAATGCTCGACTTGTGGGCTCTCCCTCTTTTGTGTAAAGGATAGTGCAAATAAAACCGCCCCTTATGGGCTCCTCTCAACTTGGTGTTGGTTTCTTCCTTGGTCGTGGCTTATTTGGCGGCCCCTTTTCTGCATGCACACATGCTTGGAAAACAACAACTCCATCAATAAAAATGGCTTCTTGTATTCGTTGGGAGCTCTAATCAGCACACCAAATAGTAAATCGTTGCTTCACAACCTCTCACAAGCATAATAAGAGTACCTTGGAGGAGTGGTTTGTGTTTCTTTACTGCCACGTGGATGAGGGTTTAAGATTTGTGTTCACTCGGTGGGTATGAATTTAAAAAAAAAAAAACATATTTGGCATATGCATTTCATTTATGTGGCTCCTTCTCAGGCAACTAAATTGAGGTTTAGAATGGGTGGGAGAAGGTCGATGGATTAAAACAAGGACCTGTAATATTTGTGTGGCTCCTTGTTGGCTTTACTCTTAGCACCTTGTGATATGTGTGTTGTCTTGTGACTTTAGCTGAATTTTCTAGTGCTCAAATTTTCAGGCTCCTCCATTTGTGGGTTGGCACTTGATAACTTCGGTGTTTCCTTCATGATGAGTTGTGTGTTGTGACCAACATGTGTTCTGTTTTCAGATTTTGTTCTTTGGTTATGGCCCCTTGTGGGCTCCTTCCATGGTGCCTTCACGTTGCTCCTCGTTACTTGGCATATGAAGAAACCTTGGTTAGTCTTGGTGATAATGGTCTAGCCCTTGGTGGAATGCTTGGAGATTGGCACTTACCTCCTCGTGGCTTGTGGGATTTGCGTTGGGCTGTGTGTTGGCTTTGTGTGTTGGCCCTCAGTTCTATGCTTGGAAGTCAGGTCTCGATGATTTATAAGCCCCATATTTTTATTATACAATTTTTTTTTTGTATATTGTTCAGAATATTTAAATATATGTGTGTGTGTGTGTGTGTGTCTCTATTTATTTATAACTAATGTCAAAATCTGTTGTTTTTTGTGTGCATAATAATTGACAGTTTAACAGTGTAATAATGAACAATAGCATAATGAACATAATGAGCAATAGTATAACAACAAACAACAGTATAATGATGAACAAATAATAATAAAAATGCATAAGGTATTTACCTCAACCTGATGTTGAACCTGAAGTTGATGATGTTGTTGATGATGTTGAACCTGAAGCTGATGGATCCTGCCCAAACTGAGTAACCTCCTAGCCAACTAGGAACAGCCTCTCCAACTCTCTAGCTCCAGGAATCCTTACGGTTTCCTGACCCTTGAGCCCAAAATTCCCAGCAACAATTGTGCCCTTGTGAGAGTCCTCAAGCAAAACTATTCCAGTCCCAAAACTATTGTTTCCTGCTATCCTCCTTCTTCCTCTCCAAAATTTCTTACCTTCCCATGAACCAAAAATATCACCCAAACAAAAGATGTCCCTCCTCTAGTTCTCCCTTCTCCCTTATCTTCCTCGCTCGAATCCATTTCTCCAACCGCTTTACCCCCCATTAATTTCTCAACCACCTTATCCCTCACATTAATTGGTTCAACTACCAATAATAATAATATTATAATAAAGTATCCCTAAATCTATTTTAATAATTCAATAAACTAATATTTATCATTCATGATAATTAAACAATTAATTAGGGTTGTTACATATTGTATGTTGCAATTGTATACCATCCTCTAAAAAAATATATTGGACATCTCATTTAACATGTCCCCCCCCATTTTCTATGTGTAGGATTTTGATCTTCCTCCCAGACTGATTCTTTGCTTGAGCTTTGAAGTATTTGACATGCTAAAAAACTTTGAACTTCTTCCCGAGAAAATACACCCAAGTTTATTATGAGATATCATCAATAAATGTAAGCACGTACCTCATCTTTTTGATGGAATGATGTGGAAAGGGTCCCATTAGATCACTTTTGATGAGCTCCAAGGGAAGTGAGGCCCTCCAAGACTTCCCTTTTTTAAACTTCTCTTGAGAATTCTTTCCAAGAAAGAATCCTTGACAAAATCCTTTGGAAAATTGTATGTTGGGCAAGCCTGTGTGAACATTACCTATTGGATAAGTTGTTGCATGTATTTGAATTTTATATGGCCAAATATCTCATTCCATAATCAAATATCATTATCAACATGCATCAGTAGTAAAGTAGAATCATATTTAGCAATAAAATTACTGAATGTATATGAATGAGACTAGTGATTTACCTCACCAACAACAATATTTGAGTTGGCATGCATGTCATATATGGTTACATAATTAGGTGTGAACTCCACCCTTTTTCCTGTGCCAAAATGCATTATCTAATAAACATAGAGTAGATTAACAAAAAGTTTTGGAACATGCAAAACGTTCTCAAAACTTCCATGTTGTATTTCTACTCTCCCTTATCCAGTGACCTCGACTTGGGTATCATCTCCCATTATGATAAATGAACCCATGAATGTAGGATATAAGATAAAAATATTTTCTGAGGTATACATATGATGGGATGCACCTAAATATAGGATCCATGCATCGATATAGGAATGAATAGAAATTAAATCATGAGAATTACCTGTCTTATCTGGTGGTTGGTCTCCCGGTTTCCTCTTGGCAGCCTCAAGAATGTTTTCCCCAAGGTTGTTCTTTTGAATTATCTGCGCCATGAGATCAATTTTTTTCTTCATGCATGTTGACTCGAGATGATAGTGACGGTTTCAGTAACCACATTTAGATTTCCCTTTATTTCCCTTTCCACCTTTGGAGCCTGAGGAATCATCAAAGGGTTTAGGATTTCCTTCCTTATTGTGTTCAAAATGTGTGGATTGCATGCACTATTGCTCTTATGCACAATAAGTGCATGGACATTGGTTCCCTTGATTACCCCATTTTGATGATCTTATATTTCTCATGCCTTAGGGACTCAATAAATTGATCCAATGTCACCATTTTCCACATTGCTCGTGAAGTGAATCTCATTTTATGGAATGTTGTGACCAAGTTTTGAAAAAATAGAAAGGATCAACTGATTGTGTTGAGTTAATTTGTCAATACCACATCCCTTTAGATGAAGAAGAAGGGACATGAACTTTGTAAATAAGTCCTAGATGTTATTAAAATTCATCGAATCTAAGGAATTAAACTCTACCTCAATCATATGGCCTCTCATTTTCTCTTGTTTTCCAAAGGGATCCTCCAACATTGTTAAAGTCTCATTTGATGTGGTACAAGCTTCAATGTGAAACATAAGCTCGTGGGACATAGACATGAAGATAAGGTTATATGCCTAATCCATGCGATTGAGATACATGTTCTTCTCAATAGTTGATGTTGGCTCCACCTATGTAGCCATTGTAATCCAATACATTCCTCTACATCTGAGCTTATGTAAAAAAATTAGCTTCAAGTCGAAGTAGTTATGTGGCATGAGAAATATTGTCGAGGAGGACTCCATCCTTCATGACTGCATCTTCTTCATGAACCTGAAAATAAAATTCCTATGCTCTTTCAACTAGTAAAAAATCTTTGATACCATGTGAAGTTTCGTAGAAAAATGTCAAAGAGAATCTAACTAGTAGAAAAATCACATAAATATTGCGAGAGAGAAAATAGAAAGAGAGAAAAGCTTGAGAGAAAGAATGAAAAGAATTGTATTCACTAATGAGAGAATATAAAAAATACACATGATATACTTTACATGAGAAAACTAATGCACCATAGTAGTGATCTAGAGGGATCTAGACACTCACTGATAAACTATGGAGTGAACTGCCACCTAGTCCTAGTTAACTGGTCATGTGGTCATCAATTAACCGACTAATCACTATTGGAGTGAGGAGAGAATCATGCAATCACATGTGTGGATTCTTCTTAGTGATGATCCCAAGATAAGTGCCCCATCATGATGACGATAGCAACGTATGCATGCAACACTTGGTGATAACACTGAGGTTTCCATGCAAGACTCCACTCCACTAGTATAACTAAGGTGTAACTGACTCAAGACTAGAGAGGATGTGTTTCCCTCATCTAGGGGAGAATATTCTCATCTAGAGGAGAATATATCTGACCAAGCGCACCCTCAACATAGACTAGTCAATCTAGGAAAAGAAATACTAGGTGAGTGTGTAATATCTCCAACATTAATGCAACTACCATAAGAATGCACTTATATATATATATATATATATATATATATATATATATATATATATAAACAAACAAACAAAGTGTTCTATAAATGTTTTAGAAATGAAGCTTTCACGACATATAGTTCACAATGCCTTCCTTTCAAGTTTTTTGTGATTGTAATCAACTACCATTCACTTAAACACCATTCGATAAAAAAAACATATAATATGACACTTAATTAACACATATATGGGATAGAAATTATTTGAACATATATAAAATGGCATATGACATGGGAAAGGAAACCATTTTACAAATTGCCAATGTTTTGGATGAGGAGATGCCCACATAAACTAGAAATATTGAATTCCAAAATCAATGAGCAAGTGGAGTAATTAAACGTCTGTGTTTTAATTTGATGGCACATATTACAAACCATCAACATCCAATCCAAGCACATGCCCGGTGGATATTCTAGTCCAACCCAATTGAACAAGTGGAGTAATTAAACGTCTGTGTTTTAATTTGATGGCACATATTACAAACCATCAACATCCAATCCAAGCACATGCCCGGTGGATATTCTAGTCCAACCTAATTGAATGACTCTAGGAAGAGAAAAAGATGGCTTCTTTGGTATGCATACGAGCTATGTGTCATAGCCTTATATTTCTTCCAATCAACTCATATAGACTACAAATTACCTCTTGTGTTGAATATTGGTAATACATGTTCATCCTAGTTGAGCACATGTAGTGTATGGCCTCAAGGGAGGCCTCTTTGTTGTGTATGAGTTTAGCAAATAGCCATGGCAAGTGTATGGTGAAGGAAGAAACTCAATTTCATTTGAAAATGACTTCAATAATCAATAAAAAGAGGAAGAAACTCAATTTCACTTGAAAATGATTCCAATAATCAATAAAAAAAAAAGTGAAACTAAAAAATAAATTACAAAGCTATAGTATAGAATGCATCCTCAAACCATTAAAATAATTAGGAAATGATTAAAAATCTAGAGTAGCTTCCATTTAAAATAAGATGCAAACTAACACTACGATTAATATAAAGGGAAAATCCATCACACATGAACACAATATTTATCCTAGAAACTTAAATGGGAAAACCAAAATTTGAATGGTTGTTCAATATTATTTTGACAATTTCTGGTTACAATATAGCTTATGGCTCTCATCCTCTTCCCTTTGGTCCTAGATAGGGAAAAATGTCAAAGCATCCAAAAAGGCCTTTAGAAACCTCTTCCCACTTTAGAGAAATCTATTTTTCACAAAAATATTTGTTCTAAGTTACTTTAGAGCAATCTTCTAATATGCAAATAGAATAGTATTCCATGGCATTGAGGAAAACATAAATCATATATAAAACAATAAGACATACAATCTTGCACACAATACAATTGATAAGAAGAAAGCTTAGCATATGGAAATAATTAAGCAAAGTCAACTGCATGTGTGAAAACATATTGATTATTTTTCCCAAATTCCATAGCTGAACAAAATAAATAAATCCTTTCACAAAATTAATTTCTGTGCAGGATGCTCTTTAATACGAATAAGAAGTAATATATACTATACTTATTACAAAGTAGTTAAAGAAACATTCCACAGAAAACCCTAAACCAGTTAAAATAACAATCAGAAAGTGACTATCAAATCATAATTATTATTCAACATAGATTCAGATACAACCATAAAGAAATGAAATGAGAACAAGTCTGCAAATATTCTTTATTAACTGCATAATATTGTGAAATGAATACATTCATAGAAAAAGAAGATTTTTTTATTCACCAAAAACAAATTACATAAACAAAGGAAGACGAAACAGGATCTGGAATATCGGAGGCTGATCCAATGGCTGATTTCTTGTTCGCTGCGATTAATTTGGAATCTCAGGCTCTGAGCATGCAACCTCTTGTTCTTCCCAAAATTTCCATCCCCTTTATTTTTGTTGTCTGCTTCTTTCTATTTCTTTTTCGATGGTGAGTTACGGTTTCTTTACATAATCTAATATAAATGGATTTTAGGGTTTAACTACCTTCGGGAGATGGTAATCGTAGTTGAGGGATTCCCTTATATTTTATTTTAATATCATATTAAAAAACAAATGCATCTAAGAGTATTATTTTAATACAGCCTGAGTGGGCTTAATGGTTAAGAATATGTGTTTCCTCTTAAGAAGTCACAAGTTCAAATCCAGAGGAGGGTAGGGTATGTATACCTTCGTAGACTTTACCAGTCAAATCGTTGACCGCAACTTTATAGATCTTTAAACTTTTTAGATACACAGAAACATGTATTAGGGTTTACATTTCTATCTTTCTATCTCATGACCTTGTCTTTTCGTCCAGCAAGATAAGAAATGAGTTGCGTACTTCCAACAATATTAGAGTTTTTACTCTTTCAAACAAAACCCCAAATCGAGCAAGTGCAAGGATGGGTCCTTCATTTGTTACCCTCAACATCCAGGTAAGCCATGACCATACTAATCAATGGTTCAAAAAAATCCTCAGAGATGAAAAAGCTCGTGCTTTATCTTGTTGTAGGTGTCTGAAAGATCGAAGGATATAGAATTGCTCTTGATCCACAGTTGACAATACTTTCAGAATTAAACGTGCTCGAGCTTTTAACTTTTCCTTCGCCTCCGACAAATCCAATGATCGATGAGACCATTTGATGGATAGTCGACATCTTTTTCCGGTTTGAACATGCTTGGATTTGAATATCATGTCTATATGCATATTTAGATAGATCCATTGAAAACCAATCATATAAGGTTGAAATAAACTTAAGCCAAAATGAAAGATAATTAATGAATAGAAAACTTGTTTATCTTATTTAAATTTTATTTGTCATTAGGTCTTGTTTGGGTAGGGTAAGATTATGTAGGCATTAAAATTAGGGTTTCATGCTCATGATCAAAAAAATGGATTTAATGGATTAGTTTATCATAACCATGGGTTTCATGCTCATGATAAAAAAAAAATGGATTTAATGGATTAGTTTATCATAACCATGAATATGATAGATTTGGAATGGGTAAAATGTAAGGACCAGAATTTATCATGGTGATGAACAAGGGAAAATGATCAATAAAAGATGAGGCTTGCAATGGATCCAAGTGGGGATGGTGTCTCCCTGCAAGGAACCAAGAACTGTAGACATGTGCTTTATGTCATTAGGAATGGATTCATTTGTAATCGATCTCCTCCTTAGTCATCACAGACTTGAAACAAATATTCTCTTTCGTGTTCCAATAAATTTGTACCTATAAATCTTCATATATAAATCTTTTCCCTTTTTATATTTTTCTCACATTCCAACTAATTACTTTAACATTCAATTATTTCCACCCTTATTTCTTACCTCTTTAATGGATAAAAATCTTTCTCCCTAATTTAAGTCTTTGCTATTCTAACCAACCATTTTTACCTTCTTTTTCATTATATTTTTCTCATCTCCATCTATTAATTTAATATTTTTTTCTCAACTGCTAAATTAATTAATGTTTTCTCTTACCCCCTCCACCTCAACGGTCACTTACTCTCTTATCTTATAAATTTAAAAATCAACACTCTCTTCTACCATTCAAGTTTTTTATGTCCTTAATGATGGGTGGAGTGTCCACTCAAAACGTTGGATGTTTCAAAAACGCAGATACAATTTTTATCCAAAAAAATCTTGTGCACCTTCATGATGATGATGATGATGATTAATGTCCACTAAGACCTAATTGGTCTATCGGACCTTAGGAGGGTAAGTGATTACTTGTGATTTTTTAGAATTTTGTTTCTGTGCTCGAAAAGCATTAAGAGAAACTTTCCAAGATCACCATACTTTTGTTGAGTTGGGAGGTTAGGAAGGTTGGTAGTGTGATCAATATTTTGAAAATGAGATCTCATATGGGTATAGGCTGGACAATCTAAGAGAAAGTGTTTTTCATCTTCAACCTTCTTAGTGTCACAAAGGTGACACACTCTTTCATCCCATGGTGTTTTAAGAATTGACCAATGCCCAGTTTCACTATGGAGCTATGAGAATTTGTTCTTATCTTAGCAATGCTTATTTTTTTCTTTACACTTGGCAAAACACATAGATAATTTTGATCTTCTAGATTAGGTTTGATTACATCTTTATAATACCTTAATTTTCTTTTTTCCTCTAACTCTTTATCACACCACATTTTTTCCTTAAATTTTGATTTGATGTTTTTTTTAATAGTATCTTTATTCTTCAAAATGGTTTCTTCCACGATTCCCCAATAGTTTAGCCAAAACTCGGTGTCTTTATGCCATCCTCGCTTGAGTCGACGATGGTTATGACTTGATTTTTGAAGCAATTTTAGTTAGCCTCTTGTCTTCCATGTTGTTTAACTTGTTCTTATACATTAGGTATCTAGTCATAGCCATGCTCTCAATGGGGGAGAGGCTTGTTTCTATGAGGAGGATGGGATAGGGCGTATTTCCTTTAATTTTGAGATTATAGGTTA
>ML785813.1:52004-76747 GCA_009831015.1 Picea engelmannii
ATGGTCCATAGTTGAATGATATCTCCTAAACACAGCCTGGCTATTAGCTCTTTTACCGTGACTTTCTAGCCAAAAGCTAATCTTCTTTTCCAAAATAATTCCATAAAGCTTGGCTAAAATTGGGCATGGCCTTTAGCTATATGCTCGAAGAATCCTCCGCGGACAACAAAGGTTAGTGATAAAAAAAAATTATCATTCTAAGGACTAATAGTATCCACAAATAGCACAAAGACATCCTTATGAAAGTGTAAATCATATGAAAGGAATGATGACTATACACAGTAAGAACCCTATATCAAGATCAAAATCAAATGTGAGTGAGGTTTCCAACCTATGTGTACTTGAAAAGATTGATAGTAGGATGGAAAACATTCCACATAAAAAAAGAGGATAAGTCATGATAGAAAATATTCTTTAAGTATACAAATTTACACATATCAAGCATCTCAATCAAACTATGAAAGGACTCTTCTTATTCTGAATGAAATAATTCTTCTTTTATTTCACAGACTCAGTTATTTACTAGAAAAGAGATAAAAATCTAATGCAAAACCCTAATGCAAAGATAAAATCCTAATGCAGGAATTAAAATTCTAATGCGAGGAAAATAAAGCATAATGCAGGAAAATAATACCCTTCTCTCTCAATATAATTGGATCTATAGTAAGAATGATAAAGTTGATGATGACTAAAGCCTAAGCATACTAAGATGATAATTATGGTTATGAAAGATAAAAATTAGCTTAAATTATCTTTAATTCTACTTAGATGTTGCCTAAAGTAATCAAACACAATAGGTTAAGCAAGGGAATAAAATCTCTAGTTGTTCTCTTTCTTACTGAAAGCAATAGTTGATGAGGTTCATTTACCAATAACATGATCAAACGTGTCGAAACAAGTCTGAGGGGACTTCTTAATGATGGAGTATAAAAGTAAGGATATGTATGAGCACCCTCTCTTGTCTTCCATTGTTGCTCCACTTCTAGTGGGTAACCATAGCCCCGACAAAGACACCCCAGCATCATAGGCCTTGTTCCACTGCCAGTGAGCGTCCATAGCCCCAGTGGAGATACCTACATTTCCCAATCTGAGTTCTCTTTCACCATATCTCTTATTTTATTTTGTTTACTCGAAATATTCTTTATTCATGCAGATATGGGGTCAATCAGCATGTTTTAAAACACAAGGGATGATACATGTTAGTGAAGAAGAATTGTATATACTCATGTAATAAAGTATACTCATTTAAGTAAGTACATCCCTACAACCTTAACATCATCTCTCCACATAGACCAGTCATTATTTAATGTTTGTATGATGTGGAACTTTGAGTAGTTAAGATGAGTAGTGTCAAATTTGACAATCGAGCCAGTTCCTAGGACCCGATTACAAAAAGAATAATCAGTTTAAACTAATTACTTAGGAAAAGAAATCTTTTAAAGATGTTAACCAATATCATCATAACAACATACTAGGGATAAATTCATCATTAAAGGATATCATTGAAACCAAGACTCTATGATGATGAGAGAAAAAAAAATTATAATCCCTCACTATATTTTATTTCATCTAAATTCCTAACTAATCATGCTTTGAAAAAGTAAAAACAAAGATATAAGAATATGTACATTATCTAAACTAACATGTTAATGCTTTATAAAAAGCCTATTTATGTACATATTTTCCTATCCTAACCATCAAAGGTAATTGGGTTAGGTATAATCAACTTTCCAATGTAACCATGAAATCATTTTATTTACAAAAGGAAAACTATCAAGTTATTGAATAAAAGATAAAGCAATCAGCTCAAATATATGAGACTGAACCTAAATACTTAATGTATACTTACGGTCCAATTGCAGTGCGTTTAAAATTCGGTAAGTAATTGGTGTTTCTAATAGGACGGATTCCAATCAGTCTCCAATTGGATATTCAAACCTATTACTATGAAGCTCTTGGTTCTCTGGCGTAGATGAAAATATATAATATTTGTACACATGAAGTGGAAAACCGATCCTAGTCATGCATCTCCCTCTTTTGTCTGTGGATTTGTTGATATCTTCATTTCCTTATAAACATTGTATGATATTTTCTTCACTTACCATGCCTTGAAAACTTTTCAACATTTGTTTTAGTTGTATGAATCTTTCTACCTATAAAGCTTTGAAAAAAAAAAATCAATATAATCCTTTATGTAATCATTATCTTGTTTATACTAAGGTATATGGTCCTTATCACATGTTATGTTATAAAGAGAAAAGATTAGTGTTATATCAGCACTACTAAGTTTCTCATCATGTATCAAATAATTTAAATGTTCATTAGTTTTACAATCATGAAGAGAAGACACGGGAAAATCAGTATCATAAAACACAGTGTTATGTACCAATTCTTTTGTATCTTTAATAGAAATTTCGGAAAATATACATTTATTTTCTAGTTCAAACACTTCAATTACATGTTGATTGTCTATATGAATCTTTTCATCACTAACATAAGTGGGTTTACCGCTGGAAATTTCTGTTAATGATGAAAAAGAAATAAATTCTTCATGTTCATAGAAATCAACATCATACATTGGTTGATGACCCAAAATATATGAAAGTGTTGCTTGAGAAATTTTATGTTCTTCATAGCTTACATCCACCAAACAATTTTGTATTGGTTGTTTATCCTGATTATTAACTTTTTGAACAATAGTTATGATTAAAATCATTTTGAAAAGGATATGAATTCAAATCTTCTTTGATTCAAAATATATTGGATGATATGTGAAAATTGTTATCACCAAATTCATCATAAACATTGTAATCACGTGAGTTATTATAGGATTTTGAAAATAATAACAAAGAATTGTGCTCTTCTTCATCAACAATTTGGTCTTCGAAAATATTTGGGACAATAGTTTCGTCAACAAGAATAGTTTACAGTGATATATCCTTACATGATTCAACATCTAAATTGTCATAATGGTGAATAGATAGGTTCATTATTTACAAGTTCAGAAATATGCTTAATTTCATAATCATTATTGAAAGATCTGTATCTATGTTCATATTCGATTATTGCATGATAAAATAGAAGATCTTTAGGTTCTTTAGAAATAATATCATTATGAATATAATATTGATGTATGTCATAAAATATAATTTCGATAAAACAATTTTCAATCTTATGAGCAAAATGATTGTTAAAAAAATTATTATGAAAATCTTGAGATTCATCATAAATAGGTTTAGTAATGTAAAATCCGTTATTACTCAATTGTTTTCTTGATAATTATTTTTCTTTATTAATTATCTCAATGCAAGTGCAATCATTTTTTATTTCTTGAACAAGCTTTTGAATAGGATATGTTTCAACAAATATTTCATTATCTTGTTGAAATTTATTATCAAATATTTGATCTAAACTTTGGTCTTGACATATTTTGTAAATTGAAATGTTATTTTTTTGTAATATCAATTCACCATTAATAATATCCATATTTAAAGTTTCATAATCGTTTGTTTCTATATTTTGTTCATGTATCTCTTCATCAACATATATTTTGTTCATGTATCTCTTCATCAACATAGATGGAAGAAATAGATAGATCCTCATTATCAAATGCATTACTTATTAATTTTTTAGAAAATTCAAGGATAGAATTTATTAGAGCATATCATGTTTTAATGTTCTTATCATCATGTGTACTTATTGAATATTCTGAAGAAACTTGTATGTGTACTTCATGGTTAGTTAAAACTTCTAAAGATTCTTCTTGTTTTACTTCAGAATTAAAGCTTTTTTTAAGATCATAGAGGAACTGTTCAATGAAGATTTGTTTATCCTCTATATCAAATACTTTGTAATAATCATAATAGTGAAAAACAAGTAGTAAACAAATTAATATCTTCCTCTTCAAAAATATCAACATGTTCAGTATCTAAAAATGATTCAAGAATCATTTGAAACTCTTTATCTATCTCGGGGAAAGACGAAAAAGTATCATAGTTTTTATTTTGATCTTTAGGGAAAAAAACATGTCTTCTTGAAAATCTATTTGGGTAAGTTCAAAACTACTTTCTTTCTCAAACTCTTCATTAAATTCATTTTCTACTTCATTGTTATAGGATTTATGTACTATTTTAGATTCTTCACTACAACAATGATCAAAAGAATATCAGCGCTATATATTAACCTACAATGATTGTGAAAGCATGAATGAACATATTTCAAAGAAGAAAGACTCTTACAAGGAAGATCTCTAAACCATTTATGCGCATCTCTTTCCAATGAAAACATAAAAAGTTTCACTAACAAATATTTATGAGCAATACCTAATATATTCATAATATCATGAAAATACTGTAAATGTTGACCATGGATATCATCGTCATCTTCTTGAAACCGAGGAAGATATTTACCCCATATATTAATATCATACATATCATTAGGAAAACCAGGCATAGCAGAAAAATTAAAGGAGCATACCTTGCAACTACTATGGAAGTAGTAGAGTTTACCATTAAAAATTTGTGGAGTCACCGAAATGTAGAGTCACCAGGTCACAATTTTCTCTAAAATATTTTCTTTATTAAACCAAACACCTGTTGTTTTGTTCCTATTCACCACGAAGAGTTAGAACTTAAACTTTGTCGCACCCCAAGAAAAAGAAACTTTTTAGATTCACTCCCCAGGAATGGTGCCAAAAGGTGTTGTCCTAAAAAAATTCCCTTGGCTAGGGAACAATGTCAAGGCATCCAAATATGCCTTTAGAAGGGATGGGGCATGGGGCATGGGGCATATAAATTTTGCATGGGGCATGGGGCATCTAAAGTACCTTTTTAAGGGATGGGGCATATAAATCTCACTTTCCTTAAACATCTCAAATCCATTGTCTGAGGTCTGCATCCTCTTCTACTCACCCGTAGCATTCTAACGACTACTACCAGGCTCAAATCTGAGCTATGAGTTGCAAGTTATGGCATCTTGAAGTTCTTCGTGCATTTATGAGACATGGTCCATGTGGCACCCACGTGGCTCCACCTCATTCGTGCCATCCCCAAGTTCCTACATCCATGGGGAGGTTCATCCACCATTCAATCCAACAACAAGACATTGTCTTCATCTAACACATGAGTTAGAAGGAAGTTCGACGTTCGACGCTTCGGCGCTAAACATCTCTTCTCCTTTCTGCATGTATGTCCTCCAGAGTCCCAAATTCTTCAACTCCTGAAGGATTATGGAATCTCTCCATGTGGCTCTAACCTTCGGGCCTTTCGACTTACCCATGACACTGCATCACAAACCTCTGAAGTCCTGAAGTTTCAGACTATTGAAGGGTCCACCCTCACATGTGGTGACATGCTAAATGCAGGGGCAAGGACAGGTGGGTCCTGAGCACTCCACTCGTTGAATCGACCAAGTAAGCAAGTGCCAAAGGTACACGCGGCAAAGAAGAGATGACATGTGGCCCCTACCAGGGTGACATGTGTCACATTTTAATGGGCATGAAGGGTCTACGAAACGTACAAATCCAAGTGACATGTGGCACTTCAAACATGATTCCATGTCACCCTCGCTGACGTCAATATTCCACGTCACTCTAGACTGGTGGCCTACCTACACCCTTAGATCTCATGTTCGAGATGTGTCCACATATATCCCTTGATCTATAGCCTTCATTACTTCGTGACTTCAGCGTTTGGGGGATCCATGGTGTGAATTCCTCCTTGCTACCAAAGTGGTCAGCGTCAGGTTTACCATAGTCTAGATCTAACAGTCAGGGGAGGTCCCGAATCATTTTCAAATCAACAATCTACGTTACTTCACTACTCTAACATTTGGAGGTTTTACCCGCTCCAACATGCAATACTTCCTAATGCATGAACTCTGAACTAGAATATTGGATGGCTGGCGCTTATCTCAAATCAATGACCCACGTCTTCTCCGAGATCTAGGCTTCAGATATTTCCATTCCTTGTACCACACTTCCTTCCGGAGTTCCAAACTCTGAGCATGTGAAGGACCTTGATCCATGGTCCACATGTCATCAATAATGAGAGGTCAAGATGTACTCCGGCCTTTGAGAATTCTCGACCCAAAATGCAACACACCTCAGATTTTATGGAGCGTCGAACTCTGAACCACACTCGATCTATCACCACATCCACCTAGCGCCAACAACCAGGATTTTCTCCAGCCTTCATAACTTCGGGAAACTTTCACGCTCTTGCGATTGCACTTTGATTTTGTCGAATAACTAGACTTTCGGATAACCATTGATCTGCGGACACATGTCACACAAAATTCTTCAAAATCCTGAATCTTGAAGGACTCTGAGGGGTTAATACCCACGCTTCTTTTCCAATCCAAAGGTCATGGAATACTTTGGCTCATCTCGAACAGATTTGGTCTGCTCATCCTCCAAACAAAGGAACTCCTCCCTTTCAAGAAAAAAATCTCGCTATCTTTCCTGAGGTTCGTCAACTTTAAAATACTTAGTCTTTGGCGCCCGCTTTGTGCTCTTTCTCCTGAGCTTGAGACTTATAAAATATCTCACACACTCCTTGTGCTTTCTCAACTTGATATCCTTGCAACACTTCACTAAGTGTTTTCCATTTGCACACTTTGCACCGGTCTCTCCTTCGAGATTTTATACTCAGACGAGTATATGTGCACTTCTCGCACCAGGATTTCGGAAGAGAAACAACGAAAACTTATAGAACATCAAAGGTTCATTCATTCAACCATGAAATACACACACATACATATAAACTCTGAAAATAGATAACACAATCATTACCCAATTAACTCAGAGATAAGAAAACTCAGACATTCAAATTATGCATTTCAATCCAAGTTCACAGGGTAAACGAAATACTTATCAATTACAGTCGATCACCAACCACCTGACTGTGGGTGTTCATCTTTCCACCCAACCATAGTCTCAAAGGAATTCATTCTTAACACTCTATCCATCCCCATGCCAAGCCATGATATCATAGGGAACCTTTGCAGTTTCTCATAGGTTCTTTCTCTGTCACAGTCTTTGCGAGGTTTATCACATGCTCCCTCAACATCAAGCTCATGACCTTTTTCTCAGGTCCTGTTTTTTGCGAATTCTTAGAGATCCTTTCTCTTTTTCTCTTCAATAACCATATCATCTTAATCTTCCCATTCTTCTTCTCATTTGGAGATCCTCATGCATTCTTCCTCCTTTCTTATGCATATATGGGTCACGCATTCCCTCTCCCAATGTGTATCCTTCTTGTATATCTTTGTGTGTATTCTTTTCATTCCTTTCTCCCCTTCAGGAAGGTTTTGGACCTGTCTTGTTCCTTCTTTTAGAAGGAAACTCGGGTCAGTCTGGGCCTACAGGAAAATATGTCGTCTATGGTACTTCGGGCTGACAATTTTATGTCTCCCTAGCCAGACCCTCCATGATTCCATTCATTGGGGTGGTTGATGGTTCAACCACTAGTCATTTTCTTATTAATTGTTTTCTCCTTGGGATCGGGATGATGCTTATTATTTCAGCAGGGAAAAATTTAGGTCATTTTGACATAATGAACCCTCTCCATAGTTTCCCCACTCTTTTCCTCTAGTGATATCATGACCAGTACTTCAAGGCTTCACCCCTGTAGTCAGTCGTTGGAAATCTACACAATAATTCATTCACACTGTTCCCATGCCATAGTATGGTGGTCATAACTAATGATTAATTACAAGTTGGGGGAAACAGGAGTGTTACAATCCCCTCCCCCTTAAAAGTAACATTGTCCTTGGTGTTCTTTCTCAGTAACACTTGTCATGTCTTTTTCATTCAGTTGTTTCAGAAATATTGATTCTCTTTCTTAGTCAAGTCCTTTCCATACTCTTGGCCTTCCTCACCTACCTTCAGTAATCTTGGACAACAAGCATATTAATCACAATTTCACGTGGAAAAATTTCATTGTTATACAAAATTCAAGAGGAAAAATTGGATTTTAAAGAAAACCTTTACTTGCAGAAGATCCCATTCCTTATTCCTAGACAAACGAACAAATATTAATTGCTCTATAAAGATAATAAACTTTTTAATCATGATTTTATTTAATACATATGATATCCTCCNTATATATATATATATATATATATATATATATATATATATATATATATATATATATATATATAACAAGTATCAATGATATTTAGTATATGATATATAAACATATACTTTGTATATTATATAATAATAAATGTATTTCTTATTATATTATAAAGTGATAATCTCAATTATGAATGACATCGTGCCTATGCATATTTATGAATGACATCATGCCTATGCATATTTAGACATATCCATTGAAAACCAATCATATAAGTTTGAAATAAACTTAAGCCAAAATGAAATATAATTAATGAATAGAAAACTTGTTTATCTTATTTAAATTTTATTTGGTATTAGGTGTTGGTTGGGTAGGGTAGGATTATGTAGGCATTAAAACTAGGGTTTCATGTTCATGACCAAAACAATGGATTTAGCCACATACACTTTATCATAACCATGAATATGATAGATTTGGAATGGGTAAAATGTAAGGACGAGAATTTATCTTTAACATTATGGTGATGAACAAGGGAAAATGATCAATAAAAGACGAGGCTTGCAATCATAGGAAATTTCATTTTGAACCAAGGATTGCTTCAACTTGAGAAAGCTAGATGGCAGATGATAAGGATTAGAGAATATTTGAAAATTTTAAAGGAGCATTTTGAGCTACAACATTTATGGCTCCAACTTGTGCCTTATGTCATTGGGAATGAATTCATTTGTAATCGATCTCCTCCTTAGTCATCACATACTTGAAATGAATATCCTCTCAAATATTTCCATCCATAATTCTTACCTATTTAATGGATAAAAGTATTTCTCCCTAATTTAAGTCTTCCTCTATTCTAACCAATCATTTTTACCTTCTTTTGCATTATATTTTTCTCATCTCCATCTATTAATTTAATATTTTTTTCTCAATGGCTAAATTAATTGACGTTTTCTCTTACCCCGTCCACCTCAACAGTCACTTACTCTCTTATCTTATAAATTTAAAAATCAACACTCTCTACTACCATACAAGTTTTTTGTGTCCCTGATGATGGGTGGAGTGTCCACTCGAAACATTGGACGTTTAGAAAACGCAGACACAATTTTTATCCAGAAAAATATTTTCCATCTTCATATATGCTGGAGGAATCCTCCACAAACAACAAAGGTTAGTTATAAAAAAAATTATCATTCAAAGTAAAGACTAATATTATCCACAAATAGTACAAATACATCCTTATGAAAGTGTAAATCATATGAAAGGAATGATGACTATACACATTAAGAACCCTATATCAAGATCAAAATAAAATGTGAGTGAGGTTTCCAACCTACGTTTACTTGAAAATATTGATAGTAGGATGGAAAACATTCCACATAAACAAAGAGGATAAGTCATAATAGAAAATATTCTTTAAGTATACAAATTTACACATATCAAGCATCTCAATCAAACTATGAATCAGATTTTCTTGCATACTTGAATGAAATTGCTCTTCTTATTCTAACTGAAATAATTATTCTTTTATTCTGTAGACTTTCTAAGTTATTTACTAGAAAAAAGATAAAACTCTAATGCAAAACCATAATGCAAAGATAAAATCCTAATGCAGGAATTAAAATTCTAATGCATGGAAAATAAAGCATAACGCAAGAAAATAAATCCCTTCTCTCTCAATATAATTGAATCTATAGTAAGAATGATAAAGTTGATAATGACTAAATCCTAAGCATACTACGATGGTAAGTATGGTTATGAAAGATAAATATCATCTTAAATTATCTTTTAGTCTACTTAGATGTTTCCTAAAGTAATCAAACACAATAAGTTAAGCAAGGGAATCAAATCTCTAGTTGTTCTCTTTCTTACTCAAAGCAATAGTTGATGAGGTTCATTTACCAATAATATGATCAAACATGTTGAAACAAGGCCAAGTATGAGGGGACTTCTTAATGATTGAGTATAAAAGTAAGGATACGTATGAGCACCCTCTCTTGTCTTCCAGTGTTGCTCCACTACCAGTGGGTAACTATAGCCCTGATGAAGACACCCCATCATCACAGGCCTTGCTCCACTGCCAGCGAGTGTCCATAGCCCCAATGGAGATACCTGCATATCCCAATCTGAATTTCCTTTCACCATCTCGCTTATTTTATTTTGTTTACTTGAAATATTCTTTATTCATTCAGATATGGCGTTAATCAACGTGCTTTAAAACACAAGGGATGATACATGTTAGTGAATAAGAGTTGGATATACTCACGTAATAAAGTATACTCATTTAAGTAAGTCCATCCCTACATCCTTAACACCATCTCTCCACAGAGACCAGTCATTATTTAATGTTTGTATGATATGGATCTTTGAGTAGTTAATATGAGTAGTGTCAATTTGACAATCGATCTAGTTCCTAGGATTTGATTACGAAAAGAACAATCATTTCAAACTAATTACTTAGGAAAATAAATCTTTTAAAGATGTTAACCAATATCATCATGAAAACATACTAGGGATAAAGTCATGATTCAAGGATGTCATTGAAACCAAGACTCTATGCTGATGAGAGAGAAAAGTTTTATAATCCCTTATTATATTTTATTTCATCTAAAGTCCTAACTAATCATGCTTTGAATAAGTAAAAACAAATGTATAAGAATATGTACAGTATATAAACTAGTCTGTTAATGATTTATAAGAAGCTTATTTATGTACATGTTTTCCTATCCTAACCATCAAAGGTAGTTGGGTTAGGTATAATCAACTTTCCAATGTAACCATGAAATCATTTTATTTACAAAAGGAAAACTATCAAGTTATTCAATAAAAGATAAAGCAATCAGCTCAAATAGATGAGACTCAACCTGAATACGTAATGTATACTTACAGTCCAATTGCAGTGCGTTTAAAATTCGGTAAGAAATTGGTGTTTCTAATAGGACGGACTCCAACCAGTCTCCAATTGGATCTTCAAACCTATTACTATGAATCTCTTGGTTCTCTGGTGTAGATAAAAATATATAATATTTATGCACATGAAGTGGAAACACGCTCCTAGTCATGCATCTCCCTCTTCTGTCTCTGGATTTGTTGATATCTTCCTTTCCTTCTAAACATTGTATGATATTTTCTTTCCTTACCATGCCTTGAAAACTTTTCAACATTTGTTTTAGTTGTATGAGTCTTTCTACTTATAAGCTTTGACAAAAAAATTCAATATAATCCTTTATGTAATCATTATCTTGTATATATTGAGGTATATGGTCCTTATCATATGGTGTGTTATAAAAAGATAAGATTAGTGTTATATGAGCACTACTAAGTTTCTCATCATGTATCAAAGAATTTAAATGTTCATTAGTTTTATAATCATGAAGAGAAGAGAAGGGCAAATCAGGATCATAAAACACAATGTCATCTACCAATTCTTTTGCATCGTTAATAGAAATTTCAGAAACTATACATTCATTTTCTCGTTCAAAAACTTTGATTACATGTTGATTGTCTATCTGAAGCTTTTCATCACTAACATAAGTGGGTTTACCACTGTAAATTTATGTTAATGATGAAAGAGAAACATATTCTTCATGTTCATAGAAATCAACATCACAATCATAATCATCATACCTTAGTTGATGACCCAAAATATATGAAGGTGTTGCTTGAGAAATTTTATGTTCTTCATAGCTTACATCCACCAAAATATTTTGTATTGGTTGTTTATCCTGATTATTAACTTTATGAACTGAAATTTTTGAACAATAGCTATGATTAAAATCATTTTGAAAAGGATATGAATTCAAATCTTCTTTGATTGAAAATATACCAAATGATCTCTGAAATTTGTTATCACCAAATTCATCATAAACATTGTAATCAGGTGAGTTATTATAGGATTTTGAAAATAATAACAAAGAATTGTGTTCTTCATCAACAACTTGGTCTTCAAAAATATTTTGGACAATAGTTCGGTCAACAAGAATAGATTATAGTGATATATCCTTACATGATTCAACATATGAAATGTCACAATGGTCATAGATAGGTTTGTTATTTGCAAGTTCAGAAATATGTTTAATTTCATAATCATTATTCAAAGATTTGTATCTATGTTCATATTCAATTATTTCATGAGAAAATAGATGATCTTTAGGTACTTTAGAAATAATATCATTGTGAGTATAAGATTGATGTATGTCATAAAATGTTTAGTAATGTAAGAATTTTCAACCTTATGATTAAAATGATTGTTAAAAAAATCATTATGAAAATCTTGAGATTGATCATAAATAGGTTTAGTAATGTAAGATTCATTATTACTCAATTGTTTTGTTGATAAGTATTTTTCTTTATTAATTATCTCAATGCAAGTGTAATATTTTTTTGTTTCTTGAACGAGATTTTGAATAGGATATGTTTCAACAAAAATTCCATTATCTTGTTGAAATTTATTATCAAAGATTTGATCTAAACTTTGGTCTTGACATCTATCATAAAGTGAAATGTTATTTTGTTGTGATATCAATTCATCATTAATAATATCCATATTTAAAGTTTCATAATCATTTTTTTCTATATTTTGTTCATGTATCTCTTCATCAACATAGAGGGAAGAAACAAATAGATCCTCATTATAAAATGCATCAATATTTATTGAATCTTTAGAAAATTCAAGGATGGAATTTATTACAGCATATTGTGTTTTAATGCTCTTATCATCATGTGTACTTATTGAATATTCTGAAGATACTTGTGTTTGTACTTCATGGTTAGTTAAAACTTCTAAAGATTCTTCTTGTTGTACTTCGGAATTAAATATTTTTTTAAGATCATAGAGGAACTGTCCAACGAAGATTTGTTTATACTCTATATCAAATACTTTGTAATAATCATAATAGTGAAAAAAAGTAGTAAACAAATTAATATCTTCCTCTTCAAAAATATCAACATGTTATGTATCTAAAAATGATTCAAGAATTATTTGAAACTCTTGATCTATCTCGGGGAAAGAGGAAAAAGTATCATAGTTTTCATTTTGATCTTTAGGGAAAAAAATCATATCTTCTTGAAAATCTATTTGGGTAAGTTCAAAGCTACTTTATTTCTCGAACTCTTCATTAAATTCAGTTTCTACTTCATTGTTATAGGATTTATGTACTATTTTAGATTCTTCACTACAACAATGCTCAAAAGAATCTCAACTCTATATATTAACCTGTTGAAGTAACTCCAACACCCCCCCTGAACATCACTATGGTGAAAATAAAGAATGGGTCCTGGTTACGAGGCCATGTTAGGTACCCAAATACAAAAGATACATTGAACTAAATGAGGAAAGAGGGAAAACCTCATGGGAACAAACCCCCCCCCTCAAATTACAATGCATAAAATAAAAAATGATAAGGAACAAAAGGCAGTTGCTAAGCAACCATGTCCTTCACTCCAAGAAGACCTCGCAACTGTGCAAGTTTGTGCTCTTTGAAGATTTTGTTGAAGATGTAGATGTCTACACGGATCTGATGAAGTATATCCATCATTGATATTTCCACACATATCCACTTTATCTTCTTGTAATGAATAATTTCATAAGAAATTTCGGATGAAATTTTGAAAACCATACGGCCGTTTCCAGAAAAATGCTGAAATTTTGTTGATTTTAAAACGATCATAACTTCACTTTCTGGACTCCATTTCAGACGATTTGTTTTTTGAAATTGGATATTTTCCCGAGATAAATTCAAATATCAAATTTGTTTCTGCAAATTTTTCTCAAAAAATATTATAATTGCGTCTAATGTGCGCGGCTCCCTTTTTGACTCCTGAGATGTATGCATGGTGCATGCAAAATTGTTTGCATGTGACTCATGAGATGCATGCCATATATCTTCCACATGAATTTCAGAAAAAAAAAACTGAAATGGAGTAGACATCATCTTCAATTAATGGAATACAATTTTTTGTAGATAATTGTGTAGAAGGCTCTTCAAACTGAGATGATTTATCTTCCAGTGGCTTTTCTACATTCTCTATCTTGTCAACATTTTGCATCCATTCTTCCTTATTCCCAAATAAAACCTATAATCTTCTCCATAACTCATTTGGAGTGAATTCTTGTGAGTCATCATATACTTGATGGAGAATTTCAGGAGAAATAAAATAGAGGATACATCCTATGGCCATATCTTGTCTATTGAGAAAGTCATTTTTCTCATCGATAGAATCAGGATCTACTTCCATTGCCATGGTTATTTGGTATAAGTCTTTGCATATTAGAAGAATAAAAAAATTTGGCTACCATTCCAAATAGTTATGTGGCGTGAGAAGTATTTCTGGCGAATAATCCATCTTTTTATTGTCTTCAATCTTTTGTACCTGCAAAAAAATTTGGTGTAGCTTTTGCTTAGCAGTCCATCGGCTCTGATACCATGTAAATGTGTTGAACCTACACAGAATAGATTTAGCTAAAAAATAATACACACATTTGCAGAGAGAATTGAAGAAGGAAGAAGAAGAAGAATTCTCATTAACCGTTTTGAATAATGAATAATTTACACATGATATACTCTGTATAACTCAATGAGTTCGACTTGAGGTGAACCAAGTCACCATAGTGGTGTTGGAGTTACTTCACACACACCTAGGATTTATTTTTCCTAAGGTTTTTAATTTTTTTATTAGTCATAATTAGTCATTATCCGGTCTCGTATATTTTAGGAGAGAATATCCCACCTGGAGAATATTCTCTTTCAGTTCACACTTCAGTTTGACTAGTTGAGTTGAGTTTAGATGTTGCATTGGGATCATCACCATGCTAATTCGACCTTGCCTTGGTATCATCACCGGAGTGGTGCATTAGCCTTGATTCCTTGAGTTAACTCCTCACTTCTTTTTGTTCAGTCAATTAACTGAAGACTAGTTGACTAGTTAACTCAACTAGGTGGCAGTTCACTCTCGTAACTACCTGAGAGACTAGAATAGGTGGCAGTTCACTCTCATAACTGTTGGTGTATGTCTATATCACTCTAGACCACCACTATAGTGACTTGTTTCACCTCAAGTCGAACTCATTGAATTATACAGAGTATATCATGTGTAAATTATTCATTATTCAAAACGGTTAATGAGAATTCTTCTTCTTCTTCCTTCTCCAATTCTCTCTGCAAATGTGTATTATTGTTTAGCTAGATCTATTCTATGCAGGTTCAACACATTTACATAACCTACAATGATTGTGAAAGCATGAATGAAAATATTTCAAATAAGAAATACTCTTATGAGGAAGATCTCTAAACCATTTACGAGCCTCTCTTTCCAAAGAAAACATAAAAAGTTTCACTAACAAATATTCATGAGCAATACCTAATATATTCATAATATCATGAAAATATTGTAAATGTTGACCATGGATATCATCTTCATCTTATTGAAATTGAGGAAGACATTTACCCCATATATTAATATCAGACATATCATTAGGAAAACCAGGTATAACAGAAAAATTAAAGGAGCATGCCTTGCAGCTACTATAGAAGAAGTAGAGTTTGCCATTAAAAATTTGGGGAGTCACCGAAATGTAGAGTCACCGAGTGACAATTTTCTCTCAAATATTTTCTTTAATAAACCAAACACCTGTTTTTTTGTTCCTGTTCACCACCAGGAGTCAGAACTTAAAATTTGTTGCACTCCAAGAAAAAGAAACATTTTAGCTTCACTCCCCGGGAATGGTGCCAAAAGGTGTTGTCTTCAAAAATCTCCCCTGGACATGGAAAAATTTCAAGGCATCCAAAGAGGCCTTTAGAAGGGATGGGGCATATAAATTTCACATGGAGAATGGGGAATCTAAATTTTGCATGGGGCATGGGGAATCTAAAGTAACTTTTTAAGGGATGGGGCATCTAAATTTTCCTTTCCTTAAACATCTCAAATCCATTGTCTGAGGTTTGCATCCTCTTCTACTCACCCGTAGCATTCTAATGACTGCTACCAGGCTCAAATCGGAGCTCTGAGTTTCAAGTTATGGCCTCTTGAAGTTCTTCGTCCATTTATCAAACATGGGCCATGTGGGACCCACGTGGCTCCACCTCATTCGTACTATCCCCACATTCTCCTTTCTACACACCTGTCCTCTAGAGTCCCAAATTCGCGAACTCTTGAAGGAGTCCAGAATCTCTCCATGTGGCTCTGGCCTTCGGGCCTTTCGACTTACCCATGAAACCACATCCCAAACCTATGAAGTCCCGAAGTTTCAGACTCTCGAAGGGTCCACCCTCACACGTGGTGACATGCTAAACACGAGGGAAAGGACAGGTGGGTCCCAAGCACTCCACTCATTGAATGGGCCAAGGAAGAAAGTGTCAAGGGCACAGGCGACAAGGAAGAGATGACAAGTGGCCCCTACCGAGGTTACATGTGTCATGTTTTAATGGGCATGTAGGGTCTATGAAACGTACTAATTTAGTTGACATGTGGAACGTCAAACGTGAGTCCACATCACCTTGGGTGATTTCAGGGTGCCACGTCACTCTGGATTGGTGGCCTTCCTACACCCTTAGATATCACGATCGAGATGCATCCACGTAGATCCATTGATCTACGGCCTCCATTACTTCGTGACTTCGGTGTTCCGGGGATCCATGGTGTGACTTCCTCCTTGCTCCCAAAGTGGTCAGCATCGGGTTGACCATATTCTATATTTAACAGTCAGGGGAGGTCATGAAGCATTATCAAATCAACGTTCTGCATTACTTCATGACTCTGGCATTCTGAGGTTTTACCCTCTCCAACATGCAATACTTTTGAATGTGCAAACTTTGAACTAGTAGATTGGACGTCTAATTCTTATCTCAGATCAACGGCCTACGTCTTCTCCGGGACCCAATCTTCATAGCTTTCCATGCCTTGTACCACACTTCCTTCCAAAGTTCCAAACTCTGAACATGTGAAGGACCTTGATCAACAGTCCACATGTCCTCAATAATAAGAGGTCGAGATCTACTCCGGCCTTTGAGAGTTCTCGACCCAAAACAAAACACACCTTAGATTTGTTGAAGCTTCGAACTCTGAACCACCCTCAATCTGTTTCCACATGCACCTAGCACCAACGACCATGATTTTCTCCGTCCTTCGGAGCTTCGGGAAACTTTCATGCTCTTGCAATCGCACTTTGATTTTGCCGAATAAACGAACTTCTGGATAACCGTTGATATACAGACACATGTCCCTCTACTATCAATGGCCCAAATTAACTTCAAGCTCTGGAACTTTGGAGAATTCAGCTCTTTTACGATGAACACACAAAATTTGTTGAAATCTCGAAGCCCGAATGAATCTAAGGGGTTAATACCCATGGTTCTTTTCCAATCCAATGGTCGTGAAATACTTTGGCTCCTCCTGCATAGATCTCGTCCACTCGTCCTCCAAACAAAGGAACTCCTCCCTTTCAAGAAATAAATCTCGTTATCTTTCCTAAGCTTCGTCAGCTTTAAAATACTTATTCTTTGGCGCCCTCTTTGAGCTCTTTCTCCTAAGCTTGAGACTTAGAAAATATCCCATGCACTCCTTTCTCTCGCTCTCCTTGAGATCCTTGAAACACTTCACTAAGTGTTTTCCTTGTGCACACTTTTCATCGGTCTCTCCTTCCATCTTTTATACTCAGACGATTATATGTGCACTTCTCGCACCAGGATTTCAGAAGAGAAACAATGAAAAATAATATAACATCAAAGGTTCATTCATTCAACCATGAAATACACACACATTCATATAAAGTTCAAAAATAGATAACACAATCATTACCCAATTAACTCAAAGATAAGCAAACTCATACATTCAAATTATGCATTTCAATCCAAGTGCACAGGGTAAATGAAATACTTATCTATTATAGTCGATCACTGACCAAATGACTATGGGTGTTCTCCTTTCCACCCAACCATATGCTCAAAGGAATTCATTCTTAGCACTCTGGCCACCCCCATGCCAAGCCATGATATCACTATGGAACCTTTGTAGTTTCTCATAGGTTCTTTCTATGTCACAGTCTCTGCAAGGTTTATCAGATGCTCCCTCAATGTCAAGCTTGCGACCTTTTTCTTAGGTCCCGTTTTCTGTGAATTCTTAGAGATCCTTTCTCTTGTTCTCTTCAGTAACCATATCAGCTTAATATTCCCATTCTTATTCTCAGTTGGAGAGCCTCACTTGTTCTTCCTCTTTTCTCTTGCATATCCAGGTCACAAATTCCCTCTCTCGATGTGTCTCCCTCTTATCTATCTTCGTGTGTATTCTTTTCATGCCTTTCTCCCCTTCAGGAAGGTTTTGGACTTGTCTTGTTCCTTCTTTTAAAAGGAAACTTGGGTTAGTTTGGGCCTGCAGGAAAATATGCCCTCTATGGTTTTTTGGGATGACAGTTTTATGTCTCCCCAGCCAGACCCTCCATGATTCCATTCATTTGGGTGGTTGATGGTTCAACCACCAGTCCTTTTCTTATTAACTGATTTCTCCTTGGGATCAGGATGAGGCTTATTATTTCAGCAAGGAGAAATTTTGGTCATTTTGACATAATGAACCCTCTCCACAGTTTCCCCACTCTTTTTCTCTAGTGATATCATGGCCAGTACTTCAAGGCTTCACCCCCACAGTCAGTCATTGGAAATATACACAATAATACATTTACATTGTTCCCATGCCATAGCATGGTGGTCGTAATTAATGATTATTTACAAGTTGGGGGAAACAAGGGTGTTACAATCCCCTCCCCTTAAAAGGAACATCGTCCTCGATGTTCTTTCTTAGAAACATATGTCATGTCTTTGTCATTCAGTTGTTTCAGAAGTAATGATTATCTTTCTTGTTCAAGTCCTTTCCATACTCTTTTCCTTTGTCACCTTCCTTCAATAATCTTGTCCAACAAGCATATTAATCACATTTTCATCCGGAAACATTTCATTGTTATGCAAATTCAAGAGGAAGTTTTTCAAAAATCTAGCACAATACTTATCTGTGAAATTCATGGATTCGCATCCCACATGGTTGTCTTGTTATCCTAGATCATTGTTTTTCCTGGATGTACCCATTGTGTGCATGATCCCAATCAATAGTGTATAATAATTATCAAATTCTCCTCTTCCTTGCAGGAACTCACCCTGTGGGCCCAAACTCAGGCATCATCTTCTCTGCTACACAATCCCTTGGGTGATCCATATTGCCTTGCCAAGGATTTCTCACACAGGATGAGTTCTAAAGACTTCATTGAGCCTTGCATTTGAGGCATCCCTCAAACTTTATACATTGATGCATCCCTCAGGCTTGTGTTGCCACAACAAAACATCTTCTAGGGTGATCATGACTTACCATAGGGTTCTCATGTCTCAACAACATCCTTTTTCATTCTTTCTAGCTTGACAACCTTCACCTGTCCTCCCTAGAGAGATCTTTTTCATCTCACCTGTATCACAGGTATACAAAAATTATGAGATATTATCATCAATTTCAAATTCATAATTTTCTTGCAAATTTGTCACCCACAGATTCCAGTTTCCACATTTATTTTCAGATCAGCTTCGCACAGGAACCAGATTTACAAGTATGGGACTTCCTCCATAGCAGTTTAACTCAACGGGAAATTGGTCTTCCTTATGGGCTTACAACACTGCCATATCCAAGACCCTTTTCTTCCTGCAATTTCAACATTCCTCAACCAAACAAATTGTTAGTTTTCATGCACATTATATTTTCAAAACTATGCATACTAACAATCCAAGTCATTTTCATCTATTCAAGGGTACATAACAAAAGGAAATATCATTATTTACATATGTGTATTTTCAACATACCAAAATTTCCAAATGTAGCTCAAATATCGGTTGACTTTAATCAGTGTGCCAATATTCACGGCCACATCCATACCTATTGGATTACTGAGACGGGGGGTGAATCAGTAATAGAGGAATTTAATCATTTTTAACCATATATTGAAAGTGTTATATCAGTGTAGCATTATCATCCAATAATTTTAGAGTAAATAAACAATGAACAAATGAGAAATCATACACATACACAGTACACTAGTGTTTTTACGTGGAAACCCAAAGCGGGAGAAAACCAAAGAATGTTTTTTCTTATATGTCTTGAAGAATTACATTCATTGGAAGCTCCAAATTCCTTTGTTTTCCAGCTGCAACTGGAAGGAGGCTCCAACCCCCTAGTTTCTTAGGATACAACCTGGGGGAAGCTCCAACTCCCCAATTCTCTGGCTACAACCCCCTATGTTCTTCGTCTAAAACTGGAAGGTGGCTACAACCACCTGTCCTTTCCCCATCCAACCACCCTAACGTAGAAGTAGAATTATGGAACCACTGTCACACTATCACTGTGAGATATATAGTTGTAAACATGTACCAATCAACCTGCATCAAACAACCTATACCAATGAACCATGCATCAACTTGTACCTCAACCAGTAATCAACTTGTACGATAAACAAGTGCATCAACCATGCACCAACATGTACCTCAAATGAACAAGTGCATCAACCATGCACCAAACCTGTACAAATAACGTGTCACAACAACCTATCCAAACAACCTATCACAACAACGTGTCTCATCAATCTTATCAACCAAATTATATCTACTCACCAAGATCAATCAAAAATACAACTCTCAAATATGTGCATCAACCAAGCATAACACAACAACTCATATCATCACCAAGATCAATATGTGCTTCTAATAATATACCAATACAAGTATGCTACATCATCCATAAACCATGTCTCAACAATACTACTAACAAGTGACTCCAACCATGTACCAAGTTGTACCAATCATGTATCAACTACTCATCAATATGTACCAAGATCATCAACTATGCATCTCATGTATGTGCTAACTCATCAACTACTCATCACAACCATAAACCCAACATGTACCTCAACCAAAATCCCCCATCAATTTCATCATCTAAATCTGATTTGTAGCTTTGTAATAGTCTTGGTGTATATGATCACATACCTTCCAACCTTCCTTAACTTTAAAAACACGAGACTATCACTTTCATCAAACTTTACTTTAGTCTCACATGACTAGTTTTTGATTAGTCAACAACCCTAACTTGAAATAACCATAACTATGTAACTGTAATGAATAAATATATGAAAATAGTATGCAATGTTCTTCAGTGTGTTTTATTCAATTCCTCCAGGTGTCACTACCTGGAACCTCTCAAAAAAGGAGTTATGGAAAAAATGGCATACCTTTTTGAATTATGGCTTATTCTAGAGAGTGAACTTGTAGAGTGTTCCCCGCACGGAATATGTGTTGTGTGGGCATGAAAAATTTACACAAAATACTATAGAATTTTCTCTAACCATCACATTTGGTATTACTAAATTTGGATCTGTTATGAAGAAGTTATGACGTTTTTACCCGAAACACCTGTTTTAGACTAATTTCAGGACTAGCCACAAACCCTATTTTCCACGGAGTGTAACTCCAAAAATACAATGACCCACAACCTGAAATTCGTACCATATATACTTGGATATGTTTCCTCAATTACCTCCCAATTTCACGGTCTGAATCATTCTACAAAACAATTTATTGCGAAAATGGTGAGATGGCCTGTAAATAACATACCTTAGAAAGCATCATCAAAATAATTTATCCTCCCTTGAATTTCGGCCTTCTTTACTTCACCTTTCCTATGAAATTCGACTTATATATCCTTTGGTTACCTCGGTCATCTATAGATATTCAATATTCTCAAGTGTGATTAAAATGAGAGAGCCTTGCCTCTTATTTATACTCTCCAAGTAGCTTCCTTAGAGGCATCTTCTAGGCGACTTTGTCCACATAGTCACCTATGTCCAACATTACCCAATTTTCCACTTGTCCATGTATCCAATAGCCACTTGACCACTTAACACATTTTCCGCATTTTAGGGTTAAACTTCTTATAACCACTTTCCATAATTAGAAAGTTCTCCATTTACTTTATTATTTAATTAATCCTCCTTGACTTTGTCACTTCACTTTATTATTTAAATAATCCTCTTTGATTTTGTCACTTCACTTTATTATTTAAATAATCATCTTTGAATTTGTCACTTCACTTTATTATTTAAATAATCCTCTTTGACTATGTTACTTCACTTTATTATTTAAATAATTTATTTTTTGCAAGCACTTTGACTTCTTTGACCTTTTGGGGTTTCAAGCCAATCATATGAGGGTCCTTCAACTTCGTAAGGCCATAACTCTCAAACCGTGAGGAGTTATGTGACCCTCCACATACCACCGGAAATGGCATGACATGCACTATTAATCTAGAATAGTCTTACCTGAAAATATATCAAAATTCATATCATTATACATCAAACAAACTTGGGTCCATTACCCAAACCTTTGTGCTACAGGAATTTGCTACCGGAATTTCTCCAAGGGTTGACATCAATATAAAATATCACTCTCAAATGGTTGAAATTAATGAAAAATAAAAATCCATACCAACTATCCATCAAACTAATCCAAATGTCTGACAATCTCCCCCTATGGCATTGATGGAAACACCAACATTGATCGCAACACTTAGTCATGATAACATTCATGCTTATACTCCTCATCGATGTTTCTATCTCTCCCCCTTTGACATCAATGAAAAAGGATATATCCCTTTGGGTTTTCTCCCCCTGACTGAACTCTCCTTGGGTTGCTCCCCCTGTCTACATGCCCTTGGGCTCTCTCTCTCCAAGCATTTATATCCTTCATCTGATAAATCTCTCCACCTTTGTCATCAATAGAAAAGGTATCTCTCCATCCGGGGTTGCTCCCCCTAACTAAACTATCCTTGGGGATAATCCCCTTGAATGAACTCTTCTTGAAACTGATCCCCCAACCTGAATGGTCCTATTTATGGTGCTTCCTCATGTACATATAATACATATAAGATAAGAATTCAAGAGCATTCACTTTGGAGTAGAAATTACTCCAAGCCTCTGGAGAAGATACTCAAAGGCTTCTCATGGAAGAAGTTTTGTAATGATGTCTGAAACTGTTCTTGTGTGCCCACATATTCAACTCTGGTGTTCTTTTCTACAACTTGTTCTCATAGAAAGTGATACTTGATTGGAATGTGCTTTGTCTTGGAGTGCATCACCGAGTTCTTTGAGATACTGATTGTGCTTGTATTATCAAAATAGATTGGAATGGGCTCATCATACACAACATGTATATCTGTCATATTTTGTTTAATCCATAGAACCTGTGTACAACATGTTGCTACTGCAATATACTCTACCTCGGCTGTAGATAAATATACTGATGATTTTGTATTTCTTATCCATGATACTAAACACTCACCCAAGTAGAAAGTTGTTTCACTGATGCTTTGTTGGTCATCAATGCAACCTACCCAATCTTCATCTGTGTAGGTAATAAGTGATATATCCTTTCCTTTTGGATACCATAATCCAAACTCTTATGTTCCTTTGAGATATCTGAAAATCCTCTTCACTGCTAATACATGTGATTCCTTTGGTGTTTCTTGAAATCGTGCCACCTGTCCAACTGCCTGCATTTAATTTGGTCTGGATGTTGTCACATATAGTAAGCTACCAATCATTGACCTATATTTCCTCTGGTCTATAGACTTTGAAACATCATATTTTCTCAACTTGCAACTAGTTTTCATAGGAGTGGTAACTAGTTTGCAATCTTCCATTCTGAACCTCTTTATCATTTCTCTGATATACTTAGTTTGAGAAATAAAAATTCCTTGGTTTCTTTGACATATCTAAAGACCCAGAAAGAAGGATAGTTCTTCAAGTAATGACATTTCAAATTCATTATGCATATCCTTTGCAAATTTATGGCTTAACATATCATTAGTACTTCCAAAAACAATATCAACATAAATTTCAATTGATAAAATATTACCTTGAGTTAACTTGATGTAGAGGTTGTTGTCTGCGCTTGCTTTCCATAGTTCTTAGGGAGTTTTTTCATTGTTGTCTCTGAGAATTATTATATTTTGAATGTGAATTGTTGTATGCACTGCATGTGTCCAAAACATATCTGTCAATTTGGAATCCATTAGCATTGTTCGAACCATTTTCTGTGTAATTATCATCCATTATGATAATGTTCCTTTGTCTCTGAACCAATCTATGAATCCATGCTCTCATCCACTTTCATATATTTGTCCAAACGTACTAAGTATTCTTACAAATACATCTCTGTCCATATTGTCCAAGACTCTACTTGCGCAACTATCCATAATGTTGACCCATTTATAACTATACTATCATGAAGTCTTGATTAATCTATCAAACTGTACTTCTGTGAACTGACTGCTCTGGATCTGTCTTCTCAAACTCTCCAAGATTCTCAAAGGATTTTTCTTTGGTATGTCACAGCTATCGCATAGACTCCCCCTTTCTAATACTCAGATTACCTAGGAGTCTCTAAGCCGGATGGCTCAGAACAATTCCTTCTTTGATTTGTATTCATCATCATCTTCCTTGGTAGATTCATCATCTCTTTGAGATATGACTTCTTTCTTTCTGTCTATGGATTCATCTTTCACTACAATAACTGAAAGTACAATCTCTTGAACCTATTCCTTATTTACTTGTCCTTCTTTTCTTTCATTTATTTTCCAAACCTTTCTATATCT
>ML785813.1:85375-109442 GCA_009831015.1 Picea engelmannii
ATGCTACATCATCCATAAACCATGTGTCAACAATACTACTAACAAGTGCCTCCAACCATGTGCCAAGTATGTACCAATCATGTATCAACTACTCATCAACTATGACTCATCAAGATGTACCAACATCATCAACTATACACCTCTTGTATGTGCCAACTCATCAACTACTTGTCTCAACCATGTACCCAACATGTACCTCAACCAAAATCCTTCATCAATTTAATCATCCAAATCTGATTTGTAACTCTGTAATAGACCTAGTGTATATGATCACATACCTGCAAACCTTCCTAAACTTTAACATCAAGAGACTAGCATTTTCATCAAACTTTACTTTCGTCTCACATGACTAGTTTTGGAGTAGTCAACAACCCTAACCTGAAATAATCATAACTATGTACCTGTAATGAATGAAGATATGAAAATATTACAAAATGTTCTTTAGTGTTTTTAATGCAATTTCTCCAGGCGTCACTACTTGGAACCTCGTAGAAAAGGAGTTATAGAAAAAATGGCATACCTTGTTGAATTTTGGCTTATTCTAGAGAGATAACTTGTAGAGTGTGCCCCGCACGGAATATTTGTTATATGGATCTGAAAATTTTACACATAATACTACAAATTGTACTCTAACCAACACATTTTTTCTTACTGAATTTGGATCTGTTATGAATAAGTTATGATGTTTTTTCCCGAAACACTTGTTTTAGACTAGTTTCAGGACTAGCCACAAACCCTATTTTCCACGGAGTGTAACTCCAAAAATACAACGACCCACAAGCCAAAATTTGTACCAAAACTACTTGGATATGTTTCCTGAATGGCCTCCCAATTTCACGGTCTGAATCATTCTAGAAAAAAAAGTTGTTGCGAAAATGGTGAGATGACCTGTAAATAACATGCCTTAGAAAGCATCATCAAAAGAATTTATCGTCCCTTGCATTTCGGCCTTCTTTACTTCACCTTCCCTATGAAATTCAGCTTAGATATCCTTTGGTTACCTCAGTCACCTGTAAATATTCAATATGCTCAAGTGTGATTAAAATGAGAGAGCCTTACCTCTTATTTATACTCTCCAAGTAGCTTCCTTAGAAGCATATTCTAGGTCACTTTGTCCACATAGTCACCTATGTCCAAATTTGCCCAATTTGCCACTTATCCATGTATCCAATAGCCACTTGAACACTTAACCCATTTTCCTCATTTTAGGGTTAACCTTCTTGTAACCACTTTCCATAATTAGAAAGTTCCCCATTTACTTTATTATTTAAATAATCCTCCTTGAATTTGTCACTTCACTTTTATATTTAAATAATCCTCTTTGATTTTGTGACTTCACTTTATTAATTAAATATTCCTCTTTGACTTTGTCACTTCACTTTATTATTTAAATAATCTTCTTTGACTTTGTCACTTCACTTTACTATTTAAATAATTTCTTCTTTGCAACCACTTTGACTTCTTTGACCTTTTGGGGTTTCAAGCCAATCATATGAGGGTCATTCAACTTCGTAAGGCCATAAATCGCAAACTGTGAGGAGTTATGTGACGTTCCACATACCACCAGAAATGGCATGACATGTACTATCCATATAGAATATTATTATGTGCAAATATATCAAAACTCATATCATTATACATCAAACAAAATTGGGTCCATTACCCAAACCTTTGTGCTACCGTAATTCACTACCGAAATTTCTCCAAGGGTTGACATAAATCTACAATATCACTCTCCACTGGTTGACATCAATGACAACCAACAATCCATACCAAATGTCCATCACCCTAATCCAACTATCTGACAATACCCAATGTACCCTTACATCGGGTTCAAGTTTTCCATATTTATGACCAGCACCTTGTCATGGTGTGTTGGAGCTTGACCAACCTATTCACCATAAGGTTTAATCATTCGTGTTCATTATTGCAACATGATTGTGCTTCTTGCTATAGGATGATCACAATCCCAAATCAATGCATATGAAACTAAAATTTTCCCTTGCATGCACCCAAGCATTCTTCCTTCAGTAGTAACCAGGGTGTCAACACTCATGGCCACCCAAAATTCTCTTTTCTTTAATAACTACACAATTTAAGTGGAGTAGTGGAAGGTCCTCCTTCCTCAATGGAAATACATTTTCTATCCTCTCATGCAAACATGCATTTCCTCAGTGCATTCCATGCAATGTGCTAACTATGAGCACCTTTATTCCCAATCTCCCTACATTGGTCATTGTACCCATGGTACTCCTTACTCATGAATTTTCTTGCAAGGATTATAACTCATCTTGGACTGGAATAGACTCCATCTATCTATTATTTAGATTCTTCGTTCCTAATACTTACCCTGCTTGGGTAGCAATGTCATACAATGTGTTATCACATTAAGTTTCCTTGGGTCTTTTATCCCTTAGGTTTAATTTTTTATCCTTTAGACTTTAGGTTTGCTTTATTTTTCTTTGTTTGATTTTCTTAGGCTAGCTTGAACAAATAAAGACTTGTGATTTTGGCTCATTTTTTGGCCCACACATAGATTTTAAAGCCTTGGTTCATTTTATGGCTTATGGTTTTGACTCACCTCATGACTTGACATCAAGCATAACCCATTCCATGATCTTTATGACTTGAGACATCACTCCATCCACTCATACCCTTTATCCTTTCCATGTTGTCCATATGTCCGATTAAAGGGGGGTCAAATCAATTTTTTGAAAAAAGGCGCTTCCAACTCACTAGGAGTTTCTGTAGTGCACTCTTTGTCCTTTGATCCTTGCCATAATTTTTCATAATCCATTGAGGTCATGATCTACCTTGTTTTCAAGGCCATTTTTTGTTAAAGAAGGATATTAAGATCTGATTATTAATGAGCTTGCTAAAAATTTTGAGTATTTGAATTTTCTCTCAAACTCGGTGTTGCTGAAATCACTAGTTCAGACCAAGTTGTAGGTTGCGCTATGGGATCAACTTCCAAGGCTAAATTGGAGGTTGAGGTGGACATGGCGGTTTTCTAACTGGTTGCAAATCCTCCCTCTTTAGTAAATTCTCCATTTATTCTGTGAACTCTCCCCATTTCATAGAAATCTCTTAAGATATCTCCTGCCTGAGCTTTTGGTAGCACAAGATGTTGAAAACTACTCCCTCCTTCATCCATTTTCATCTATAGCTTCCCTCTCATAGACTTTGCATCCATTTTCACCTGGTTTTCATCTATTGTAGAGGCCAATGCGTTATGCTCCTGCATATTGAGTACCCGTGCAATCACATGCTCCTTGTGTGCACACTGCGCTACAGAAAGGCGCTGCTAAAACCTCACTACATATCCCCTAATTTTCCTTACTTTGGGTTTTAATTGGATTGGAGTGTTACCTATTGGTATTCAAAGATCCCTGCAGTAGACTTTTATTTCAATGTATCATCACTCTTTCATCTTAAGATATGTTGGCAGTAAGGGGAATTGTAGTCCTTTCCTTTCCAAGGATTTGATGACCATGTTGTGGTAACATAAGTTGAGTAGTGCATCCCTGCCTTCCTTAACTTAGATTATATTTCTCCCAATTTTTAAAGAAAGACCATCAAACCAGTCTATTGTTAAATCAAGGTGAGTTAGAGGAAAATCCTAAGAGAGATCAGCCATTATCCACTGTCATTTTCTCATTGAGATCTGCCTCTGTTTGTTTCCTTACCCCTCACTACACCACAACCTTTGATTCCTTGTCTTTATCCATGGAGACACCTCAAAAGAAGAAATATCACAAGGGAGGGAGTGTGGTGAGGATTGAACCCTCTGACATGCACCTATTTTATGCTGAGCCAATGGTCAGGGAGGTTTTCCAAAGGGTTGGTTGCCTCTCTTTTTTCCAAAACATACAGAGGGGACATCCTGAAGTAGCAAGACAATTTGCATTACATTTTGATGGCATTAAGACTAAGGTGGGAGACCTTGAGTTTGAGGTGTATGAAGCCTCTATTGCAACAACCACAAGGATTATTAATACTGGTGAGAGGTGGTTTAAATCCATGATATTTAATGGTGCCTTCTCCAAGGACTTCCTCAAAATAGATTATCAAACAAACAATTTGTCCAAGGGAGTGCCTAGAATCCATCTAGTTGAAGATTTTGACAAAATGTTGAAGATCATCTAGAGATACTTTACATGTGAGGGAATAATTAACATGTTATACCAGTACCATATAAGGATTTTGCTTCATTTTACTAGTAAAGATGCAAGGAATATCCCTTTCTACGTTTTGAGGAGCATGGGGAAGATGTCTAGTAGATTCCAAGCCAAGTCCAAGGCTGTGGACACCAGTGTCTTTCACTCTGGATTGATAAGGATGTTGGTGATGGAATAATTGAATAAGAGGAACATTCCTTGGGAACAGTTCATTATCTCTACCCACATGCAGCTAGACATAGCCTCTACTCCTCGGTCTAAGATGCAGATTCCTTTTCCATCTACTAGTGCTCCTCTAGCAGGAACAAGCAAGAAAAGAAAGAGCAAATCCATTGCTCAAGACAAATAATTGAAGAGGAAGAGAGGGAGGTTCATCATTCTCCACAGAGAGACTTTTCACCTCCTCTTGCATCTGAATTGTAATAATTCCATTAATCCAGTAAAGCCACAACCAAGAAGGGAATAAAATTGCATTTATCTTCACCTATTCCAATAGCTATCATAAAAGTCAAGAATCCTTTTACTATATCACCATCTCTCAAGGAGGTTCTTGAAGAAGAATTCCTAGCCAAGGTTTCAATAGCAAAGAAAAAGAAAGATAAGGGAAAAGGCATTGAGAAGCCTATTGAGGTGATAGACAGAGCCCCTGTGCAGCAGAAAGATAAAGGTGAAGCCATTGAGAAACTTGTTGAGGTTATCAACATCATCACTCCACCTAGTAATCAAACTTTCAAAATATTGATTAGACAGCTCAGGGAGGCTAGGAAGGAAGTTGCTCGTTTGAAATAAAAAAGTGTATATGAGAGAATTAAGATGAAGGAGCTTATGGATATGTACAGTAACATGCTTTATCTGGAAAGTTTTGCTACAAGAAGAGATCTACCTCTACATAAGCAACTTAAGAACCTCTATAGGAAAAACAGAGGCTTTCAGTCTCAAAATAGAAAAATTAAGGAATAATTGCAGCACTTCAAGGATGAATTGGCTCAGAGGAACTTGAATGTCCTAGTAGAAGTTTCCATTGAAAGAGAGGAACCAGTAGTGAAGAAGAGCACACCTGCAGTCAATAAGACTATCCCTGCAAAAGAAAAACATGTTTCTATGATAGAAGGAAGCTCTCCTGCAAAAAGGAGGAGTGCTAGGTTGATGAAATATTTGGGGGATATAAGCTCCATTTTTATGGGTGGACTCTTTTTGCAAGAGTAAGTGATCAAGGAAGTATAATTTTTTCCACCTATACAGGCATCTACAGACTCCTAACCTATCAACTAAGTTTTTTTGCTTTTTAAGGATTGGTCTCATCACATAGAAAAATCACATACATTCTATAGCACCATGGCACTGCGGAGTCGTCTATATAATATGTTCTGCAATTTTGTTGCCTAATACGCTACAAAATCTCCTAGCTGAAATACATAGTGGTGCTACCGTTTCTGCAAAATGCTACAAAATCTCCTAAGATGAAATTAACGGTGGTGCTACCAATTCCGCAGGACTATGTCACAGTGACACTACCAAATCCACATAGTTGTTTTGATGATGGGTGCTACCAATTATGCAAGACCATTTTAGCGATGGCGCTACCAATTCCACAAAGTATATTTTAGGTATGGTGCTATCGAATACGCAAAAGCTTATTCGGGAGGGGCACTACGAAATTTCACACAGTAATTACACAGTATCGATGCTATGGAAACTACAGGCTTATTTTGGAGACGACACTACAAAATGTGCAGAGTTATTTTGCAAAGGGCGCTACATAATTGGTTACCCAATGCATTATTGAATGGTGCTACGAAATGGCACCTACAATCAAGGGATTTGAATTCATCACTCTTTTAGGTGGCTGATGATGTGGAGAAGAGCGAGGATCATAGGTGGAAACATGGTGAAAACATACAACCCCTGGAGGACACTTGGCAATGGAAAGGAATGTGCCACAAGGGAGACAATGTCATTTAATTTTTGTTGGAGTGGTTTCCAACATGATTCATTTTTGTAGCAATTTGTTAAATAGTTGTTAGCATAGGTGTTAGATTGATAATTGATTTGGAGAATCCTATGGGAGGAAAGATAGCTCGCACATCTAATTGTTGCCTTTCATTTTTTGTTATAAATACATATTCCAAATTATTAAGAGGGCTCGAATGGTTGATCTGGGCTCCCTTATTGCAATATTTTGGACTAAGTAGACTGGTTCTCTGGTTATGTACTAGACTTGATAATTTTTGGTTAATATAAGTCATTTTCTCTTATTTCATCTTGTTGCCTCTTATGCTGAATTTTTCATGATTGGATGATCCACATGAGATTGTTATGGTTCTATTATGATGAATGTTTGATTATAATATTGCTATGATGTTCTTCAGTGTCCTTTAAACTTTGAATTCAAGAAGATATTTTGTTTGATTTTTTCCTCCTTGGGATGCTTGAAGACCTGATGTCAATACCATACCTTTACACCTACCTCACCAAAGTCTTCCTTCTATTCACTTTTAATCCCATTCACTGAGTGAAGTTAATCAAGACCCCATTTGCTTGTGCATGCTAGCTCATATTTCTAAGTTAAAACATTATTATTATGAGTCTTATCCATTTGACATTTAAACACTCATTTACATTTACACATAATCTGATGGGTATTGGGCTTATCCTCATTGCAATTTGAGGGTGATTCTTAGTGCTAACACAATGGCCACTCAAAATTATTCGCATATCAGTAAGAAATTAAAATACTTTAAAGGAGATTCTTACCAAATCCCTCCATACCTTATGCCACACAGGCATGGATATTTTAATACTTGTTCTCGATACTAGCACCATTTTTTTTTTCTAATTTTTACCTCATCAATAGTCCCCCATCGGGCTCCCAAAGTCCTTTCAACAATGTTTCAACAACAACCTTCTTGCATTTATCCTTTATCAAAGGTTATCTATCATTGGCAATTTCCCTTTCCCAACAACTCCAATCATTTCTTATACATGACATAAATCACACACACACACACACACACATATATATATATTAGTCGTCATGTAAAAAAAATGAATGTATAATAAAATTTAAATTAATAAAACGTTTTCAGATATTCCCCACCATATCTCTATGCACTCTACCACATTACTCCTTAATGTGTTAGCTAGCGCAATCACAACCCAAATTCAATTGTATTATTTAATCATACAACCATTAGAATCCTTATGCCAAAACACTTACCTACATTAATAAATCAATCTCTCGTACCATAGAAATACAATAAAAAACAAGGAAGGGGTCAAGGAACTCTTCCCTTGTCCAACTCCTTCTACACATCCCTGGACTTTCAATCCAATTGAGTTATTTGTTTCCAAGCCCTCACTGCCCTTACTTATCATGGCTTAACGAATCCTATTCATTCAAACTTACTTATCTATTTATTTCCCCTTTTCCAGTTGTACTTGTTTCCACAGTTGTTCTTCTAAGGCTTACAACTTTGTTAAACAATTCAGAGTTTTGGGGGTTAGAAAAGTATTCCCCCTTTTTCTCCTTATTTTCTTATGCAATCTATTCCATGTTGGGATCTTCCTTCTCCTTCTCTTGAGCAGCCTTGGTTAGGTTCACCTCAAACTTCTTGGTAAATCAACATGCTACAACAACAAACCTTTTGTTCACGATGAATCATGAACCTGTGCATTATGCACATTACCATTCAGCTATCAGAATGGTCAACGTTCATTTTTTGTCTTCCACTCATACATTTTGTTTTAGAATGTAATCTAGGATTCTTATATATATATATATATATATATATATATATATATATATATATATATGCTTCTAGCCCACTGCCCAATTTCCAACAATCATTAAGGTTGTGACTATGTTCTCCTGGTAGAGTCTTTACACAGTCCCTTCATAGGGAACTCCTTCGGCATGAAACTTCCTTATTCCATATCCATCACTATATTTCATGGCCTCAACCTTGAGTTAGCTTCAGTTGTTTACCAAATATTCCATAAGGAATATAAACATGCATCTTTGTTATGCATCTAGATTATTTATCCACACACATTCCTTGTTTGGTTAACTTATATCCATGATGCACTTAACCACATGCATAATCATAAGCCTATGTGTTTCTACCATAGGTATATTTTTCATCTCACATACATCTTTATATTAAAATCATTTAACTCATGATTGTTCACAATTTTTCTCATGTGGTCCTCAAAGGCATAATCATGTTGCCTTTTATTGTGACAACAAAGCACCCTTGCTCGTTTACTCTTTCATTTATTCATACTAGCCTTTCCTGAGGGAATGGAACACATTCTCCTTAATCTATTATTCAAAACAAAACTTTCATGACTCTTCAAAATAGAGTCAGCCATGCATCCATGGTATTCATTTAATCTGGGAAAGTACAATTCTTGCCTTATATTTCACTCATACATCATACATGTGCATAATTTGCATGTTTAACATCATTCATTCATATCTATTTGGTATTAATATCAGTCCTTATATCAAGAAACCTTACGATGCATTAAATCTATTCACTCAGGCATAAATAAACACATCTAAACATTCATCATGCAAGCTCATTGCTTGCACCTTTTCCATGTCACTCATACACATGGACATATCAAACTTCCAGATCCTTCTCCCAAGGATATTCCAATCATTCTTATGACAAGTCTCATAGAGGCACTCAATACGGAGCTTCCCTCTCAGTTGAGAGCTTGCAGTCATATTATTGTTTTAAGCATGTATACATATATTTGTATATATGTAGGTGCATTGCTTGCACCTCTCTACCTCATCCATTCACATTGCTATTTTTGTTTTAATCTTAGTGTTCTTTAGTGAGAGTTTACATTAAATCATATGACCAGTCTCGCATTCATAATTCATATTGATGTTTCCCTCTCTTCATGGAAACAACCAACGAGGGTCACATTTTCCATTTCTACTGTAACACCTCCCATAATTTAGAATTCAGATGGGTAGTTATTGCATCACTCAAGGCAGTAGGATAACCATTTCTAGTCTCTTCTTCATGCCTCAATTCACTCTTGGTCAACGGATCTCTACAGGGGAATCTTTTCCTAAACTCCCTCTTATAGCTATCTGAGTGTACCAATCCATATCCGTATGGCTACCATCCACCTCTGGATGCCAACTTGACCCATTGGTCATCTAGAAGTGTCCCAACACTTTCTCTTCCACATCCAGGATCAACATTTCATTAATTCCTCCCATCTTATATAAGGCACTATGTACTCAACATCATCAACCTTTTACTTATGCTTCCATAGTCATATCATCACTAACCATATGATCTATAACATCACCATATTTTTCACTCAATGGAGGGCTATAATAAGTATATATGCATGTCATATGCATGCTCTATATTTGTGATATTCATTTCAACATATCTTTATGCACCAAGCATTATACCCCTTGGTATAGTCTCACTTTTGTAGGACTAGCTATGATTTCCTGAAAGAAATGATATGCTTCTTCTTCCATAGTATAGCATGATTCAATATTGTTGGGTAACATCCCAACTAAATTTTAATTTTCACCCTTCTCCTCATAGAAATTATGCAGATAATTTACATACGACGGTAATACTCTCAACAGGCTCATCTTAGCCTTGGTAAACTAGTCTTGTGACTGTTCCCTGGACCATCCAGGCCTACGTTTGAATCTTGCTCTGCTAGATAGGGTAGGGCAGGGTGACCTCTCCCTTAACATTTTCTAAGAAATAAAATATACTCACTTGACTCTTTCATGATCCCAAGCAGGCCAAGTGTTGATTCTCTCTCTGGTACCAATTTGTAACACACCAACCCCTTAAGTACCTTTTTAAGGGATGGGGAATCTAAATTTAGCTTTCCTTAAACATATTGAATCCTCTGTATGAGGTATGCATCCTATTCTACTCACCCCTATCATTCTAATGACTGCTACCAGGCTCAAATCTGAGATTTGGGCTACAAGTTATGGCCTCCCAAAGTTCTTCGGGCATTTATCAGACATGGGCCACATGGCGCCCACATGGTGCCACCTCATTCATACCGTCTCCAAGTTCATACATCCACGAGGAGGTTCATCCACCGTTTAATCCAACGACGGGACACAGTCTTCATTTAACACATGAGTTAGAGGGAAGTTTGGCGTTCAACACTTCGACAATAAACGTCTCTTCTCCTTTCTGCATGCCTGTCCTCCGGAGTCCCAAATTCCCAAACTCCTGAAGGAGTCTGGAATCTATCCAGGTGGCTCTAGGCTTTGGGCATTTCGACTTACCCATGAAACTGCATTCCAAACCTTTGAAGACCTGAAATTATGGACTCCCGAAGGGTCCACCCTCACACGTGGTGACATGCTAAATGTGGGGGAAGGGACACATGTGTCTTGAGCACTCCACTCATTGAATGGGCCAAGTAAGAAAGTGCCAAGGGTACACACGACAAGGCAGAGATGACACATGGCCCCTACCGGGGTGAAACTTGTCACGTTTTAATGGGCATGTAGGGTCTACAAAATGTATGAATCTAGGTAACATGTGGCACATCAAACGTGATTCCATGTCACCCTGGGTAATGTGGGTGTGCCACGTCACTCCAGACTAGTGTCCTTCCTACACCCTTATATCTCATGGTCAAGATGTGTCCACGTAGATCCCTTGATCTACAACCTCTGTTACTTCGTGACTTCGATGTTTGGGGGATCCATTATGTGACTTCCACCTTGCTCTCGAAGTGGTCAACATCGAGTTGACCATAGTCTATATCTAACGGTCTAGGGAGGTCCCGGAGCATCCTCGAATCAACGGTCCACGTTACTTCATGACTCCAACATTTAGAGGTTTTTCCTACTCCAACATGCAACACTTTCGAATGTGAGAACTCTGAACTAGAATATCATACGGTTAACACTTATCTCAAATCAACGGGCTACGTCTTCTTCGGGATCTGATCTTCGAAGCTTTACACGCCTTGTACCACACTTCCTTCCGAAGTTCCAAAATCCGAACATGCAAAGGACCTTGATCAACGGTCCACGTGTCCTCAATAATGAGAAGTAAATATCTACTCTCGACTTCGGGAGTTCTCAACCCAAAATTTAACACACCTCATATTTTCTAGAGCATTGAACTCCAAACCACACTCGATCTGTCGCCACGTGCACCTAGAACTAACGGTTAGGATTTGTTCCAGCCTTCAAAACTTCGGGAAACTTGCATGCTCTTGTGATCACACTTTGATTTTGCCAGATAACCGTTGATCTGTGGACACATGTCCCTCTACTACCGACAAACCAGATTAACTTCGGGCTCTAGAACTTCGGAGAATTTGTCTCTTTTACGAAAAACACACAAAATTCTCCGAACTCACGAAGCCCAAAGGACTCTGATGGATTAATACCCACTCTTATTTTCCAATCCAATGTTCATGAAAGACTTTGGCTCCTCCCAAATGGATCTGGTCCGCTCGTCCTCCAAACAAAGGAACTCCTCCCTTTCAACAAATAAATCTCGCTATCTTTCTTCAACTTCGTTAGCCTTAAAATACTTAGGCTCTGGCACCCGCTTTACACTCTTTCTCCTAAGCTTTAGACTTAGAAAATCTCTCATGCACTCCTTGTGCTCGCTCACCTTGAGATCCTTGCAACACTTCACTAAGTGTTGGCCCTATGCACACTTTGCACTGGTCCCTCCTTCGATATTTTATACTCAGACGAGTATATGTGCACTCCTCGCACCAGGATTTTGAAATAGAAACAATGGAAACTTATAGAACATCAAAGGTTCATTCATTCAACCAATAAATACACACACATGCATATAAACTCTGAAAATAGATAACACAATCATTACCAAATTAACTCAGAGATAAGAAAACTCAGACATTCAAATCATGCATTTCAATCCAAGTGCATAGAGTAAATGGAATACTTATCTATTACAGCCAATCACCGACCAACTGACTGTGGGTGTTCTCCTTTCCACCCAACCATAGACTCAGAGGCATTCATTCTTAGCACTCTGGCCACCCTCGTGTCAAGCCATGATATCACTAGGGAACCTTTGTAGTTTCTCAAAGGTTCTTTCTCTGTCACAGTCTCTACGAGGTTTATCAGATGCTCCCTCAGCATCAAGCTCACGACCTTTTTCTCCCATCCTATTTTCTCTGAATTCTTAGAGACACTTTCTCTTGTTCTCTTTAGTAACTATATCAGCTTAATCTTCCCATTCTTCTTCTCAATTGGAGAGCCTCATGCATTCTTCCTCTTTTCTTCTACATATCTGGGTCACGCATTCCCTCTCCCGGTGTGTCTCATTCGTGTATGTCTTCATGTGTATTCTTTTCATGCCTTTATCCCCTTCAAGAAGGTTTCCTGTCTTGTTCCTTCTGTCAAAATGAAACTCGATTTAGTCTGAGCCTGCAGGAAAAACTTCCCTCTGTGGTACTTCAGGATGACAGTTTTCTATCTCCCCAGCCAGACCCTCCATGCTTCTGTTCATTGGGGTGGTTGATGGTTCAACCATCGGTCCTTTTTTTATTAATTGATTTCTCCTTGGGATCAGGATGAGGCTTATTATTTCAGCAAGGATAAATTTTGGGCATTTTGACATAATGAACCCTCTCCACAGTTTCACCACTATTTTCCTCTAGTAATATCATGGCCAGTACTTCAATTATTCATCCTCGTAGTCAGTCGTTGGAAATATACCCAATAATACATTTACATTTTTCCCATTCCATAGCATGGTGGTCATAATTAATGATTAATTACAAGCTGGGGGAAACAAGGATGTTACATTCTTTAACAAATTTGATATGCCTAGCATGGCCTTGTCGATTTTCAATGATTTGAAAGAGCATAAATTTTTTAACACCATTTGGTTTTTCCATCAAATATATAAGATTACAATTCAATTAAAAACATAAAATATTTAAGATTACAATTCAATTCACTTCAATTTACTTGTATTTTCGTTCAACCAAGAGAAAGAATATTGAAGCATGTATGCAATTGGTTTCAATTCAAAATAAAGAAAGCTTGCAAATATTGTATATTTAAGTTGATCTTACACATTATAATACACATGCCTCATCCATGATGAATCCATAATGAAAGTATGAAGGAATAATAGAATATATCTTCAATTTGGATTTACTCAATTTCACTCCAAATGATATTCTTTAAACTATATAAAACAAATAAATGTGTGTGTGAGATTTAAAAGTGGTGGAATGCAACTTTTCTTCTAAAACGTGTAATCTTTACAAAAGTATCAAATGGATCTTTCACTATGTATCACTTCATTCTACCCTACTTCACAAATCAACATTTGCCTATTTCAATAAAATCCAAGAATGATTATTATATTCTTTGTGTTGGCACCATATTCCATAATACATTCACATCCATATTCATGAATTCTATTAGATTAATATGAATTGTTGCATTGATTGCAATAGAGTAGGTTTGGAATGTGATGATATATCATTTTCATGGTTCATGTTTTATGGAGAAAAAAAATAAAATTTGTTTTAATAATAATTGTATATATAGAAACAATAATAAATTTATTATAAAATAATATAATTAATATTTTGATTAAATTGTTTGGAAATACTAACACTATAGAAAAACTAATAGAAAAAAAATTATTTTTATTGTGTTTGTGTTATAAAACACACATATTTACATTAAAAACATTATTAAAAAAATAATAAAATTATTTAAAAAAAAAAACACTAATGAAATTTAAAACAATTAAAATTAAAAAATAAAAACGCGAAGGGGGCATAATATAGAGAGGATGGGAGAGTAGTGGGAAAGGGAGGTAAGGGGAGGGTGGAGGAGGGAAGGATATAAGATGGAGGTGGGAGAGGATAGAGGAGGGGTGAGGAGGGGGAAGCATGATGGCAGGGAGGTAAGTACAATGGAGAGGAGGGAGCAATGGGAGGGTACTGGAAGGACAAGGGAGGGAGGGTGCATGGTGAAGGGAGTGGAGGTGGAGTAGGATAGAGGAAAATTTTTTGTTGTGGGGAAGGGGGGGGTGACAGAGAGAAAAGATAGAATCACTAATTATGGAGGGAAGATCCATTCTTGTAATTTTTAAACATGTGAGGTAAAAAATTGCATACATATTATTAATCAAAACAAAAATTAATCAATTGCTTATATATAATACATAGAGATTTATGTTTGAAGCCATTAACCAAGAGAAAACCAACCTTACTTGGTGCCACACCTCTCAACTATTCATTGTATTAATTTCACCATTCACAATACAATATATACAATATTTTAGGTATTCCAGAACTACCAAAACCCTAATCCCTTAATCCTGGATTAAACTAGAAAACAGTTAAAAATATAGAAAACTGCCAAAACAAAATATGGGACGTTTCCCTAAACCCCGTCAACTCCAGCCAAATCCCTTCGCCTATCAAGGGGGACAAGCATGACCCTCTATGGCAATGCCCGACGCAAGAATAAACCACTATTGAAGCGAGGATCGTCAAATCCAATGCACACATATGAAAATAATATAACACATACCCAACAATTCCTCATTTTCCCTCTTCATCCCTATCAGTTGGAAAATTCAAATATATAAAAAAAGAACATGAAGGGAGTAGAGTCTAGAGTATATGGGGATGGAGTAGTGGATGGGGATGGTGGTGGGAAGGAGGGGGGAGGGAAGGGGAGGGCACAAGAGGGAGGAGAGAAGGGTGATGGGGGTAGGAAGGATAATGTAGAGAAGGGGTAGGGAGAGGAGGGAGAATGAGAATGGGGAGTTAAGGATGGTGGAGAGAAGGAAGGGAGGAAGGGAGGGGTGGAGGAAAGTGGAAGACCAAGGGAAGGAGAAAAGGTGGAGGAGGAAGAGGATGGAAGGGGTGGAGGAGGATGGGAGTGGAGGAAAATAGGGGATGAAGGGGATAAAGGAAGGAGGATCATTACTAAAAGGTGAAAGCAAGGGGGTGAAGAGGGAAAATGAGAGACGATCATCATTCAGATAATTACCCTACCTCCTCCACCCTTTTCACCCCCCCCTACACCACTACCTCCATCCTCCTCCACCTATGATCCCTCACTCCTCCCTCCATTTTAATCCCTACCTCCATCACTTATTTTTCTACTACCCTCCACCGCCTATGTCTCTCCCTCCACTCCACCCTCTCCCCTCCTTGCATCACTAGCCTCCTTCCACCACTATTCTCTCTTCTCTTCCCTCTCCCCTCCTTCCATCACTCACCCTATTCCACCAGTTCTCCCTCTTATATTCCCTCTCCCATCCTTCCACAACTAACTCTATTCTCCCTCCTCTACCCTCCTCACCCTCCCTCCCTCTCTCCCTTCCTCATCTTCCCCCTGACCTACATAATCCCTCCATATGTTGTGTCCTACATAACACTCCCTCTACAATTGTCCCCAATCCAATTCCTACACTAGCCTCCACACTCCCTCCCTATTCCACTCCTCCCCTATGTTGATATTCCCTCCCATATAGGCTCTCATGCACCAACCTCAATTTTTTTTTAATAATTTTTTTAAGCTAAAAAATGATCTTATATTTATATTATATACAAAAAATTACATCCATCCCTAGCTGTGGCCTGCCACTAGGGAAACTAAGACCACTACCAACTGAAAACATCCATAATAATAATTTACATTATTTCTTATCATTCTATAGTCATGATCACAAAAATATATAGTTGTGTTTACTAATTTCTTGTAACATAACATAAAAACTAGATAAAGTAAAGATAGTCCCATACTAAATAAGAGAATAGATTAATCTTTATCCAATTTCCTAGCGATCAGGTTCACATGTATGCATGGGTCCCTTTCGAGTTGCAGCAAGAGGTATTGGGTCTTCCTCTATGCATATTTGATGCAGGAGCATCGCCAACAAAGCACAAGCGGAGGACAGTTGGGCGCACTAGCACGTATTTTGAAATATCTTGAATTCCAAAGTTGGCGTATTAATGTAACATTTGAAAAATATTTTAATTTATGAGCATCTTTAATGATTGGAGGTTGAGCCTTCACATAATATTGATGAGCGAATGTATTTTTCTTTAATGTGAAGGATTGCAGTACATATTTGGAGCTTTCACTCTTATCTGTCTGACTCAAATATGTATTGTAATACATGTTAAGTAGTTGGAAGCTTTTATTTCGATAGGATAGTTGTAGAGTAGTTGGAGGGAAGGGCTCGAAGAGCACCTCTTGTATAAATCTTTGTAATGTTGTCGAGGAGAGGTTGTTGAATCTATTGAGTAGATTTCCATTTTTCAGTTGTGGGCACCCTAGTTATCAAGAGCCATCGCCATTGTAGCAAAGAAATGAGAGCTACCGAGAAGCGGTGTATGAATGTATGTAATTTTCAGTTGAAGGAATATAATAGAGGAACATTGTCCCAAATGTGTGGTGTCGATGTGTCTATCTGAATGAGTGAATTGTAGACTTTTTGTCTTATTTTCAACTCTCTATTATTTCTTGTTCTTGTATCTATGCATGCATTTACATGGTTAGATGTATGAATCTGAGGTTTTAAAATAATCTTTGATTGCTTCTCTTCTATGAGTGAGTGCAAGGAGTGCATAGTGTCTGCAAGGAGTGAGTTGACGGGGTTTGTTTCGACTCGAAGAACAAAAGAGGTAGCGTGAAACTTATGTACGCAAGGAGTGCGTAGGAATCTACAAAGAGTGTGTGACAGAGTCTCCGACTCATAATCTCAGGAGGAGTAGCATGAATTCAGTCGCAAAGAGTGTGAAAATAATCCACAAAGGAGTTGAGTCTGGAAGAGAATTTGTTGCAAGGTGTACACAGATCGAGATTTCAACTAAGTGTCGAAGAAAACATTCTAAGGGACGAAGAAAGTCGATAAGTTCAAGCTTAGGAGGGAGAGCGATGAAATTCTTAAAGTGAAGGAATTCTTAATTTTTCACCAAAATCTATGAACGATATCCGTTCCGAAGGGAGGTGAATAATTCTAGACTATAAGATCTAGGAGAACTACATGGAGGTTGGCCATAAGGTGTTTCGATACTTTGTAGTTCTAGAATTTTGGAGGTATCGTAAGAGGGGAGTCACGAACTCATGAGGTCGCGAAGAGATATCAACCATTGGTTGCGGAGAATGAATGTGGCAACAGGTTAGGAGGTTCGGAATTCGAAATTCTGGAGGCTTGTGCATGAGGTGAACAGGAGTTTCTCTAAGCCACGAAACCCAAAGTTCTATCGGGTCATCAAAATCAAAGGGGACACGTGGTAAAAGGTTCGGAGTCCAGAAGGAGAATGCTTCGGGAGGAACCGGAGTAGGAGATCGGGATATCCTGGAAGCCCGAAATTATGAAGGGGTCGGTTCACGGTCATAGCCCATGGTCACTCAGGAGAACAAGGACCTGTGTATAGTGGTTTTGGGTACCCGTAGGGACCCGAAGAGTCAATATGACTCAGTCTATTGAACGATCCAAGACTGGGAGGTCGAGCAAACCTCAAGGGAGAAGGGGGGTCTGCACCAAAGTGGTATCAGAGCTATTATAGGATTGATTTATGTAGAAGAAGGAGACAAAGGAGCGGATTGGTACCAGTGATTGGTATTAGGCACATCAATACAATGTCGCTTGGAAGATGTGTTGAGACGCACGTAGCAAACAGAGCTATGGAAAGGGATATGAGAGAATTGTGTGCAATGTTGGATTCCATGGAAACGGCACAAAGGAGAGCTCCTGATGTTAGATACGTTAGCGATGCAGAGAATGAAGAAGTAGAAGTTGACAAAGTTGTAGTCGAGGATGCTGCAGAAGAATGCTTATTGAAAGGGGTTGTCAAGTTGGGAGCCAGAGCAAAGATCGATGTCCCAATGTATGAAGGTAATTTAGACATGGAAGAATTTATTGATTTGATACGAGAAATGGACATGTATTTCGAATATGAATATGTCGAAGAGGAGAAAAAGGTGAGACACGATGTCACTAGGTTGAAAGGACATGCAGCACTATGGTGGGATGAGCTACAGGTCGATAAAAGAAGAAAGGGAAAATAGAGTATTAAGAGTTGGGATATAATGGTAGCCAAGCTAAAGGAAAAATTCATACCCAAAGACTACCAGATAAATATGTTCAGGAGGATGCAGAACCTAAGACAGAAGGGAATGAATATGAAGGAGTACATAGAGGAGTTCTACAGATTGAACATTAGGGCTAGACATAGAGAGAGAGAGAGAGAGATGAAGAAAAAGTTTCCAAATACATCAACAACCTGAGATATGATATCCAGGATGAAATCAACATGGCGACAGACAAACCAGTAAAGGATGCATATCAGATTGTGCTGAAAGACGAAGAGAAGTTGGCCAGGAAGTAGAGTAAAAAAACCAAGGTAGAAGCTTGAACAAAGGAAAAGGAGTTTCCCAGGAAAAGGCACAGAATCCCAAAGCGAGGTGAAGAAACTACATAGTCACTCTAAGAGAGGAGGAAGTTCTCGAGGAAGGTAGAGTGGTGGAAGAAAATAATTTCCCAGAGGAAGAGGAAGAGGCAGACGAGGAGAAGTGAGATGTTATGCCTATGGAAAAATAGGACACATGTATTGTGATTGTCTCGAGAAGAAGAAATAAGGAGGCGAATCTCACATTTCGAAAGCACAGAAGCAATATGTTGAGGCAAAAGGTGCAGAGTATGGGAAGTCCTTGATGATGAAGAAGTTTCTTTTGAAGTAAGAGCCAGAGATTGAAAAGTCAGCGCAGAGGAACAGTTTTTTCAAGACAGCTTGCAAAATGAAGGATAGAGTTTGCAAGGTAATAATTGACAGTAGGAGCACTGACAACTTAGTATCCATAGAGATGGTGGAGAAGTTAGAGCTAGAGATGACTGTACATCTGACACCGTACAAAGTTTCATGGTTGCGGAAAGGTCACCAGGTAACAATAACTACACAATGCATGGTTGAATTTAAAATAGGAGGATATAGATATGAAATCCCATGTGATGTGATTCCCATGGATGTATGTCATGTTTTGTTGGGAATACCATGGAAGTACGATAGAAATTTCATTCATGATGGGAGAAGAAATACCTATACCTTGGAGAAAAATGGTAGGACACATATGTTGCTGCCAATTGAATAGAAGAAAGTGAAGGATGGAACCAGCATGAGTTTACTTCTCATGAGTGGGAAGGAACTCCTGAATGAAGTAAGGAAGGAACAAGAGATGCAGTTTGTTGTAGTGAGGAAGCCGAGGGTCATCCTTACAAGTACTTCAATGGAATATTTTCCTGAGGAAATTCAGGAACTGTTAGAGAATTCTGTTGATATAGTAGTGGATGAGTTTCCAAGCTCATTACCACCTATCAGAAGTATCAGCCATCACATTGATTTGATACCGAGAGAAATCTTGCAGGATAAATCCACATACAGGTTGACACCTCAAGAGAACGAAGAGGTGAAAAGACAGGTTCAGGATCTGCTAGACAAAGGATTGGTTAGAGAAATATTCAGTCCATGTGAAATACCAATTGTATTGAGTCTGAAGAAGGATGGAGGATGGAGACTGTGTACAGAATCAAGATCCATAAACAATATCACCATCATATACATATTTCCATTGCCGAGGATGGATTATTTGATGGATTGTTTGAGTGGAGCGACCTATTTTTCAAAGATAGATTTGAAAAGTGGATATCACCAGATAAGGATGAGAGAAGGTGAAGAGTGGAAAATAGCCTTCAAGAAAAATGAGGGATTGTATGAATGGCTTGTTATGCCATTTGGATTGACAAACACCCTGAGTACTTTTATGAGGCTGATGAATGAAGTGTTGAAATATTTCATTGGTAAGTTCGTGATTGTATACTTGGATGATATACTGGTCTTTAGCAACACTAAAGAAGATCATTTGAGACATTTAACGTTGGTGATGAGAGGTTGACGCAAGAGAAGTTGTTGATTAATTTTAAAAAATCCTCTTTCATGAAGACAGAAATCGTATATTTGGGTTTTGTGATTTCTTCAAATGAGATGAAGATGGATCCTGAAAAGGTGAAAGCGATCAAAGAATGGTCGTCACACAAGAGTATATTTGAGGTGAGAAGCTTCCATGGATCAGCGATTTTCTATCGGAAGTTCATCATAAATTTTAGTGGGATTAGTGCTCAAATGATGGATACAGTTAAGAAAAGACACAAGTCTTTTAAATGGATAAAAGAGGATGAGAAGAGCTTCAATATATTGAAGGAGAAGATAACGGAATAATTGATTCTGGTTTTACCGAATTTTGGAAAGACATTTCATGTGAGATGTGATGTGAGTGTAGTTGCAATTGGAACAGTCTTAAGCCAAGATAATAGGCTTGATGCATATTTCAGTGAGAAGTTGAACGATGCTAAGAAGAATTACTCCACAAATGATAAAGAGTTATATTCCATAATTCAAGCCTTGAAGAAATGGAAGCATTATCTTGTGCCGAAGGGGTTTGTTTTGTATAGCGATAATCAAGCTTTACAATTCATAACCAGAGAGGAGAAATTAAACCAGAGACATGCTAAGTGGATAGAGTTTATGTAGAATTTCACTTTTGTCATTAAACATATTTATGGTAATGCTAACAAGGTTGTTGATGCATTGAGTAAGAGATGTTTAATTCTGCATGAATTTCGAGTGAAGACCTTGGGGTTTGATCACCTTAAGGAAATGTATCATACTGATCCAGATTTCAAAGAAGCATATGAAGCATGTGTGAATCCTGTACTCAGAGACAGAATCTAGTGGGCCGAATATCTAATTTAGGATGGGTTGTTGTTCAAGGGATGTCAGTTGTGCATACCAAAGTGTTCGATGAGGGAAAATTTGTTGAAGGAAAAGTGTAGCAGAGGTCTAGAGGGGATTTTCAGTCATGAAAAAAAAAATCTCAGTTGAATGGTTCGTATTATTGGCCAGGTATGAGAGAAGAGGTGAAGAGGTACGTAAACAGATGTGAGATTTGTCAGTATGCAAAAGGGAAGAAGAAGAACATTGGGTTGTATCAGCCATTTCCTATTCCAGAAAGGCCTTGGGATGCAGTAAGCATGGATTTCATGTTGGGATTGTCGAGAACACAAAGAGGAAGTGATTCCATATTTGTGGTAGTTGACAAATTTTTGAAGATGGCACACTTTATCCCATGCCAGAAGACCAGTGATGTAACACATGTTGCAAATCTGTTTTTCAAAGAGATTGTGAGACTCCATGGATTTCCCAGGAGCATAGTTTCTGACAGGGACACCAAATTTCTTGGTCATTTATGGAGGATGTTATGGAATAAGCTAGGGATAGAGCTATCTTTTAGTTCTCCATATCACCCAAAAACATATGATAAGACTGAAGTGGTAAATCAAAGTTTAGGAGATATGTTGAGGAGTTTGGTCACTGAACACCATAGTCAGTGGGATCAAATTTTAGCACAAACGGAGTTTGTGTATAATGACTCAGTGAACAAAAGCACTGGGAAGAGTCCATTTCAGATAGTGTATGGAATGAATCCGAGAGGAGTGTCAGAGTTGAGAAACCTAGAGCAGAGTGAATTTAGGAGCATTGGAGCCGAAGACTTCACTGTAGAAATGCAGAAAGTTCATAATCAAATCAATGAGCATTTGAAGAAGAGAAGCAGTGAATACAAATGGAGATCTAATCAACATAGGAGGAAGCTTGAATTTGAATTCGGAGATCATGTCCTAGCACATTTAAGGAAGGAAAGGTTTCCGAGGGAAACATATAACAAGATAAAGCTAAAGAAGATAGGACCGTGCAAAATCCTGAGGAGATTTGGTGAAAATGCTTATGAGATAGAGCTACCAAAAGATGTGGGTATATCACCCACATTCAACATTGCATACCTGTATTCATATAGGGGATATAGAGCTGGAGGATCAAAAGATTAGAGAAAGATCAAGTGGGAGAAACAAATGCCTGTAGCAGATGGAGCATATCATAGATCAAGGAATTGGTAAGAAGACCAGAAGGAAAACATATTTTGAATACTTGGTAAAGTGGAAAGGACGACCAATAGATGATGCCAGTTGGGTCAGTGAAATAGATATCCAGAAGCGCGAAAAATCGGTGCAGGAGCTCATGGAAATGAGCCCATGAATTTTTCAGCTAGAGGAGTATGAAGCAGGAGCATCGCCAGCAAAGCACAAGCGGAGGACAACTGGGCACACTAGCATGTATTTTGAAATATTTTGAATTCCAAAGTTGGCGTATTAATCTAAGATCCGAAAAAGATTTTGATTTATGAGAATCTTTAATGATCAGAGGCCGAGCCATCACATAAGATTGATGAGGGAATGTATTTTTCTTTAATGTGAAGGGTCGTATTACAGATCTGGAGCTTTCGCTCTTATCTGTCTGACTCAAATATTTATTGTAATAAATGTTAAGTAGTTGGAAGATTTTATTTCAATAGGATGGTTGTAGAGTAGTTGGAGGGAAGGGCTTGAAGAGCACCTCTTGTATAAATCTTTGTAATGTTTTCAAGGAGAGGTTGTTGAATCTATTAAGTAGATTTCCATTTTTCAGTTGTGAGAACCCTAGTTATCAAGAGCCATCGTCATTGTAGAAAAGAACTGAGAGCTACCGAGAAGTGATGTATGAATGTATGTAATTTTCAGTTGAATGAATATAACAGAGGAACACATAAAATATATGAACCAAACACACAGTGAGGCTATGCTCACTTCTCTATTATTTAATGAAGATGGATTACATCCTTATATAGGAAAAGACTCTACCGAGTTGGGTACATGCAAACCAAAGACAACTAGACTCTTAACTAAGAACTGACTCTTAACACGCCTACAACTAACTCTCACAACTGAAGCTTATAACTGGTGCTTACAACTGGCGTTTTCTCCAATATTTCCAAGTCTCCCCCTTAATGGATAATGGATTGACTTCTACACCTAACATCTCCCTAAACAATTAAAACTTAATATTTCCAAGAGGCTTAGTGAAAATATCAGCAACATTTTCACTAGTATTACAATACACAAGAGTTATTTCATTTGACTACAAATTTTCTCTAACAAAATGATATTGAGCTTCAACATGCTTTGTCCTTGCATGAAAAATCGGATTCTTTGCAATATTGATTGAACTTTGATTATCACATCTGATCATCGTAGGTTCCTTTCATTCTTCTCCAACATCTTGAAGAAGTCTTCTTAACCAAACAACTTCACAAGTTGTTGCACACAGAGCTTTATATTCTACTTCGGTAGAAGACAAAGATACAGTAGGCTGATTTTTACTGCTCCATGAAACAACCCCGGATCCAATGTTGAGCGCATATCCAGTGGTTGATCTTCGATCATCCAGATTGCTAGCCCAATCATAATCTGAATAACATGTCAACTCAACATCAGATGCATCAGTATATTTAATACCATAATCAAGTGTACCTTTTAGATACCTGAGTACTGCCTTTGTTGCATTACAATGGCTTTCATGAGGTTTCGCCATGAATTGACTTAACATACTCACAGAATATAAAATATCAGGTCTGGTTGTGATGAGATAATTCAGACTACCCACCATCTGTCTATACACAGTGCCATTCACCTCCTTCGAACCATTCTGTTGCATGGGAACAGTAGAAGACTTACACTGATCCATTTCAAATCTCTTAAGTATTTCTATGATATACTTACTCTGACAAACAAAAGTTTGGCCTGCATTTCTCCAAACTTCAAGATCTAGGCAGTAATGTAACTCACCAAGATCTTTCATTTCAAATACCTTTGATAACTGCTCCTTGATTTCATCAATTAACTTCTCTGCATTTCCTGTAATTATTAAATCATCAACATATAATGAAATTAATACTATATACCCCT
>ML785813.1:118624-141968 GCA_009831015.1 Picea engelmannii
AATAATATTTACTGTAGTTTAGTCTTAGTTTTATAGTGATATTTTGAATAAATATAATGAAAATATTTGTAAGAAATTATGTATTTGTAATAATGGAATAAATATATTTACATTTTAATTTAATATAATTCTAATTTAAAGCTCTGTGTTTAGGAAATAGGTTCCCAATCTCCCATTTCTTTGATGTTGAAGCTCCCAAAAAATCTCCCAAATTCCCAAAAGGGTTCCCAACCAATTAGGGACGTTCCCAACTAATTCCCAAGTTCCGAAACTTCGAGAACTAGTTTCATAGATGTTGAGAGTAATTCTCTTACAACTATGCTAAAAATGTAAGAAAAATAAACATTCCATGAATTTGTTTTTTCAAAAAATTAATATTTTTATGTGTTTTTTGGTATTTTATAGAATATTACCCTAAATGTAAGAAAAATAAACATTTCAGAGATTTTTTTTCAAAAAAATAAGATTCTATACAAGTGTTCCCCGGTTTTTAAAGAAGTTGAATCTATTTATGCTTAAATAACAGAAAAATAGCAATTTCACCAATTATTATATAATCATATTCCAGTGATGATTGCTAAAAAAAACAAGGCTGCACCGCTATGTAGGTATAATAAAATAAAACAATAGTTGTATTGAATCCACTGCATGCGTTGAGATGAATAACATATTCATTTGTTGAATATGGCAAGCAAGCATCATCTCATTAAATGACGTTGAAGATCCTTCCGCAGTCATTGAAGATCCTAAGAAACCACGGCAATAAGAGATGCATTTGAACAACAAATCACAATTTAGAAAAATGTTTTAAAATAATTTAAAAAATCAAATTGTAATGTTATACCTTTAAAAATGCTCAAAATTATTTTGGTCAAACCCCAACAAATAGACGATCAATAGCATATCCAATACTATATAACACCCCAAGCGACAGGTATAATAACCAATATCCCTTCACATTATTTTGAATGATCCAAAAAAAACCCAATTTCATAAAACATTTAGATTATTCATAATAAAACGCTCAAACTTATATTTAAGATTAACACTCAAAATTTGTAATATAAAAATAAAACTTATATTTAAGTTTAACCCTTAAAAAAATTGTGAAAAAAAATATACAAATGCCATCAACTTTGAATTGTACAAAATATTATATTATTTTATTTTAACTTTAACACTCAAATTGTGAAAGAAAAAGTACAATTTTCATCCATTTGAATCCTACCTACATAATATTATTTTATTTTATTTAAATGTGCCTAGGAAAAAGATACCCATTAATGAGAACAACCAAAAAAATAAAAAATGCATATCCATGCCAAAAAAGAAAGGGTTATTTATTTAACAAGATGGGCCCCCAATTTTTGATAATATATATAAAAAAACAAGAAATATTTATTACAATAACATTGGGGGAAGTGAAGGCAGGGATAAGACTTCAAAGTTTTTGGCCAATAAGATATCACATAAATAAGATTTAAAATTTAAAACAAATAATTATTTTTTAAAACTTTGAATAAACGGGTGTATATTTTATGATCAACCATGAACTAATAGAAAGTCAAGCCTAACTCAAATGTCTATCAACAGATATAATAAATCCACCAAAACTGATTATGCTGTATAATGTATTTTTTTTCAATGTCATGTCTTGTTTTGTTTTCAACTTTTCATCATTCTCATGGGTAATATATGTTTGGAATTCATATCCTGTGTCAAAGTTTTGATCTTAAATTCCAAGTAGAATCTACTTTCCATGTTTGTGTTTGTTTATGGCAATCCCTCCACTTTTGAGCTGCAAATATGTCATTTGCTACGCTCACCGAATGGAAACGACCGACAGGCAAAAAGCAGCCCATGAACGCTGTGCAAACTGGTCAATGGGAACAGGTTTGAAAAGACGACGCAGCGCAACCTACAAGCTCAAAATAGATATGACGAATCCAAATTTGACGAGTCATGGTTTTGATTTTGCTCGCAAATAAAAAAACAGAAGTAATGGGATTGGACAGAGACCGGAGAGCCGAGAGGATTGAGTGTCAAATGAGACCCTAGAGGTCATAGCTCTTAATATTTTATAAAACTATTACGTCTTGACTATTCACTCTCTTAACCCCACACAACTCCAGCTGTACTCCACTGGAATCTGGCCAGCCATATGAAACAAACGAGAGCATTAAAAGGAACGGGTCGTCATCTCACTGTTCAAATGCTGACTCTCATAATTCATTCGATGTTCTCTGCCGGGACCAACAATATTAAGTATCTCTGAACTTAAAAATAATGCAAATAACATAGAATCTGTCCCGAGCTGAACATGGAAGAACGATGTAATCTATGCCCATAGTGGAACATTAATGTAATCTCCCCATAATGATGTATTTTGGAATTATCCCTCTGACTCGAAAATTCCTCTTTTCTCGCTTTATTTTGAATCAACATGGCTATGGGAAGAAAAGATGTAAAAATAATTTCATGTTATCAAGGTTTTTTTTCATTTTTTTAGACAAAGGTTTAATCTTCATAATTGTTTTGGTCTATATTATCTGGACAGTCATAAATTATGATGTTGACTGTTATTTGGGGTCATACCATTCAATTGATCAGAGTCCTTCTACAACGATCTGTCCCACCACCATGTTGAAAATCTTCAGCTAATACATCTAAACCAATCAATCAAACATAACATTTGAACTTAAACCTAAGACCTCCCATACAATAGAGATAGTTCTACGGCAGTTCTGGCCTCTGCCACCAACATATTGCTAAATTGGTTCACGGGTTATATGTATTTTGTTCGTTCTCCATTCCTTTGTTGTATCTCCCCTCCTATGTGTATTGTGTATTATGGGGTCTCCCCTCCTACGTGCTTGTGAATAAATATGTCATATGCACCCATGGTGTGGTTGGCATTATTTCTAAGACTAAAATCTCAGTACTTTGTTTTACAAAGGAGATATGCAATGACAAAAATTCATCAAACCTTTTTAATGATTTTTTATTAACTTTTCAATTATTTTTAAATTTTGACAATAATTTGTACTTATTTAGCAATTACAGTAGGATGCCTTATACTGACAGATATTATTACAACTACAATAAGACACCTTATACAGTGCAGTAACAAGTCCTCCCCAACAACGATTTACATATTTAACTCCATGTATTTCAGATTCAAATTATACCTGTTGTTAGAAACTAAAATCAATGTCTATAATGACTTATAGATTGAACTCAATAAGCAGAGTTTATGATACTGCCTCTCACAATGTTGATAGTCTATTTTCAGTCCACCTCCATGTATTTTCAGATTCAAATTATACCTTTAGTGAGAAATTGAAATCAATAAGTAGTGTTTATAATGTTGCCTCTATTTTATATATATAGTGGGAAAACTTATCATAACTCAATTGTCAACCACTAGTGGAGACATTTATCACTGACTAATATACTATCACTGAGCGATCACGTTATTCAAGGAAAACCACGCCCCCTGAAATAACCCGATGATAATCAGTAAGGGGCAGGCTTTCACTCCTGCTAGATGTTTTGTTTAGTTAACATGTTTTCTTATGTCCAAGGAAAACCAGCTCTTAACCAAGCAAAAGCAGTTTTAGGTCATACTCTAGGCCCATATAATGTTGCCTTTGCATATATCTATAGTTTAATATTTAACATGTATTTTCAAATTTAAACTTCCCCTTTTTAAAATTATTGGGGCCAACAAATTGAACTCAATAAAGCAATGTCTATAATTAGCCTTTGTCTATGTCAACGGTTTATTTCTTCCAGTTTCAAATTCAAACTTCATCTTCTATGAGATTGTTGCATCCTACAAATTGAAGTCAATAGGAAGAGGGTATAATGCTACATCTGTCTATGTGAATTGTTTATTTTGCATGTGTGAATATTATTACCTAGTTGCAGAATGTTCATAGAGGTCTTGAGTGGATTTTTTCAAAGATGAAAACTCATTCTTTGTAACCTGCTTCAAAATGAGATCAATTTATTGCATGCTATGTTCCCTAGTTTCATAAGGAGGCTACTCCACTTCCAAAATATGGTGACATCTCTTTGAAGAGTACATTTGTTTGAAAGCACGATTATGATCTTCACATCGACAATTCACTAAAAATAAGTAGTTCAAATCAACAATTCACTAAAAATGGCAAGTCCATTGAGAATTTGCATGACTTCAATCAACAACTTGTATAAGTAAGTGATTTGAGAAGTACTCAAGATACATCAGAGGAATAAAATAACAAATTGCAAATCTCCAATTTTGACAAGTATGATGCACTTTTTGAGAGAGAGACGTCATCACACACCTAAGAGTTCATCCCAAAATAGTATGCTTCGTCATCTCTTGGTCATGCAACGCCATGGCGTCTCAGACGTGTAATGAAGATAGCGACAGGAGCCTTAAAGTTCCCTGCGGCAGAATTGCAAGAGCAATCCAAGGCACTAAGTCATATTGACTTAGTGGTATCTCAATTTCCTAAAGAAATTTTGTATGGCTTACAATCGAGTGTGACAGAGGAAATTCAAGTGCGCGTAGTATCGACCTCATTGGAGTTGACAAAGATAGTCATAGAGAAGGATATGTTGCAAGCAGAATATGACCAAATCAGGTAGGAGCGGGATGAGGAAGCACAAAAGGAAAAGAGAGTCAAACAGGTGGTCGAAGGGGTCTATAACATTATTCTAGTTCTAAGTTCTAAGGGAGGAAGACGCCCCATTGGAGGAACAGCTGACAAAGCTAAGCAAAGCCATTCTAGGCTTCCGAATAAACATCACCGACTTGGAGGCATGACAAATACCAAGCACTCTCCAAGAGGAAAGGGAGCAATGCGAAAAGATGGCCACCACAAGCATAGAGAACATAAAGAGTATGGAAGTAGAATGTGTTAAGTTGTATGCAGACAGCATGGGAATTTGGACGCAGTTTACTGAAGATGTAGAGTTGTAGGAGATTGGCCAGAAGATACATGTTGTGCAAGATAAGGCACAAAATTTCAAAGAAGTGATGAGTACATTACCACCAGCAGAGGTGGTCACAACAATGGCCGACAAAATGAAGCTATATTCATAAATAAATCAACTAAGGGCATAGAAGCAGGCTCACACGCAAAATATTGAGGTACTTCAAGACGAAGCCTATAAGGTGACCATGGACTTATCATCCACTCAAGGATAGGTCAAGTAGGTAGCACAGGAAACTGATGAAAAATTGAAGACTCACTTAACTGCAGAAATGGCCCAGGAAATTGTATAGCAGGAAGCACAAGTCAAGGAAAAACTTGCAATGGCCATCGATACACTACAAAATTTATTGGCAACCTAGAAGCAGGCATGAAGTGTCTCGAGACGAGCCACATGTTAGTTTTTTGGGGGTTGTTGGGGCAAGCTATTTTGAATAAATCTTTGGAATCGTGTAGGAACGAATCACACAACATCTTGGCTAAAGAGCAATGTGTGCACAAAGAAGTTGGAGCATGTTTGGGAGTCAACGCGCAAAAAGCGAAAAGTAGTTAGGATTTTGGGGACATTATGTCCACTTTGTAACCATTTTTTAATGGGCATAGCCCTGTTGTAAAGCTATAAATTGTAATGGGATTTTGGGTAGAAGGAGTTAGTCAGATTTGGAAGAATTTTTGAAGAAGATTTTGGGAAGTTTTGGAGTCAAGAATGCAAGAGTGAAGAATTGACTAAGTTTTCGAGTGTTTTGAGTTATGACTAAGGTTTTCAAGAGTTGGGCTCGCACTGCAATAGAACAACTGAGGCGGGTTTGGGTAATTTCAAATGTTATATCTTATTGTAAGAGAAATGCACAGTTGTAAGGAGATTGTGAATGAATAAAATAAGAATCCAGTCATTGTGGGTGTAACCCAGTTTGGGGTGAAGCATGTTAAAACCTTGTGTCATGATGTGTTGTCTTTGTGTGCCATGTTTCCGATGCATATGATGTTTACTATTACTGCACAATGATGGTAAATGTTTAGTATTCTAAATATGTCTCTGTGATATTTTTGTTACGATCCTACACACTTAAGTTAATGATGAATGAATGAATGTTAAGTGTAGTAACGTCACGCACATGGTATGTCGAATGATCATTAAAGGTTAAGTAACATAAATTGTGCAATACACAATAGATGAATGGATAATGCATATTATGGTTATGTTGAAGGCCTCACTTCCCCCCACTGCAGAAACTTAGTTCCTGCAACCCCTCTAGATGCATTGGGTGAGACTTCACTTGCTTACAGGTGATGTCGAAAGGGCCAGTGTCTAAGGTTTTTTTTGGTTTATTAATGATTAACCCCGGGTCTTCCCACTATGTGCCAACATACCTCCACAATTATATGAGTGATCCTTGGAGATGTTTCCCTTGTCTCCATGTATACACTAAGTCCCTTTTTATTAGAATACTAGTATCCTGATATATTAATATGCATAGAATAGATATTGCCACAATGTACCACTTTATTCTAACAATGTCTTTTGTTAGAGTGACTAATATTTCACTACTTCCTCCACTTAAATATTATTCTTTGCACCTCGATTCCACTGAGCACTTTGATTTGTAGGCGTGGATTTCTTGTAGTGGATTCCCAAGCCTTCATGGCTACACCTAAACTCATACCTTAAAATCCCTCAGTCTTGACCTCCGATCATCTTATAAAAGATTAGTGTCATAGAACTCTTTCCTTGACTGCCTCTGCATATATTTAACCAAATTTCCACCCTCTTTCATGTTATGAAAACAATCTCTCCACAATTCCATGCTCGCAGTTCTATGCATACCCTTTACTCATGATTTATCATGAAACATAGATGATCTCTCTTTTACTCAACATCCCCAATTGGTATGCATGTTTGTCATCTTGAAGTCTTTTTTTTCTTTTCCAAATCATAGTTCCATTGAAAGTATTATATATTAGTCGGTATGTAGATCCTAACATGAGTTTATTGTTTGTCACCATCTCTCGTCGATGGGACTGCTAGGGTTTGGAGCAATAACAAGATAGGTTTTGGCAGTCGCGGCCATAGCATAGGACAGCATGAGCGGTAAGGGTACCCCCTCATACAAACAGGTAGTGGTGGATAGAGGGAAAGGGCCAAGAGGCACAGTTTTCAAGGCACCAATGACAGGCACCTCGGGATCAGACCCAAAAAAAGGTCAGGAAAGGAACCAGGGAAGGGAGAAGACGTCGGAGAAACTTAGAGTGAGGTGCAAGATACAGCAAATCCCAATGGGACAGAAGGGCACAACCCATGCAAACTCAAAATAGCAATGATACCCAAGGTGATACTGGAGGATCCGCAAACGCAACTCTACAGGGACCAGATGAAGACGCATGTGCTAATCTGTAAGTTCATGGGTTTGTGGCCCACAGAAATAACGTTGCGCAACTAGATTAAATATCGTTGGAAGACAAATGGAGAAGTGGAGCTCCACCTGGGCTCGAAAGGCTTCTTCACAACAGTATTGATGAACCTGGAGGACAGGGATAGAGTCTTTGAGGGACGTCCATACTTCCACACCTAAGCAGGACTATATATGCAGCCATGGAAGGAAAATTTCTCCCTAGAAAAAGAGACTTTCAAAAAGGTGTCGTTCTAGTTGAGATTGTATTCCTTACCCTTAGACTACTAGTTGCCCTCTACTTTCGAAGAAATAGGAAACAAACTAGGGAAATATGTGAAGACCTCAAAATCCACCCTAAAAGGGATATATACATCTTATGCAAGAATCTGCATAGAGATGGATGTGTTCGGAGCACTCCCAAAAGCCATAAGTATGAAATTCAAGGATGAGGAATGGATCCAAAGCATATATTACGAATAGGTCCCCTTCAGATGCAGAAGATACCATGAACATAGCCACCTGATCAGAGAATGTCCTCTTAATAAAAAACAGGAAGCGAAAAACCCCAAACCACAGCAGGATGAGGATGGGTTTATAAAACCGAACCCCAGAAGCAGAGCAAACAAAAAGCAGAGTAAAACCCGAGCAGGAAATAACCCAAAGACCCGGAATAAAACAGAAGGAAGAGACAAAACCAATAAAGGGGCAGAAGATGAAAAGGATTCAGAAAAAGCTCAATAAGTCAGAGAATAAGAAACAAACGAGCCCACCGATCGACCAAGTAACAAGAAGGAATAGGGGAGTTGTGCAACCCCGATGGATGGAGAAAGCAAATACGACAACACCCCCATGCAAAAAGCGGAGGGAGATGCGGAAATGACCCCGAGCGAAGTAGGCACAGAAGATCTTGATCTCAGATACCTTGTGGAAAAGGAAGGGATAGATATCCCAAACATACTGCAGAAATGGAAAAGACAAGGAGTAGACAATGTACCAACGGAACAACTTGACAGCATTCATTACCTGTTTCTCCTAAGGGAGGAAGCCAAAGCTAGAGGACTAAAGCGCACACACGGGGAGATAGGACACCTAGGAGTCAAAGCCGACAAGGGACAACCACATCTCTCACCCAAGCAGACGAGGAGGAAAAAAGGTAGGAAATCAAATAGTGTAGCCCTACAGGAGCTTGGAGCGCTACTGATAAACTCAGGTAAGATCAAGAAACTCTTCCCCAACTCCCCCCCAAATGTTTAAATGAAGGTTATAACTTGGAATATAAGAGGCCTAAACAGCCTGAGAAAGCAAATAATCCTTATAAATAGACTAAAGCAGGAACAACTGGATCTCTTTTTCATTCAAGAGACAAAATGAACTACAGAAAGAATGGAGACAATCAGTAAACAACAATGGCACAAGTACAAGATGGTGGCTATCGGAGGCCACCAAATGGTTGGAGGTATTCTCACCTTGTGGAACCCACAAGTACTGAGCCTAATAGTAGCCGAAGCAACCAGGCAAACCCTTACGGTTCGCATGCAAATCATTGGAAACAAAGAGGTGATTCTATGCACTAATGTGTATGGGCCCCATGTGTTAGAGGAAAAGATATGAATGATACGAGACCTAGAAGACCTTAAAACCTGATCCAACAACCTCCAATGGATCTTGGCAGGGGACTTCAACATCATCACGTCACTTGCGGAGAAAAAAGGAGGCACAAGAAGAATGGATAGGGATGCGGAAGAATTCTCAAAGTTCATAGACACAATAGAGATGGTAGACCTCAAAACTAATAATGGCCAGTTCACCTGGAACAATAAACAGATGAACCAGTATCAGGTAGCAACAAGACTCGACAGATTCCTAATATTGGAGTCAATCATTATGTAGGGGCTAACCTTAGATTGCAACATCCTTCCCTAGGGGGATCTGATCATTGGCTAGTGCAACTGGAATTAGACTTCCAAACCACACCAAAGAACAAACCCTTTAGATTTGAGAAATTTTGGATTGAACACCCGACTTTCAAGGAAAGAATCAAACAGTGGTGGCGAGAGGAGCAACCGGAGAAATGGACAAGGATGTGCAAACCTATAAGAAACTAAAGTACATCAAATATAATCTCAAGGAGTGGAACAAGGACACTTTTGGGAATATAAACCAAGAGAAAAACAACATAGAAGAAAAAATGAAAAAACTCCAAGAAACCTGCATTTCGAAGGGCTATATGGAGGATTGAGAAAAGGACGAGATCCATATGACCTAGGAATAGGAAGCTCGATGCCAGCAGGAAGAAACACTTTGACGAAAAAAGTCCCATATCAAATGGCTAAGGGAAGGAGAGCGGAACACCAAGTTTTTTCATAGAACAACCATGGCTAGAAGAGCCCATAACAAAATCCTGAAGATTAAGGACTAGGATGGAATAGAGAGAGAATCACATAAGGAGATCGAAACTACTATGGTAAACTACTTCCATGGGATAGACCAAAAACCCAACCAAGACAAAATGGAGGCCATACAAAGGATAATCCAGCATATCCCCCACCTGGTCACCAAGGAACAAAATAACAACCTAAACAAACTCATTGCTAAGGAGGAAATTGACCAAGCACTCCAGGAAATGCCTAATAGGAAATCCCCAGGTCCAGATGGCTTCACAGTGGAGTTCTTCAAAGCCTGCTGGGAAATTGTCAAACATGACGTTTATAGGGTAGTGGAAGACTCTAGAAGGCCAGCCTCCATTCTAAAAGTGCTAAATGCTACAATGATTACACTAATCCCCAAAGAAAATGAAGCCAAAACCCCTGATCATTACAAACCTATAGCGTTGTGCAATGTGGTTTATAAGATAATCTCCAAAGTTATAGCAAATAGATTGAAACCCCTCCTACCCACACTGGTCTCACAAGAACAGGCAGGCTTCGTGGAAGGAAGACAAATAATGGACAATATAATCCATGCCCACGAGCTTATCCACACCCTGAAGCTTCAGAAGAGAGGGGGAATGATATTACAATTGGACCTAGAAAAATATTATGAAAAAATTAGCTGGCACTATATGGTCAAGACTTTGGAAGCCTTTGGTTTCACCCAACACTGGATCAGCCGGATAGTCAGCCTAGTATCCACAACAAGATACTCGCTACTAATAAATGGATCCCCTGCCAAACCTTTCTGACCCACGAGAGGCATCAGACAAGGAGACCCATTGTCCCCCTTCATGTTCATTCTGATGATGGAAGGTCCCAGTCGAAGCATAAAAAGCGCAACTGCAATAGGTGAAATAACAGGTATCAAACCTTTTGAAAATTTCCCTACTTCCACACACCAACAGTTCGTGGAAAACACCTTACTTCATGGCATACCCACAGTCAGGGAAGAAAAATCCTACAAACGAATCCTAGAAGAGTTTGGGGAAGCCTCAGTTGCAGAGATCAACCATTCCAAATATATGATCTTCTTCTTCAATACCAACCCCACAATCCAAAGAAATTTGGCCAACATTTTGGGCTTTGAACGCAAAGCACTCCCAACTAAATATTTAGGCATTCCCCTGACAGACAAAGCTTACAAAATGTCAACCTGGGAAGGAATAATCAACAAGTTACAGGAGCAAGTGAAAAATGGGACGTACAAATCCCTCAACCTAGCCGGAAGACTTATTCCAACCAAGTCTGTTTTGCAAGCAATTCCAACCTTTATGATGTTCGTTTTCCCAGCCCCCTAGGGGATACTACAAAAAATAAGAACCATCCAAAGGGACGTCCTGTGGTGAGGAGCGGAAACAAAGAAAAAATGGGCCCTGGTGGCTTGGGAGAAGGTCTGTAAACCAAAAATCAAAGGAGGCATGGGGCTACAAGACCTGCATGTGACCAATGACGCCTACGGGGCGAAACTCTGGTGGTGCTAGGTCAAATAAATTACTACACCATGGGAAAACCTGTAGAAGGAAAAGTATTCCCCATACATATGCGACCAGGACAGGATCTGCCTCAGAGGCACCAGGGAAGGTTCAGCCATCTGGAACCTAGCCTGGTGCAACAAAGCCTGTATTTAGACACACGTCTTTTGGGAAGTAAGGAATGGACGAATAGCTATATTCTAGGAGGATGCTTGGAAACATGAACCTAGAATGGAGAACCCGAACAGGGAGGAACTCCAACAGGAGCTAATCATGCAAGGTAAAACCAGAGTCTACCATTACTGGAAACAAGAAACAAATCGCAACAAATGGAGAATCTGGGGCACTCTCACTCCACAGAATAGAGACCAAACCACAACAACAGTAAAAGAAGTGGAGGAGGAATTGGGGAGACGAAAAATAGAAGTCATGGAAGTAAATGACCAGATGAGATGGGGACAAAAAGACGGCAGGGAATTCAATCGAAAATAAGTCTGACACTATATCGTGGACCAGGATCAAGAAGACCCAATGCAACAATGGGATAAGCTTCGGAACAGCCCCCATTGGCCAAAAGTAAAAAATTTCCAATGATTAATACTCCACAACCGAATTCTAACTTGGGAAAACCTAAGGAAAAGGGGATTCATAGGTCCTTCCAGATGTCACCTCTGTCAAGCCAAGGAAGAAACAACGAACCATCTCCTTGATGAATGCACCTACACAATAGAAATCTGGAACTGGATGGCAGGTATCTTCTGATAGTCCAATAGGATCCGAGGTAACATCTCCGCAACTATCAACATATGGAAAGAGAACTACAGCGAAAATGAAGAGATGAATCTCTGTTGGACCCTCATCCCAGGAATTTTCATATGGGAAATATGGAAGAAAAGGAATCGACGCATCTTCAGGAACCAAAGCTGGCTAGAAGGGAAGATCAAGGAAACAATAATATCCATGACAAGAGAAATGGTACAGAGCCGCAAATGCCAGACAGGAAGAGCACAACTCACAGACCAGGACTCCCGAATCCTAGAAGTCTTCCAAATAAAAGATGGACGCAACCCCAATCAGGTAAGACAGCCACCGCAACTCCAACTAGGTGAGTGCAACTGGAAACCACCACCAGTAGGCTCTCTCAAGCTAAATTTTGACAGGGCGTCGAAAGGTAACCTAGGACGGATAGGAATGGGAGGAGTAATCAGGGATAGTAAAGGAAATATTATCTGGTTGTACGTTGGGATTCTGGGAAACTCAACCAATAACGCCACGGAATTCAAAGACCTGGAGACTGGCCTCGAGATTCTAAGCTGGGAAGGGATGAAAAATGCCATAGTGGAAGGATATTCCACGTTGGTTATCAACACAGTAAGGAGACTCCAAAACGGTACCAGAGTGGGCAAAATTCAGAGGCACTGGCGCTTGGCACATTCCCTGCAAAATATTCAGGAGCACTTGCATATGGGGATCACAGTGGAGTTGCGCTAGGTATGGAGGTCAACAAATGGACTAGCGGATAGAATTTCTAACGAGGGGGTCGACAAGGAAGGACCAGAACTGGACACTATCTGTAGTAACATCTCGAATGGTCAGTTCCAAATAGACTGCATCCAACTAGTGAAAAAAGACTGTGACGACAGCCGAAGTATGGACGACCACATCAAGGACGGAGGCGTCGTTTTAACTGAAGGGCACATAGGATCCAAGCATAATCTAATAGCCCACCACTCAAACACGAGTTAAAATCTAGATCCAGGTCACAGAACAAGAGGAGGTGCGACACCATGGTCCTGTCAATAGGAAGAAGTACAGGGTTGTCCATGGGAAAATAGAAAAGATAATCAGCAGGCAGAAAAGGACGAAGAAAAAAAGGGTTTTCCATGGCCAAGTATGGGTACACCTCACCCAAGTATAGAAACAGGGAGTGGTAATGATTTCCGTACAGCATGCAGCACAAAGGATTGGTGCAGGGATTACGGTAGAGCTACCAAGAGTACACGCTCCAAAACAATGAAAAAGGACCAGAAGGTACACCTTTACGAGTGGCCCATGATTTCCAGGACGAGCCTGCATCCGGGGAGATCCCATAAAAGAAGAAACACCAGGAATAGCCACAGACCGGAGAGAAGCAATTACAGAGGCCATCTTACATACAAGGAAGGGGCGAATAGGAACAAGAGAAGAACCCAAAGCAAAAACCATCACAAACAAGACGAGATTGTACGAATGAAGAAAACCCATAGTAAGAGAGGCCCCCAGGAGAAAGAACCTCTGCCAAGTGCTTGAAGGATTACAAGGATGGAGCAAGCAGCCAGAGAAGCCAAGGGTACCTTTCTCACAAAGGTCGATCCAAAGGGAAAAGAGATCATCAACAGGTGGGAGAGAGAAATCAACACCACATGCAAGGGAAATCCTGGACGAAACTCATTCAGGAAGTGGACAGGATAAGGGAGCCAGGGGCCAGATAGTCCATAAAAATCCTCTACCACAAAACGGTGGAGGAGGCTTGGTGAACAAAAATGTTGATAGGGAAGATGAGCGTTGACTGTAAAGAGACCAACAGGGAGGCAATCAGGGACCACAAGAAGGTGCTCACAGAAATTCTGAGTCACCTCAACAACCTGGAGGCCAGTGCAAAAAGACTAGCTGAGGACCAAAGGATCCAGAAGGAAAAAATAGAAAGAATGGCATGCCAATTCCACCTTTACATATTTCATGTCCACCACATGGACATCACTCCAACAAACCAGATCGGAACACCAGCTTGTATCAGAAAGACGCGCATAGTGGAGCAGAGAAAGGAGAACGAGGCTAGAAAGAATGGAGACAAAAGGCATCCCATCATCTTGTACTAGCGCAGGATCAACCCCTGGTCAAGTTGTATCCAGTGTAGGAGCTACCCCTTTTTTATGGTTATGTATTTTTGTAGATGTTATGGTTCAGTTTATCAAACTGGTCTTTGGAAGACTGGGTCGGTTTCCCATGGTGGTGGCCCAGCCCTCCCCCTGCTATCTTAGACAACGCAACTCTGAGATCGCTGATCTGGTTTCCTTTTTGGCAGATCAAGGGACTCCCCTTTTCTTTTTTGTATCATAACTTATCTCAATAATACATGAATTCACACTCACTTACAAAAAAAAAAAGTATTATATATTACTCATTTAGTATAGACATCTTCAGTTGGCAACTTCCTCAAGCAATCATTCCATATTTTGAAGAACTAACTCTGCCTTGTTACTCATACCTGAAGAGGTCGCTTTGTTAAATACAATTTGATATTTTTTATCATAAAATTAATCTATGCTCGCAACAAATTTATTATATAATATAATAATTCTAAAAATTTTGGTTAAAGCAAGCATACAACCACATTTGATAGCTAAAACCACAATACACAATTTTGGTAACATATGCATAATTGTGCCCCTTTATGGTCACCAGAAATATTATTTCTGAATTCCTATGAATTTTGTTTCTCATCTCACATTTCTAGGTGATTACATGGGTTCCTTTGTCCAAAATATTTCTAATGACTGCTTTCTTGCTCAATTCTAAGTTTTGAGCAGAAAGTTATAGTCATTTGATTATTACCCCAAAACTCCTTCAACCAGGTGCAATTTTTAACTGTGCTTATGCATCCATGCACCTGCTCCTTTGGAAATTTGGCAGTATCTCAACTAGACTCCCTCATGACCATACTTTGGACATTATGGCCAAGTTTCACCTCTATCTGGGTTTCGGGATACTAGATACATTATGCTGAAGTTCCAGGCCAATTAATATTTTTTCCCTTGTATGTTATAGCACCTCCTATGCCCTCTTATACATTTTTGTGTGCCCATATTTCTATTTTGACTCCATGGATATCTTCTATGGCTCGATATATTTTCATAGAATACTTTTGTTCCCCAATCCGATTCCAGAGCAAGAAGTTATGGCCCTCGGAAGTTAATTGGGACTTAGAATTTACTCTCCATTGTTTGGCCTATAACTCCCTCATACTGACTTCACTTGATGAATGGATTACACAGTTAGAAATATATCTCTTAGCTCTAATATTTGAGGTCCAGAAACTATGTGTCCCAAAAGGAAAATAGTTTTGAATTTGACTTCTCAAAAATGTCGTTTAGGCCTTCGAAAATGGCCTGCAAGTTATACACCTGGAAAATCACTGAAATTTTCTAGAAAAATTCATCATTCTATGAGAGTTTAGCTAACTGGGATCCTGACGTGGACACCCCATTCCACTTGTATCCCTGAGGTGGTGCCATGTAAACTCCCTTGCACACTTGGTATTTCCTTGTCAACTCCCTCTACCTTCATTTACCTCCTCTTTTATTTCTTGGCATACACATAACTGTATTTTTTGGCCCCTACAAGCCTTGGTTTCCTGTGTGACACCATATCATTGGGTCGCAGGGATGGGCGGACCCCCATCCCACACCCATGTTTTCCAGTGTCTGAATTTACATTTCGTTTGGATCTAACGATTAAGGTGTAGTGGGCATCGACAATGATCGATGGCCCACGTCGCATTGCAGGCCCCCCGACCTTCCAACCGTTAACCAAGGGGGGAGGGGACACAAAAATTAACCAAGGTTAATTCCTCGGTGACATGGTGTGCATCGGTGGATTGTGTCCCCCCCCCCCCCACCTAGGGTTATCCTAACCACATTGTACCCCTCCCCCCTTGCAATGAGGTTCTATAGGTCCAACTCATGGTTTCGCCCGACGTGTGAATGCCCCATCATGGCACCAACTCACTCGCCACCTCTGCCATCATCGTCACCATGTACCACGACCATGGACCGACCACCGTGGAATCACACATCACCACTGTGCCACGTCATGTTGACGTCAGCGTATGGATAATTTCTCAAATTTTCCCAATTTGTCAAATTTCACATTTTTTCCCAAAATGCCCAATATATATATATATATATATATATATATATATATATATATATATATATATATATATATATATATATATATATATATATATATATATATTCTATGAATTTCTTCTTCGAGTCACCATTAACTCTACAATTAAGCTTAGTATGACTAATTGTGGACCCTTTAACAATCAATCTCATCTCTACACCTGTAATTAGACTCATATACGTCGAATTTCTCATGGGTTCCTCTGTGGAAATTGGGGATTTTTCCCAATTTCGCCTAATTTCACCATGGTGCATTACAACTTCCAAAATTCTGGCCAATTCATCCCGATAAATGCTAATTCAACTATTGCAACAATCAATTGCTCGCGTGTACCACTGTTCGATATTCCTAGAACGGATTTCATTCAATTCATCCACTAATTGGAAATTTATTTAACCAATTTTTGCCCAGTCTATCATAACCTTATTGTAACTTCAAATTCAACAAATTGCAACCCTGAATTTGCTCAGACAAAGATTATAAATCATGAATATCTAATCCCTGGACCAAATTTCCCAAATTCTCCATGAATATAACAACATAAATTGGGGATTTTCCCAATTTCACCTAATTACTTCTGATTTCACCACGGAAGCACTAAAAACTCAAAATTCGGCCATCTACGGACCTGAATTTGTTCATTCTTCTAATAAAAGTTGGGAATTTCCATTCAACAGTTAAATTCCCTCAACTTGCTTGTGAAATTCCTCTAAATTCCACTGTTGTAATTTCAACAAACGAATTGTAGACATCCGTTGTAACTATATTTCGGCAATTTTAAGCTCCGTGCTCTATTAATTGGCCTATCCAGGCTCAGTGTTGAAAACTAGATCTTTGATACCACTTTGTAACATCCCCAACTCCCTATTGGGAAATGCCACACCAAATTTCCAACCTATGATACCAATTTAATTTACTAAATGATGCTCTACACATGAACAAGATTATGCATAATAATAACGAATATATATAAATGGAATATACATGAAAAAACATAATAGAAGGCACATAAACATTCACATACTTATTTACACAACATATAGAGACACTTATCTCAGGTAATTAAAACATCAACTATGTGCAGACCTTCCACATTCCTCTCATTCATAGAGCAAACTGCTCATAACTCTCAGCAGTGAGCCACCCCCGAGATGGGGCTAAAAATCCAACAAGGACAAGGGAATCCTAAGTCAGGCTAAGGTCTAATAATCAACATAGTTGCTCCTTCCAAGGTGCTCAACTGTTGCAACTAGCCTACAATCTCTCATTCCTCGTGTGTTTGTCCCACCGTAGGAAGTGTGCCCCTTCTCTGCTCAAAATTCCTTTGACTACCCCACTTCCCTTACGAGGCTTTAGCAACAGGTCGGAAAGGAAGTCTCAGAGCCCTGTAGCTATTTCCTAGTGCACCAGGGAACAATTCCCAAGAGTTTCTCACCTAGAGAAAAATACTTACGGGCCTGACAACCCGCCTCTTCTACAACACACAAGCATGAAAACTCTCCTCTTCGGCAACATCACGGGCTTGACAACCCGCCTCTTCAACAACAACATAGGCCTGAAAAATTGCCTCTTCAACAACAACATGGGCCTGACAACCCGCCTCTTCAATCCCATTTTCCCAAAAAACGTTCCCAAGGCTTTCCCATTACAGGTACAACTACCTAGTATAGATGCCAAGTACAGAGGATGTAATCATGAAGGAATGTTGATCCAGTGATGGGGAAACATACTAAATCCCCAAATATATTTGCATGTGCCCTTTATGGCACATTGCACTAAAGGAACTCCCTTGTCCCCACTTTTGAAATTTAGGATATATCCATATCCATACTTTGGATATAAGGAATATTAATATAATATTCCATTGGGCTTAAGCCCCCTTAGCTTAGCCCCTTTCCTAGGCTCTTATGCCCCTGCCCCCCCTCCCTTTCTAGTGGAGTTTACCCCCCCCCCATACTCTTTTGTTGGGTCGTTCTGCAGTGGTGATGTACTTTTATTAATATTTGAGTATGATTACAAATTACAATATAAGCACACTGACCTTTTAGCAATCCATGATCCACGTCCTAATAATCACACGGGCACTCTAGCCTCAAAACATATTTACAGAGGCACTCTGGCCCAAAGTATCATGGCTCACCACCCTATATATACATTACAATTGAGGCTCAACATGGGGTATTACATCAATCATAGTACATCGGATTTGTACTACATCAAACAATAGTTATGTGGTATTTACAAACTGAAAGTATCGACTTACTCTAAGAAAGGTTAAGAGAAAAAATGAATGTTGAAAAATAAACTACATATTAATAATCTAACCATGGATAATATTGATATGTTGGCATATGACTTTCAATTAACAAAAGGTGGTTGGATTCATAAAACTATGCAAGCACTCCTTCAAAAAATATTCTCTACACAACACTATAATGATAATGAAACTAAAAGACTAGTAAATGTATTGTCTAGAAATATTGTCCCAAAGAATAAAAATTAGTGAAAGAAGATTATTATTCTTTTTAAACTTAAATGCATTTTTTTCATATTTTTTTTTTAAATAATAGATAATATTTTTGTGATTTTTTTTTATCAAAACGCATGAATGTTTTATTATGATTCAATGTTGGAAATTTTCAACATAGTAAAACCACATGTTTTATATATATTTATTCGGTGATTCCATAAAATTTTATGACATGTTTAAAAATGGGTTTTTGTAGATGTTGAATTTTTTTAGCACAAAGTTAAATTAATGATTTGAAAACTAACTAAGTTAAATTAATGATTTGAAAACTAACTAAATTATATATAGCTCAATTTGTTTAAAAAGAATTGGAAGTTGTAAAAAACCTAAAAATTAAGAAAAATAAACATTCCATAAATATTTCTCAAAACATTAGTGTTTTGATGTGTGTTTTTTTTGGCATTTTATAGAAAATTTCCCTATATTCTTTTAAAGTACCTATTTATTCTCAAACTATTTGTCTTATACACAACAATGTTTAAAATGTTATGTTGTTAGTGTGCTAGTATAACTAGTGCTCATCTATAAAAGAAACATTGTCGTATTAGTGTATAAAAGAAACATTGTCGTATTAGCATATCAAAATGGTTTTGGGGTTTCAAAATTTTGAAGAAATCTCAAAGTTAGTTTGGTAAGTTTTAATGTGATTATCAATGTGTGCAATGAATTGATAGTGCTTCCCTTCATAGATACAAAGATATTTCACTTGTTAAATGGTTATTAAATAATACACTAAGGAATGACCCCCTTTATAGATACAAAGATCTTTCACTTATTAAGTAGTTATTAAATAATGAATCAATGAATGACTTTAAAGATCAAAATTTTCCCGGATGGGGTGCCACGCAGAGCAGGATGGGCACGTGGAAAAGAGCCAGGAGGGTCATTAATGGCAGCCAACCGCCCTCATATCCCCGCTAGTTATGAGGGGCATCACTTCAGTCGGCCTCCACCTTTTGACGGGGCTTCTCACACGCGAGAACAGGCCGGCCAGCTAAAGCATTAAGCCCTCAGCCTTAATGGCTACAGCCACCATTTATGCCCTTATCAACCTTCTCGGCAGCCTTAGGATGCATTTGCAGCTCACAAAGATGAGAAAGAATAGATGCACAAGGGAAGCTCTGGTTGTCATCCTCATTTTCATCATGCCACAAGCTAGAGGAAGACCCCGCAAAGGAGCAGGGTGGTACGCGGACGACTCTCGACGGAAAAGGCACAAACAATTAGAGCGAGCTCTGGTTCTTGCTAAGAGGAAGAGACCCAGGGAGGCCACAGCAGTAAACTTGCCCCCCAGAACTTATGTCGAGGAAATTTCGTCGATGGAACTCCTCCACAACTTCTCTCAAAGTCGCATGTTTACGGTTCCGGACAATTGGAACCCCCCTACGTGCATTGGAGCAGAAGCACCACCTCCCCGCCCGCGAGAAGCACACGGTCCCAGCGACGCTCCCACTGAGGAATTCGCCACCTGCCTGGTAGAGGAAGAGTTTTCGGAAGGCAACAATGAATTGCAGTCGTAGAGAACGCAACATGCACACCAGGAGACGGACACTGAGCAAACGTTGCCACCCCCGCCACCACTTCTTCACCCGGAGCACTTGTACTTGATCTTCGAGGTCCGGAGCATGGTGGACAACCAAATATTCAAGGTTGTCCGCGTTAGCCAACGCTTGGACATGTTGTATGCAGCGTACTCCAGTGCCACCCCACGGCGACAATGCCCCACCTGCGCTCAGCTCTATGCCATTCCTGTCAGTAGCGGCAAGAAGACGGACGACCGCGAGGACACTGGTTAATAGGTTCTCCTGTTCAGCATTGTCTCAAACTCTCTCTCTTTTTGATGTTTATTAGAGCTATAGCTCTTCTAGTTAATAGCCTTGTTAGCGTTAGCATAGGCATTATCAAACTGTTGTTGAAACTGGTCATGCACCCTGGTTTCATTCGGGCAGGGTGGCGAAATGAGATTTTGAATTTGCATGCTATTTTGGACAGGCCAACTATCTCGGTTTCCTTCACAGGCGGGACAGCTGGCACCTCCATGTCATGATGTATTTTTGAAGCATTAATATAATAGGATCTACTTTTTACTTAAAAAAAAAAAAAAAAAAAATTATGTGCCATAAGGTATTCATTATCAATAAACTATGGCACTATTAATGCCTAGGTGGTCGTGGGGAGATTCGAGCTAAAGATTTTTCATTTGTTAAAGGGTTCCTTAACCAATGTACTAAGGAATGGTCTTAAATATCAAACCTTGATGTGTGGGAAAGTATCCACTGTGATACTAGAACGACTATGCATCATGGGGGATTTCAACCAAAAATCTCACTTGTTAAATGTTAATGTGGTGTCCTTAATCAATGTACCAAGGAATGATCTTAAAAATCAGGTGATTTCAACTAAAAATCTTTCACTGGTTAAATGTTAATGTGGTGTACTTAATCAATGTACCAAGGAATGATCTTAAAATTCATATGTTGGTGTGCAACAAATTACTCATTATGACAAGCAAAATAGACAAGTTGGAAAAAACAAAAATTTCAAAATTAGAAACGACATTCATCTTGAACCAAAACTAGATGATACACAAAACCAAAAGAATATATATAACTCAATTCTTCTTAATTTTTCCAATATATTAAAAAATAAAATAAAAATACAAGAACACACTTATAATAACTCTTTGATATTATTTTCTATAATAACTAAAAGAAATTAATTGTTCAATAGCATTAAATAAAATCTAAAAAACTCAAAATCCATGATCTAATTAATTATTAATTTATGATGAAAATCTTTTTTCATTTTGTTCTTCAAAACATGCCTTATCATTTACTTCTAATACAATGAAAATGTGGATGAAAATATTCATTATACATAATACAATGAAAATGTGGATGAAAATATTCGTTATACATAAAAGTGATGTAATTCATGTTATTTACTTATAATATAAATTTTATTGAATAAATTTTATTTATTAATATAATTCATAAAAGTTATTTTATTAAATAAATTTTGAAAAAAAAAAAACTTTACTATTTGTTTAGATGTAAAAGCGCTGAAAAGTTCAAATTGTAAGATTAAAACAAGGTTGTGTGGCAGCGTAGTCCCTGTCAAGGAGGTTAGAAAACAAATTGTGGAAAATGGGGTCGAATTATAAATGAAACGAAGTGTTTGGTGCAAAATATATATCAGGGAAATGTTGTGCAAAATGTATATCACAGAAGATAGGGAAAAAGTAAATGACGGTCGGCAGGCACAACAGCATCTAATTTTTGAAAGTGTATAGCAAACCTAATTTTTTTGAAAGTATATAACAAAGTAAAAAATTTGTTGACACTGCAAGATTAAATTTAGAAATTTAAATGCATTTTCCATATGGACTGGTGAAAGATAAAAATATATGATGACATAAAATTAATAGGAGATAAGTAATATAAAAAATTTAATGCATTTGTGAACATGGGGTATATGTAAATGACGCTTGCATTGTTGAACGCCATTTATTTTGAAATATATAAAAAAATAAAAGTGTGTAACATATAAAAGAGTAGATGCATTTGTCATACAGAATGTTGAAGGATAAGAATAAAAGTCTAACATATTAAAAAAAAATGCATTTGTTATACAAAATGCGGAAAGATAAGAATAGAGTCTGTAACATATAAAAATTTCAATGCATTTTTTTTTCAAGTATGTGAAAAAATGAAAGTTTGTTACATACTACTGCAAATTTTGAAATATACCAAAAAATTAAAGTCTGTTACATATAAACTGAAATTTCAATGTGTTTGTCATGTAGACTGGGATTGGAGCTCCCGCGGACCATTAGAAAAATATGTACAAGAAACGGGATTGTGGAAAGAAGATAGAGTGCAATAGCTGCAAAAGAAAATAAATGGAAAGGTATAAGTGTTTGCCTATACATATGTATTTAAGAAAGTGGAATAACCGGGCTGAGAAACAAAGAAAGATGCGATGACTAAACTTATAGTGAGGGTACATATGAGATCTTTTGATGCAGGAGCATCCCTCACGTCAAGCGAGCCAACGCGGAAGACAAAGGACAGTTGGAAGGCGTCCAACACAAATTTTTGAAAAACACCTTGGAACTGTTGCGCGAACATTAAATGAGGAAATTTATGAAGGAGCGCCTTTGTATATTGTAATCAAACCTTGAGCGCCCCACTCTCGTCTGAAGTAGATAGGAGGCATTTAAACTAGTAAATGCAGGTAGATAGGATTGTTAATTCATAGATTAGACAGTTTTAGAAAGAAGGAGGGAAAACGGATATAGACACCCTCATTGTACATTGTAGCATAAGCATGATTATTGAAGCAGGAAGAGCACAGGAGAATAGTAGAGAGTTGTAGAAGAACATCCATGTATAGATCTTGAATTAATAGAAGAAGTTGATTCAAATCCATGGTTTCGTATATGTTCTCTGTGTGTTGATGTTAAATGATGTGCTCATGAGTGTTTGTTTTCCTGTTATGCATTTGCTTTATTGTTGTGTATGTGATTTCATGTTTGAGTTTGAAATCTGAGGGGAAGAAGAAATGAGTTTCAATTGTTTCTCTA
>ML785813.1:158098-239324 GCA_009831015.1 Picea engelmannii
TCAAAAAACCTTCATTTAGGCCCTCAAAATGGCCCCGGAAGTTAAAACCTGCTAAAAATAGTAAATTGCCAAAATTGCCAGAAAACTGTTTTGAGCCAGTCGGAAAAGGTGGGTGGCCACCAATATCCACCTGGATCAAGCCATTCCAAGGGTGCGCAGGCTAAGGGAGAGTCTCAGTTGTGAATCTGAGCAGAAGCTTTGAAGGACTGCTGCTGCAGGTGTGCGCAGAGTCGAAGAAACTCAACACTGGGAGGTGTTTGAGAACTACCGCAAGGAGTGCGTGCAAGGACCCTCTTCGAGGTTGAAAGTGTGAGAAGCTCAGGAGGGATAAGGCTTCCAAGCTTGTCGAAGAGAAGCACTGAAATTTTGTGCCATGGAGCATTTAAAAACAGACGTTGCACAGTCGCATTTCAGGTGGACAAGTTCTGCGGAGGGATACTTGGTTATTTTCAAGAAATCCTCAAGGAGGAAGAAATTGACGGTCAGGATCTCATGGAGGGGATTCGTGAAAAATCCGCCAGCCATCAGATCCACCAGAGAAACGAGGAGGTTACGGCCACACCAGGAGGTTAATATTGGGAGGATCGTGAGCCGTAGGATCGTTGTTGGGTTTCCCGTTAGCCACTCGATCAGGTAGAAGTTGCACTGGGGTTAAGTCCTAGTGATCAGAGGAAAATCCCGGAGAGGCATCGAGATATTGGAGCATCGGGGTTTCAGAAGTCAAGAGACTCGAGACCTTTCAAGTCTCGAAACACCGAGGAAGTCCTAGCCGTGGATCTCAGGGCGGACATGCATCAGAAGATCCGAGAGGAGTCGGGGTTCGTCATTTCAGGGATTCCGAGGACAAAGAAATCGTTACATCAGGAATCGCGATCTCGCAATATCAGAAAAGCCGACGAGGGGATAGTGACGTGGAAGAGTCAACCCTCACGTGCATCGGGAATCGACATTTTGTGATTCTTGGGAAACATAGCAGCAGGAATCGCGAAAATCCGAAACTCGATTCCCGACAGATCAAAGGAACGGTGTCGGGCCACAGTGGAATTAGCGGAGGACAGGTGGCATACCGTATCGGGGTTCGGGAAAGGTAAGTCCTGAAAACATTGGTATTAGGATTCACGATCCCGCGAAGTCCGAAGTTCCGACAAGGAAGTCGTCTATCGGTGTTTGGGTCATCGGGATATCGGGGGTCCGAGTGACCAGGTGTTCATGCATTTTGTAATCGTGAACCGTGAAACCCCGATGAGGAATATGACTGCGGTCATATAAGGAGCGGTCCCGTGGTCAAAAGGCTTAGCCTGGGAGGCTAAGGCAGCAGGGGAGCGTATCGGGGATCGGGGATCGGTGAAACAAGTTGTTTGGACATCACGAGTGTCAAAATCCCGATAGGAGGAACCCCGATAGAAAAGTAAGAGGTCAGCGTTGACTCACGTTGGATTTCGGAGAATCGCAAGACACAAACCACTCGACCACAGGACTCGCGAAACTGCGAAGTCCGATTTCCCGATTGTTAAGGGAGATCTTTTGGAGAACTGTTGTGGGTGAGGAAAATTCCCGATCGGGAATTAGAATAGCTTTTCAGTTCTTCGGGCCGAGGAAAGAGGAGGTCCTGTGAGCGGACGTGCTTGGGTGGTGCGCATGTGTCATCTTTGGCTATTTGCTTGTGTCTTCCATTTCATTGATGTCGGCGATGATTTCGGTTTCAAGGATGTTCTCCACGGCTGTTGGAATGCCGGGAACTACCTGTTGTCTTTTGTTGGTGGCCTATTTCAATTGCCTTTCGACCCATTCTTCAATGTAGCTTCTCATTGGGGTGACGTTGATCTCATTCTGAAATTTGATGTTGAAAACTTCATTTTCTAATTCCTGAAAGTCGATAGAAAGATTATAGAGAGCCTGATGAATTTCTTCATTTTGTAATGCATATTTGACTAGCCAGTTGATCCGAAATCGGATTCAGAACCCTGTCAGGGCATAAAAAATGCTCAAAAATGAAAGTGCTCAGAATCTGAAGAAACCAACACCATTGCGTCCGTCTCGTCTTCCTGATTCTGGTGGTATAATTTTTTTGTCAAACGGAGTCCGTATGGAGAAGATATCGCATTCTATCCGCCAAGCCAAACAGGCAAAATTTTGGATGCTGATTGTACCTGTCCGTACAGTCTATATAGGACACGTGTCAGTCCATACGATGACAAGTGGTAGGTCCATACAGGTGATGTGGCAGCACCAGGGGATGACACATGGCAGTTTCGTACGATGACACGTGGCAGGTCCGTACAGGACACGTGGCAACCTCAAGCAGTGACACGTGTTAGGCAGATTTGGCATTTTCAGCGGGCAGTTGGACCAATCCTGAAGTGACACGTGTCACCACTGAAAGGGTGACACGGGATGACGTCAGCAGCTTGCGTGGCTCAAATGACGTGGCGTACGGAAGATGACGTGGCAAGCTGACAGAGCGTACGGCAGAGCTGACGCGGCAAAGTGACGTGGCAATACGGCTTGACAAGTGGCAAGACACGTGGACCAATCAGAAGATGACACGTGTCAAGGTTTGATTGGTGTTTAAGGTGCCACATGGCCCAATCACGGTCTGCCACATGGCACCCCGGGTTTAGCCAATGAGGGCTATGTCAAAAAAAATTGGGGCCCGGGGGATTCGAACCCCGGACCTCTGCCACCGACAAAGCTTTAACAAGTTCTACGTGACCGTTACACCATGCATTGGGACTTGTTATGTATGCGGGAGAAAATAATTTTATTTTCGTTGCAATGGTTGGATGGCGGGGGGAAAGGGCTGGGGCTTGGCCCAGCCCTCGGCGCACACGACCACGTCCACGGAACCGGGAGCGCGGCGGGAGTTGTAAACATGTATGCTGCGCAGTTATGTTTAAAGTTACGGTTTATTATATGTGTGGGTTAACGCATGTGACCGGAGTGTGCGTGCGATTATGGTTACGGGAATTGTAACATTTTCGTATTAAACAGTTGGGGCGGTTATAACCATAGACCGTGGGTTCTATGCAAAAGACCATGCGACCAGGTGCAAAGCGCAAAAGGGGTTAGGCCAGCGCTAGCCCAAAGGGCTAGCGCTTGGCCATATTAACACCCATTTGACCATTCAAGGGGCGCGCGCCATTGGTTTGGGGGCTAGGCCCATATTTAGCCATTTTATATAGTTTAAAAGTGGTTATTTAACCAATTTTTGGTCTATTTATGTAATTAATCCATTTTTAAGGGTTATTGGGCATTTTTAGAGCCTAAATTCGTGGAGGAAGTTGGAGATGGACAACTAATTCCCCCACTATTTAACCAAGGCCATTTTGAGGCCAAGGGGTCAGCTTTTGGACAGCTTTTGGACAGCTTTTGGACGGTTTTGGAGAGCAGAGATGCTGAGGCAAAGCCAAGTCAAGCCAGTTTGAGGCAGGGAGGCTGTTGAGGAGGAGATGTTGTCGGATGATTTCTGAGAGCTCGGGACATCCGTTTCAGGTGCCGTAAGTTGTGCAAGATTCTAGAGATCTGGGAAAACATGACCAGATCAGTCTAGAAGCCATTCGGCATTGTAAATATGTACTATTAAGCTTTCGAACAGAAATAAAGAAGCCTCCCTCACAGAGAAAAGGCCCGGAGACGTAGGCAAAGTTGTGCCGAACTCCGTTATCAACCTGTGTATTATGGTTTGCTGCTTTTCATTACATTTCAGATCTGCAAATATGTTAATGGTTGTATAATTCATTTTCTTTTCTCGCTCTTTCGTTAAGTTTCCCAATGGTCATTTAATGCATGCAAATAAAAGCTCAACCATAAGTCATTCGAAAAATCCTGACGGATCACCAGTCATGGACATGAGCTTGATCAAATTGAAGGATACTATAGAACTTTTCCAGAGACAAGGTATTCAACATAGCAACCTGTTTATCGAACTCTTTCCTGGTTAAGGGCAAGGAGTTTGCGATTAAGAGGGGGTCTTGGAAGTCGTTGGTTTTCCCTTCTAAGTCTATATTTGACATCTTTGTGAATAATTTATCTTTCTTCGCTATGGCTTGTTCACATGACTAAACAATGAGACGCAGGTTATTTACTTTTTGTTTCCAACATGCATTCAATTGGACAATCCAGATTTTGGATGGAAGATCTTCTTCTCTTCTTTTTGTTTCTGTCATATTGTTGGCAATCTTGCCAAAAGGGATGACCGGTTTTAAAAACAAATTTTCTTCATCTTTTAATTCGGCTTGCAAAATCTTGAGAAAGCTATGTGCCCTGGTTCCAAGGGAAGTGATGGTTTGTGATCTTTTCCACTCTTGGGTAACCAGTTCCATTCTTTTTTTGATATTGCTCTCCACATATCCTTTACAGGATGCGAGTAGGATGGAGGATGTTTTTCCATTGGGTGTAGGGTTGCCAGACATGGCTATTGCCAAAGGATCGACAAGAAATGGCATAGGAATGAAAGCATCTTCCAATTCCTTGACTCAGTCCTTCAGTTTGGCATTTTGGGTCTCGATGCATCCAATGGAATCATGAAGTGCTTCTCCGGTCGCGGTGTGAAGTTGACAGATTTGGGACGGCCACATGTTGGCAACTACAACCTCTGAACAAGATTTTCCTTTGATATTTTTAACGTTTTTTTTCTCAAATATCAATCTTTTGTTCCGACTATCAAAAACAGCGCTCTAGAACACGAAGGATTCATCTTCGTCAAAATTTTGGGTAACGGATATTTCCATTGGATGGCTATGGTGGATGTGGTATTGGGGCTGATCAAGAAAGGGGAACATGGCATCCAGATCAGTGTCAACTTCCATGTTCCGACTCTGAATTTCCATCTCTTCCGCTTGACCCACATTTTTTTTCCTCTTCTTCTCTACTGGAAGCTTGTGAGAACTATCAATTTTAGAGAGAGGAGGGTCGTTATCTCCTCCTCCATTTGAAGAACTCTGGGTTTCTTTGTTGTTGTGATGGGCCGTTGGAGCGATGCTCCAAGATGTCGTACTTTTTGGAGTGGTATTTGCGGATTGAACACTCTTGTCACTGGGGCCTTTCTCCTGATGCGTGTACAATTTAGTGCAACTTTGCATTGTCTCTAAGTCACCGGTATCAGAGGCAGGACCGTCACTGTCTTTGTTTTTGGGAAGGTGTTTATTTACAAAACAATTGTTGAGGCTAAGTGATTGTAAATGTTGTCTAAAAATATCATAGGGGTCGAATCCTCTTATTTCTTCATCATATCTGAGGTTGGAGATGCTAAAATGTGCTACGGAATCATCAATTTTGTTGATGTTTTTTAAGACGAACTCCCCTATTTTCCAAGGCAGAGGAATGAACTATTTTTTTTTCTTCCTTTGGAACAGATGGAACCAGTAGCTATATTGATGTGCTACTTCTGCAATAAAAATTATGTCCGTAACGTGAAATGGAAGGAGAGCAGGTTGTTCCGTGGAGCCAAAAATTCTTATGACAGTGTAATTATCCAAATGTTGGAATGTCCCCTTATTGTGAAAAAAACTAGTTGCATGTTCAGATATGCGGGGATCATTTTCTCCTAACAACAAAAATTTGAAAACAGACAAGAAGCTCTTAAAAACCTCATAAAAATAGTGGGAATCCTTGTGCTTCCACAAGGCCTGGTAGCAGAACGTTACTAGGTGGAATTCGCAGTTGACCTTTTTGGACATAGACAGTTGCGGAAATTGACAGGAATGTGTTATTGCAAAAACTAGATAGGATGACATATAAAATTTCTTTTTCCTTTTGTAGCTTGACAATTGGAAAGAGATTTCATGGGAAATTAACCTGCCCCAATACAAAAGGGCTTATTCGTTGACTGTAAAATACAAAATATAAAGAGCCATGTGGGAAACGGTACATGTGGACTCCTGTCTCGTTATTCTTGTAAACAGCCAAGCAATTTCCCGAAATGGATTTCTAAATGAACTAACCCGCATACTTGTAATATCTTTAGGAACTAGATTCGGCCTTTCCAAAAAATGCGGCAAGAGGTCCAATCCATTATTATGCTTTGCTAGGAATTGTTTGCAATCTTCTCCTTTGAATGCCAATGTTGGCTCGGGAAATTTCAGCATCTGGCGGAAGACCTGAGGTGACAAAGAACAGAAGAGTCGTCGTCCAGTGGAATAATTCTTTGGTCTGTAATAAATTTATCGGTGCACCAAGAGACCAAGTCCTTACAGTCAAAAACCTCAGGGACACAGCCTGCATGAGCAATCCTAGAGGTCCAAATTACTTGGTTCTCTGCGGTAGGGGTTGAGTAATAAGAAAATGCCCTGGACCAGTGGAAGTTCTGGTCCTCACGCCCGAATGTGTTCACTGTATCTCCACAGAACTGGTGTCGAGATGATGCCATAGGTTTATGAGAAGGTTGCTTTGTTGCAGATGATGGTTTAAATGAATTGTTAGAGAGAATAATGTAACGTTTTGCTAAATCTTGGTTAAATGCTTCTAAATGGGAAAGCTCCTCGAGCCTTTTGCTTATTAATGACAACCTGTATTGGTGGTGCATGATGAACTGTTAGCAGTAAAATTTATTTATTGCATATTTAGAAATGCGAACATGGAGGGTACGGCGAAGAGAAATTAAGGAATGGAGGTTTCATGAACATGCGAAGGGCATGCTGTGTGAACAGGATTTCATGATTTTGAAATGAACACTCACAAGGGATAATATAATCCGCTCGCAAATTTTGGTTTAATGTGCATGAATACGAGATGTCCTCGATCCTTTCACCCATCAAAGACAATATATACGGTTTATGCATGATGACTTGTTAGAATTAAATGTCAGTAATTCCATATTTAGAAACAAGATATATATATATATATATATATAACTTTTTATTTTATTTTATTATAGACAAGTGCGAAGGTGACGAAGAGGGCGGAGAGCAAGGAAAGAATGGAAAGCTTTGAAAAGCAGTCAGACGGGATTGAAAAAAGGTTTACGGGGATAGTCAGGACTGTCGAGTGTTGCACGATGAAATTTCATGTTTCAGAATTTTTGAGTGCAAAATGTGTAAAACGGAAGAGATCATGATGGGGCAGTTGAGTGACCGATTTGTATATTTGTAGAATTCCACCAAAGTGGCTAAGTATGGAACAGGGAAATTGTTAATTGCATACATGGCAATAAGATCTTATATATAATTGCCAACTGCTAATTGCAAAGGGGCGCAGATACAGGAAACAACGACTACGAACTGAATATTTCTTCAACCCGCCAAACCGACAATTCCCCAAAGAAATTCGAACAAATGGAGAAGTATGGAAAGTGGATGGACGGGCTTCAAAATGGGGTGACAATAGTTCCACTAAATATGAGAGGACTCGACGGTTAAATTGTATTTCTTGAAAGTTTTCAGTGCAAAAATGTGCAGCACAGAAAAGGGCATGATAGGTGGACCGTAATATGGAAAAGTGTATGATCTAAGAATGGTTGCAATTTTGAATATCTATCAATTTGTATATACCAAAGCTCTAAATGTTGTTTGGAGGTCATAGAAAAGTAGAATTGCAATGTTGACCCGACCAGCGTGCAAGTCCACCTGTCAATTTGTATATGGTGGAACTTTGGTTGCTAGTTGTGGGACAAGGAACAGTAGACGGTCAATTTAAAGAAAGGGGAAGTCATCGTTGGAAACGCAAATGCGTGAATCTGTGAAGCTGTGAACCAATGCATTGTCGGGAAAAAAACGATTAAGTAACCAGGAAGAGAAACTAGAGGGAATAAAAGAGTGGGAAAATAGAGAGGCGGAAGGCATTTTTCGTAAGCACGAATTGGTTTCAAAGAAGCGCCATCGTTGCAAAACCATGATCTACTAATTGTCAACAAATATGTTGTTGAAGATTACATTTTATTGCAACGTATGCCTACAGCGATGTTCTTGATACATTATTACATGACTGTAACATATCAACTTAACCACTAAATTTCCTTTTCTACTAATTGCCAGCAAATGCTTTGTGGAAGATTAGATTTTACTGGAACATGTGCGTGTAACTGTGTTCTTCATACATTCTACCATCAGTGAAACATATTAACTCAAGTATTAAACTTATTGCATTATGGGTTGTTATCATTAAAACTTAATAATTGCATGTCTATAAACAAGAATAATGATTTTGTTGCAACATTGTACATTGGTAATAGTAAACACAAGATCTAAGAAGTACGAGAGAACCAAACCATGCCAATTAGAACATGTGTTAAACATAGAAAAGAGGCAGCAACGAAGAGTGCAAGGAAAAAAAAATTAATAGCAAATCCATTTAAAATAAAAAAATTAAGAAAAACACCAAGTACTGTACATCTATGCTTAGAAATTGGACCTAGTTCTTTGGGCCAAAACATTGAAGGTATCTACGACAAACGCAGGCACGGGTTCTGCAATATGCAAGATCCTTGGATTTTTCTCGTTGATGAATCATCCTCTGCTGGAATTGATATTTTTCAGAAGCTTTTCCTCAGAAAGAAGACGAAAATGGTTGTAGGGCAAGTGGAATATCCCTTAGCTGAAACTGCCTCTGCATAGTCCAAAAAAATTTAGTAGAATAGCTTGCACGTGCAATTGCAGAGGCCCAAATTAGTCCATTCTGGGCAGAAGGAGATGACTAGTAGGAAAATGCGTGGCAGGAGCGAGAGTTTTGGACCTGATGCCCGAAAATGTTAAATAATATTTTTTTGGCTTGAAATATATCTCTTGGAGCATCATCATATTATTGCTTTACACTGAAACTCTTCCGCCCAGAACAAACTAATTTGGAACTCTGGAATTCCTACTTTCGCGGTGCAAAGTGGTTGTTGCGTTCACCGTCAGTTTCTTTTCTGAAACTCCTTTTGGTGTTGTCATGACTACGATCACCGAGCTGGGAAGGTCCATTTGTTATGGTTGATTTCAATTTGGGCGCAAGAGTGGGAAGATTCTCCGCATTGCCATCATCCGTTGTTGTATCATCGTCCATCAGATCATCTTCTTCCAGCTCGGAATTCATGGCATCAACTTCTGCGATAGCAATGACTGCAACTGGGCAGGTTCTCTGACTAGCCAAGGTTGCGATGGAATTTTTTGGCTTGAAATATATCTCTTGGTGTACCAAGGGACCATCTCATTTTTTTCTACTGGGCGGAGGGAGATGAATAGTAACAATATGCCCTGGAATAGTGGAACCTCTGGCCATTATGCCCCAATGTGTTTACTGTGTGTGGAGAGAACTGTTGCCAGAAGTTATTTAGAATTTCCGTTTGGTCGAGATGATGTTTGAAATGAAAATCGGGGAGGGATAATATAAGCCTCCACAAATTATGGTTTAATACGTATCAATGGAATATCTCCTCGAGCTTTCGCTGATCAATGACAATTTCCAGGGTTCGTGCGGAATGAGTTGTGACCATCACAGCTCACTAATTGCACAATTAGAAAAAAGTGTGAACGTGGAGGTGACAGCGAAAAGAGATTAAGAATCTGAAATTTCTTAAAAGCACCAACCCGTCGGTGCACAAAAAAAAAATATTGTGTGGCCTTTGAAATGAATACTTGGAAATGATAACATGCTTCTGGGCAAATATTTGTTTGATTCGTACTAATGAAAAATCTTCTCCGGACTTCCAGACATTAATGATAGTTTTAACGGTTGTTGCAGGATGGCTACTAGCATTAAAGCTTAATTATTGCGTATCTAGAAACAGGTACGAAGGCAACAGCGATGGTGAAACTGATTCCAAGAAATACCAAAGTATGAAAAGTGGTCGGGCGAAGATATACCAAGGGCACGTGAAGGGTCAATGGTTCTCGGCCTGGTGGGATGAAAATTGAGCCTCTATTGTTCCGTGTCCTACAAATAGCACCTACACTTCCGCGATATACAAATTGACAGGCGGACTTGCGGGTTGGTTGGTTAAACATTGCATTTTTTTTGTCCTTGTCGATTCCGTATTAATTCCATAATTAGCCACTTTTTTGGATCAGGGGTTCTCAGGCTGGCGGGCAAAAAATTGGGCATTTATTATTCTGTGCTTTACAAATAGCAATGACAATTCCGCGATATACAAATTCAAAACCTGACCTACGCTAAATTATTACTATTAAATATTTATATTGTAGAATTTAATTATACGAGAAAGTTTGCATATTCTAGTCGGTCGAGTGATATAAAAGTATTTCCACAAACGAGCAATATAAAAAAGAGTCATTCCATACTTAGGCACTTTTTTTATCGCGGGTTGGCGGCCTCGCAGGCTGAAAAAAGAGTCTCTATTGTTCTGTGTCCTACAAATAGCACCTATATTTCCGCGGTATACAAATTGACAGGAGGACCTACGAGCTGCTTGGCTGAACATTGCATTTGATCACGGGTTCATGGCCTAGCGGGCTAAAAATTAAGTATCTATTGTTTCGTGTCCTACAAATAGCACCTACAGTTCCACGATATACAAATTCACACGCGGACTTGTGGACAGATTCTATATAAAGTATGGAATGAGATTTAATATAGCATATGTGGATCCCTCATTCGATACTTAGGCAGTTTTTGGATCACAGGCTCATGGTCTGGCGGGCCGAAAAGAGAGTCTCTATTGTTATGTCTCCTACAAATAGCACCCAGATTTCCGCGATATACAAATTGATAGTGTTCTAGAACATATGTGGATCCCTTATTCCATACATGGGCACTTTTTGGATCACAGGTTCGCTACCTAGCAGACTGAAAATTAAGTATCTATTGTCTTGTGTCCTACAAATACCACCTAGACTTTTGTGTCCTACAAATAGCACCTAGACTTCCGCGATATACAAATTAACACGTGGAGTTGTGGACATAGTCTAGGGCTGGAAAACTGAAAATTGGGCCTCTATTGTTCCGCGATGTACAAAAACATTGTTCTAGAACATATGTGGATCCCTCATTCCATACTTGGGCACTTTTTGGATCGTGGGTTCACGACCTGGCAGGTTGAAAATTAAGTATCTATTGTTCTATGTCCTACAAATAGCACCTAGACTTCCGCGATATACAAGTTGACACGTGAACTTGTGGACATTGTCTCTATATAAACTATGGAATGAGATTTTATACAACATATGTGGATCCCTCATTCCATACCTAGGCAGTTTTTGGTTTGCATCCTGGTGGGCCGAAAATAGAGTCTCCATTGTTCTGTCTCCTATAAATAGCACCCAGACTTTCGCGATATACTAGTGGATAGGTGGACTTGACCCGGTTGGCTGAACATTGCAGTTTTATTGTCCCGTAGCGATCCCATATGAATTTCATATCTAGCAATTTTTTTTTATTGGGTATGTGGGGCTCGCGGGCTGAAAATTGGGCCTCTATTGTTCCGCGTTGTACAAACACCAAGCACATCTCCACGATTTACAAATTGACAAATGGACCTGCGGGTTGCGTGGCTCAACATTGCAGTTTTCATTGTTCCTTGTCCTCTGAATCGCCCTCACAGTTCCGCGATATACAGATTGACAGATGGACTTGAGGGCTGGTGGGTTCAAGTTTTCCATTGTTTACAGATATTAATCCCTATCAACTATCTAACATATCTAAAAACATAATTTTCAATACTAAATTATTAATAATAGTTTTTTCTATTGCAGAATTTAATTAAATGAGAAAGTTTGTACAATCTGATCGGGCGACTGATATAAAAGTTTTTTGACAAACGAGCAATACATAGTAAACATGTACTTTTAGAAAGTATGGACAAGAGATTTTATAAAACATATGCGGATCTCGCGTTCCATACTTGGCACTTTTTGGATCGTAGGTTCTCGGCCTGGCAGGCTGAAATTTGAACCTCTTATGTTCGGTGTCCTGCAAATATCACCCAGACTTCCGCAATATACAAATTGAAAGATGGACTTGCGGATTCCACGTCTAGCGGGTTCAAGATTGCAATTGTTTACAATGCTCATCCTATCTAACTTCAGCTAAAAACATTATTTTCAGATACTAAAATATTAATATTAACTATTGTTATTGTACAAGTGAATTACATTAAATTATTAAAGGATGTTAAATCGCTTATTTTTTTAAAAATGAAGGAAACAAAATAATTTTTTTGTAAAATTCTATCACCACAAGCATAACAAGGACCAATTTGAAGTTTAAGTCCCTCTTGTTCATATGATAGCACAATTGCACTCCACACAGTATATATTCGTTGATTTCAAATTATTCCAGGATATTAATTTTACCAAGTTCATAGAATAAGCAAAAATTGTGAAAACAACGATCAATTTGAATTTTAAGAGCCTCTTGTTGGTATGATAGGACAGTTGCACTTTGCACACTATATATTCGTTGATTTCAAGTTATTTCACAACAATAATTTGACCAAGTTCATCGATCAAGGAAATTTGCCCAAACAAGTCACATGGTACATTTGCGTCACAGTGCCATAGAAATTATCAGGCAGATCTGCATGCTATCTGGCCAAAAATATTCAACTATATTGTTTTATGTCCTCCAAAGAAGAGATGGAGTTCCACGGTATACAAATTAACAAACAAACCAGATAACCAAGAACCAACCATACTTTAAACAGCACAGAAGAAAGTTCCAAGAAGGTTCCATTAAGAAGAACCCATCGACCTTTGCACCAAACAATTTGATATACAAAGAAAAGACGTCGGCGCATTCATTTTCTCTTAAAACGAACATTCATCTGGATGTTGAACAAATATTACAGAAAGACATGAGGTATTTTCGTTTCCTCCCAAAGTTTGATTTAATTTTATTTTTTGCCCTTCTTCAGCCGATATGAAAAATTGCATTGTCCTCATTTAAGGTGAATTTTCTCTGTATCTGAAGCTGTCGCAACATATAGACACTGCTTGCCTTTTTGTGTAAATATGTTTCATACGACAACTCTGCCAATTCAGGAAGCACATTTTGTAACAGAGGCTGCCTAACCGAACACTGCACAGTTGTGTTGCCCATGGTTCGGATAACACCATTGATGCAGTGTCCATAAATATATAGACATTTTTCATCACATCGCAGATAATCAATCGTATCATCACTTATCAAAGCGGAGGCAAAAGCAGCGGAATGGCATTTTKCACATATAGGCTCAAAGGGGGTCGAGTACACATTGGTTGCAACTAAAAAACCTTCAACCTGGTAACACAAGAAAAGGGATTAATACATTGAACAATATAATACACAACTACATCCCCCCCTCCCCTGTAAAACAAAAAAGAAAAAGTAAACAGGTGCAGAAATTTGTTGAAGGCTATTTCTATAAGCAAAGTGAGGATGATTTTGTGGATGTATACGCATAACAATTGTAGAGCTAACTAGTTTCTCCAGATCCTCTACTATATCTGCTCGCAACTCTGTCACAAACGTTGCCTAGTTTGTTCGAAAGATCCTTTCTCTAGCATCCTTCTTCTTTGTTATATTTTTGAACAACATAAGTGGAATCTTCCCTCTATGCAATTGTTTTTCCATTGATGAAAACAAATCTGAATACGTATCGAACAATTGTAGTTGCAACATGGAACATTGCAATATTTGTGTAACTTATCCGACATATATGAAGACGTGAAAGTTAAGAACAAAACTGAATATGAAAAGTGGTATCATTGCCTTGTCGTTGTCTGACTCTCCATCCTTTATATGGAGAATGTGTTGTGACCCAAATTTTCTCGCAAGTGTCACAACAGCCCCAATCATTCCGATTGGGTAAATATCAGTGCTCTGTGCAAGTTGCCTGATATTCGAGTCTGGGAGGAAGCGATATTTTGAACAAATAGCAGGAATTTTTTCCACAATACTTGTTTCGTTGAGCAAAATAATTCGATCGCAATCACCACGGCCATATACTATTTTGGGCAATACATTAAAATTTGTATTGGATATCCCATTACGCAGTAATATCTTTTATGCATGTTTCTGGACAAGTTGTGGAGGAACAGTCAGTGTGATTGTCATCATGGCGTCCTTGTCTGTCATATCAACACGCATAATGGAGCTAATTTTGTTTTCCTTGTCCAAGTAGGTGGTATAGACAACCATTATGTCCCCGACAAACAGTTGTCCAGTTTGTCGGTTGTTCAAGCCCTCTATTGACAGTACTTTGGATGTCACAACTCTAGACCTGATGACATTTTTTGAACAGGAAAACTAAAGTGAATGGTAGTGTGCTACAAGTACACGAATAGTATTGATGAACTATGGAGCCACAGTTTCGCAACCACACCTATTGGTCTGCGGAACATGCAGCACGTTCGACGTTTCACTTGTACTTGTTGATACTTCTTGCGACCTGGAAACCATGTATTGCAAATGGCATCAACATATCTTCCATGCCATAGATGAATATATAGCCCAGTAAATTTGTTTAGTAAACATAGTAAGAGAACAGTGTATGCATATTTACCTTTGGCCTTGTCGGTCTACTGATGTCTGGGAAGATTGACTGCTCATGGTTGTCTCACTAGTCCAACTTTTTCTAATGCAAGCATGTGCAGATGAACATCAGGAGTAAACAAATATATGCATTGTATATTGTCCATCGAAAGGACCAAATAACCGTAAAACTGTATGCACCTTAATTTTTTAACTGGAGAAATGTTTAACAGTAAACAGAGAGTGACCGTGGGTCACCATGGCCAATCTATATATCGCGGACCCCCGGAAGCTAGGGGAGCAATCTTCAACCTGCCAACCTGGCAGTCGCAATTGACAAAGTGGGTAACTATGGAATAAGGTAGAAGTAGGACCACATATGTCAGTCCGTTAGTCCGCCAACCGGCGCATGAGGGAATTTTCGGAAACCACACTAAGAAGATGAATTAGAAAACAAAAGGGATAATAGAAAATGGAAAATGTAGAAACAAGGAGTGCAGAAAGGCCCATTACTGTGAATTCATCATTTTCAAGTCTAATATTATATGCTCCCTCCCTGTTTGTATATTTAATTTACCGACACACTTGGTATACCTTTTAGAAGATTGTACCACAGAACCCTCTGCTGCTGCACAGAAGAATTCATCTCCATGTCCAAGCAACCTGTTTTTCCAAGGAAACAACGTCGAAGATGCAATCGAGACGAAGGCAAGTTAGTATGAAAATATACATCTAAAAGAAAAAGAAAAAGGTTTATTTACCCGCCAAAGAGTCCTTCGTCCTGTCCAGCGATTTTGTTTCTTTAAATGCATCAATGCAGCGCAAACACAATGGACATAAACTAGCTTAGTATGCAGGAAGGAACGTATGTAACCAAGATAACTTACCATGTAGGAAGGCACGCAACTAGTTCAACACATATACAAACCATAAATGAAATACAAAACAACGCAATATGAAACAACAGTAAAAGCATGCACCTTTCTATATCCTCTTCAGCTGATGCAGTCAAGACTCCCTCCTTTTCTCTAGCTACTATATTTGTTTCAATGTGGGAACCCACAAAATTCAATGTACATCAATGGAAGATGGTATTCACTGGAGAATAAGCAATATGTAGATAAAGCAAAACTGACTCAACGAACAGTTTACAAAGGCAAAAACATGAACCTTTTCTCTTCTTTATCCATGGGTGTAAACGTCTATCTTTTTTTTCCCTGGCCAAAATATATTACAAGGCAGAAAATATCACGGAATTGCATGGCCGCAGCTAAACAATTTCTGGGTTTCCCTGGAAATTTATCTAGATATGCCCTTTAACCATGTTCTTTATCCTCTACATAGACTGTTGTGCCCATGATACAAGTTCTCAGTTTTTCGTGGCAAACTACCCACACATGCTTCCAGACATGAAAATATAATCTTGAAGAATATTTGTTTCACATATCATATCTCAAGCACAACACAAATTGTATCGTGCGCACACCAATCTATGTAGAGGAGAAAGAACATGTCATGTCATATCTGCACATCTGACCATACATGGTCTATAAATGTAGGCTCCATACATATGTTTTATTCCAACAAAAAAACAACGGATATTGTAACTTCATAAGTAATCCTCCAACAATTTTGTATGCGGCTATTTTCTTTCATGGCAGGACTCGAGCACCAGGAAAATCTCACATAAATACAGATAACGGCCTCTGCAAAAATGACAAATAACACAACTACAGATTGGCTAGTGGGTGCAGGGGCTGAACACCGTAAAGCGCCCCAAAAAAACAATAACAATCAAAAAAAAAAGAAAAAAGAAAAGCTCCAACCATCGTTGTTGCACCCCAACCCTGTAAGGTCAAATCAAAGAAAAGAAACCAGCAAGGACCAAACCAGTGAGAAAGCACGAAGAGGCCGAACTACACCCCCAGGGCCCCAAAGCACAAATCCTAGGAAAAAAAACAGAACCAACAACCCAGGAACCAACGAACTAGAAAAATCCACTAACCCAATGAACAACATATGTATCTCCAACGATTACCAAACTACAGCCGAAGCAGAAAAGGAACCGGAAACATATAAGGAACATGCGACTACAAATAAGAAAACATTCTTACTTGCAAACTGCAAACACTGAGCAGCAAACAAAGAATATAAAATGACACTATGGCATCGAAACTTACTCCGAAACGATGAAATGCAAAAGCGCAGGTCGAATCGCGAGCGAAACAACAAAAAACAGCAACTAAGAAACGAGCGAAGAAGAACCACTCACCGAACCAGTAAACAATGTATATAGCTTCAACGATTACGAGGATGAAACACACAATGGCATCACCCGACAAACCAACAAAGAAGAAGCAGTCACCGAACCAATAAACAATGTATGTAGCTTCAATGGCAGAACAAGGATGAAACATACAATGGCTATTGAACTGGCATGTACTCCGAAAACCGTATTTACATAAACATTTAAGACTCTCGGGTTGTCTAAGGACCTCGCGGTATGCAAACATTTAAGTTGTCAGGGGTGTTGGAGGACGTCGCATCATGTAAACATTTGCGTTGTTAGGCCTATTGAGGCATCTCGGAATAAGTGTCAATAAATTTCAAGAAATATACAAAGCTTGGATATGAAAACATTTCAATGTGCTTAGTACATATCAAAACTGACGGATATATTTGGGTAGCAGAAAATGCTAATACAAGCATTCGAACTAATGGTAGCATTAATCGACCTTCAAGCAATATACAGGGAAAATATATGATTAAAACATATTGTCTACTAGAAAAAGTTTGGATATGTTGTCATATACTGCATTGGGAATAGCGAAGCCGACAATAAGACCTCCAATCTCTTAGCCAATTAGATCAGTACATATATGTTACTTTTTAATATATAAAAATATATGCTTTTAATTCCATAGCTCCAACAATAGGTATTGTGCAAATATTTCCGGTCAAAGGACAAACTAATATGTAGTCAACGCTTTATCGATCGCTATAGTCCCTCTATGCCTACGGCAAGGACTAACAAGATTTTAAAAATTAGAGATTATTGGAAGCATCAAACGCAATTAAACAATCGCTCATCTCGAGAAGATCACTTAGTCTAAACAATTTAAGTTTTAGATTTTATTTGGTTATTTTTTCCAATCAATTTTATCCGAAATAAAATTTAAAACATAAAATGTTTAGACAGCTTGAACATTTTAAGTTTTGGATTTTCCTAACAATTATCATTGGGGCTATACAATTGTTGGTGAATTGTAATTTTTGGTTATTTAAATCTTATTTTTGAATGTATAAATGGGTTAGGCCTCCAAAAAAACCTTGGAACACTCATTTGGTAAAGAATTTTTGGAATTGCATATTTAAACAATTTTACCATAAATCTGGTGAAAAAAATTTGGAATTGTATATTTGAGTGGGTCTATACAAGTAAAGTATTAGAGGGTTTTTTGGGACACTGAATCCATTTATGCATTAAAAAACACAATTTGAACAACAAAAAATTGCAATTTACCAATAGTTATATAACCTTATATCTGGCGGTTGCTAAAAAAAATCCAAAACTTCGGATGTTTAAAATGTGACTCTCAACACAATTGAGATAATTGTGACCCTCAAGATTGAGATAATGAATTTGTAAATGGTATCCAAGAAAATAAATCCTTCACATTTAGATGATGTAATATAGCAGATAAAAACAAAACTTTATCTTTCAGAGATTTTTAATATTTAAAATCATTTTTAATATAAAATTATCCTTAAAAAGACAAATTTGAAGTTAAATGTTGTATTTTCTTTGAAAAAAACGATCTTATATTGGAGCACATTGATTCTACTGTATAATGGGTTTTTTTTTCAATGTCTTGTCTGGAGCACCACGACAACCTTGTTTTGTAACTTTTGATATGTTAGATTCATCATTCAACGCAACCTACAAGCCCAAAATAGATATGACAAATCATGGTTTTGATTTTTCCTTCGCATTGACATTACGAATAAAAAAACAGAAGCAATGGGGTCGGACAGAGACAGGAGAGCCGAGAGGATTGAGTGTCGAATGAGACTCGAGAGGTCATAGCTCTTAATATTTTATAAAACTATTACGTATTGACTATTCCCTCTCTTAACCCCACACAACTCCAGTTGTACTCCACTGGAATCTGGCCAGCCATATGAAACAAATGCTGACTCGCATGATTCATTCGATGCTCTCTGGCTAGACCAACCATATTAAGTATCTCTGAACTTGAAAATAATGCAAATAACACAGAATCTGTTCCGGGCTATACATGGAAGAACGGTGTAATCTCTGCCCATAGTGGAACATCAATGTAATCTCCCCATACTGATGTATTTTGGAATTATCTCTATGACTCAAAAATTCCTCTTTTCTCACTTTATTTTTTCAACAGGGCTAGGGGCAGAAAAGATGTAAAAATAATTCCATATCATCAAAAAAAAAATTAATTATTTGGACAGAGGTTTAATCTCCATAACTGTTTTGGTATATATTATCTGGCCAGTCATAAATTATGAGGCTGGCTGTTATTTGGGATCACCATGCTGAAAATTCTCAATTAACCCATCTAAACCAATCATCCAAACATTTAGACTTAAACCTAAAACTTCCCATACAATAAAAATAATTCTACAACAGTTTTTGCCACCAACACTATTGCTAAATTGGTTCAAGGGTTATATGTATTTTGTTCTTTCTCCATTCCTTTGTGGGGTCTCCCCTCTTGTGTGGACTGTGTATTATGTGGGGTCTCCTCTCCTACGTGCTTGTGAATAAATATGTCAGATGCACCCATGGTGTGGCTGACATTATTTCTAAGACTAAAATTTCAGTATTATTTTATAAAGGGGATATGCAATGACAAAAATTCATCAAACCTCTTCAACGATTTTTTTATTCTAACTTTTCAATTATTTTTAAATTTTGGCAATAGTTCGTATTTATTTGGAAATCATAGTAGGACGCCTTATACGGACATATATTATTACAGTAACGAGTTCTCCCACAGTAGGACGCCTTATACAGACATATTGTTATAGTAACGAGTTCTCCCCCGAAAAGGACTTACATATTGAACTCCATGTATTTTCAGATTCAAATTATACCTGTCGTTAGAAACTGAAATCAATGTCTATAATGACTTACAGATTGAACTCAATAAACAGAGTTTATGATAATACCTCTCACAAGGTCGATAATTTATTTTCAGTCCCACATGGTGAGGGGGAGGGGGAGTTAACATGAGAAATATATATATATATATATATATATATATATATATCCCTTTCTTGAGAAATTGAAATCAATTAGCAATGTTTATTAAGTTGCCTCTATTTTTTATATACAATGGGAATGTCACATACACCGACCACACTTAGGAGGGAGGGGGGGTGAATGAATGTAGGGCTATTTTTCAAACTTTTCCCTCTTACATAAAACTCATTAATTAGCAATCATCATTTACTCATTACTTATTGTTGTCATTTATAACTAGTTAGATGTGAGCATATATCAACAATATATCATCAAAAAATCATCACAACAAGGAACACAAGATGTATGTACAATTTTCTACAGACTTCAATCATTGGTTTTATCAACAACAACTGAATAGAGTACAACTCTACAAGAGCACCAACTCTATAATGCAAGACTCTGCTTATACACTCAGCACCAACTAAGATGAGGCAACAATCCTCAACAGATATCAATCTATCAATAGGTACGTGACATGTCAGTAGTGTAGCCCATGTGTGTACGCGCATTGGCTCACTACAGCCCGCATATGTACGCAGTCAGTCTGTACTATAGCCTGTGTATGCCTTCTAAGTTACTTAGGGTTTTCTCTTCAAGTTCAACTCAGATCCACTGCAACCTCAATCACATTCTCATCTGTCTTTCATTGTCCAATCTGATCCAAAACCAATCACAACACATCCAATCTCTTTAACAACTTACTCATGCTTCTCAACCATACAATATGAATGTTGTTTAATCATGTATAAACAACCAGTACACCATAGCAATCATATCAGCATTGAATTATAAGAGTGTTGCTCACTCCATCAACCACATCATAACAGCCATACCAAGAATTTCTTAAGCATTCACCACACAAAAAACAAGAGTATCCATCAAGACAATAATATAACCATACCAGAGTTTCTATGGTAGATTTGAGCCCATAGAATGTAGATCTGGAACTTGCTTCATTCATCAAGAGCTTGTCATCAGCTCAAACACCAATATCCACGACTTCATCTATTGTACGCACTATGTCTTCATATAGCCCGCATATGTACACTCCCTGACTCACTGTAGCCCGTGTACACTTCAGAAACTAGGGTTTCTGAACTTCCGAGACTTTTTTCCTCGTGATCTCAGACTTGCCAAAACTTTGATGTGTCCATCAGATCCTCCATATACTCTCTCTCTCAGAATAGATCTTCAATACATGCTCAAGAGATACACACAAAAGATGCATTTCACAAGAGACCCTTGCCTCTTATTTATACTCTTCATCTTCTAGGTCACTTAACCCACTTCTAGGTCACTTAACCTATTTTTCGTTTAGAACTACGCATTTTGAAGATCTGTGGGTCCTACCTTCACCATGTGAATCGGTTGAAGGTCTTGCGCATTCCAGGATGTCCATGCCATTGTCTGTAGCAGAGATCGATTATCAAACTATCTAGCAAGATACTGCAAACTCTGATCCGATTTCTTCATGGATGGAAGAAGACGATCATTTTCCAAAGCCTATTTGGGCTCAGAATTCTTCAACTTCCCTTGAATGCCTTGGCACTATATTACCTTCTGACGAAGCCATTATAGAGGCAATGACAATCCATGAACGACCATGGGAAGATATGCATCATCGATCATATTTCCTTCACGAGCTTAGTCAAGTCAAAAGCGGAGAGTTTTGATCATCTGTGAGTGGAGGTGTCAATCAGTTTGTGAGCCCCTTAGCAAAGCACATCGTTTGTGATAAAGGGAACATGGCTAATATATCATAAACCATTCCGATCGATATCTCTAAGAGACCTGGCAATCTTGAAAATATTTTTATTGGTGCAAAGTATTCTCCTGAAGAGATTTGCATGTATACCTATTTATTTAAAGAGATTCGTGACGTTTTTTACTGGTCCTATGAAGAGATGCCAGGCATAGACCCTTGCAATATTGAACACAAAATTTGTACTTATGAATAATGCTAACCCTGTTCGGAAAAAGTTACGACCAGTAAATCCCCGGAAGGTAGTGGTTATAAAGGTTGAAGTGAAAAAGCAGCTTAAAGCAGGTTTTATTTACCTAGTTCCTATTACTGAATGGGTGTTGAACCTTGTTCTGGTAGATAAAAAGAAAGGAACCATACGCATTTGTATGGATTTCCGAGATCTAAACAAATATTGTTCGAAAGGAAACTTCTCCATATCATTCATTGACCAGATTATCAATGAGTGTGCAGGTAGAGAAATATTTTCCTTCATGGATGGATTTTTTGGATACAACCAGATTCTAATCCAGCCCGAGGACCAACATATGATAGCGTTCATATGTCCTTTGGGGAACTTCGTGTACAAAAAGATGACTTTTGGCCTCAAAAACACTAGAGATACCTTCCAATGGGCCATGCCTTTCACTTTCCATGATTTGAAGCATAGTGTCAAAGTGTACATGGATGATCTCATTGCTCACTCTCACAAGAGGGAAGATCATCCAGCACATCTAAGACTCATTTTTTAAAGATGTCGTTACTATCGTATTCGGTCATATCCGAACAAATGTATCTTATGTGTCGTTTCAAGGTGTCTGTTGGATTTTATTGTATCCAACAAAGGGATCACAGTTGGCCCGTTAAAAGTTGAGGCAATAGTTCAGTTGTCTCCCCACAAAATATTCATCAGTTGCAGAGTCTACAAGGAAAGGAAAATGCCCTTTGACGGTTTATAGTAAACTATGTCGACCGCACCAAGGGCTTCATGCGCTTGTGGAAGAAATGGGTTCCCTTCGTTTGGGACTAGTTCGCACAACAATCTTTTGATGTTCTTAACAATGTGCTTATGTATGCCCCTTTGCTTAGTCCTCCAGACTATAGCTGGGATTTTTTGTTGTATATCGTGGCAGGAGAATCCACTATTGATATGGTTTTGGTTTAGGAAGATGATAGCTCCCAAGAGAATGTCATCTAATATCTCAGTCGTGGTCTGATTGGGCCTAAACTCAACTATTTGCATGTCGAAAAGTTATCCTTGGCAGTTGTTCATGTTGTCCAGATATTACAACATTACATTATGTTTCGGAAAACCATTGTAGTCGCAAATGTCAACCCATTTCAATACATCCTGACACAACATATAATAGGGGGGAAATATAATAAATGGATTGTCATTCTACAAGAATTTGACTTGGACTTCATTTCAGCTAAGTCCAAAAGGTATTTGGTTTTCACCAAATTAATGTCAGAATTTTTCCAGGAGGATGAGGAAACCATAATTACAGACTCGTTTCCAGACAAGCATCTATTCCTTATCACTTCCAGCGATCCTTGGTATGGAGACATCCTTGTATATCTCCAAAATCTAAAGTTTGTTTCACATCATTTGTGGAACAATCAACGTCGGATTCACCATCAGGGGAAGAATTACCTCATTATCAGTGACACATGGTATCACCGAGGGGTTGATTCAATTCTCTGTCACTGCTTGACCCATGAGGAAGTGGAGTTTGTTCTCAATGATTGCCACGGTGGAGCATGTGGTGGTCACCTATCTGGGTTAGCTACAGCGCAAAAAATCTTGTGTGCCAAGTACTTTTGGCCAACAATATTTAAATATTGTGTTGAGGCGGTCAAAAGTTGTCATCCTTGCCATATGTTTTCTTGGAAAATGCACACGCAACCTGCTTCATTGTTTCCCATCATCACCATTGATCCATTTGCAAAGTGGGGAGTTGATTTCACCACATGCCACCCGCCTTCGGTTGGTGGGCATCGCTATATCATCGTGTTCATCGACTACTTTATGAAGTGGGAGGAGGCCATGCCTACTTTTGTGAACGATGGTGAGATAATAGCCTTGTTTCTTTTCAATCAGGTCATCGCCAGGTTCAAAGTTCTGAGAGAGATTGTCATTGACCATGGCAGTCACTTTCAGAACCGAATGATGTCAGACTTAATGTCTAAATTGTGATTCAAGCAATAGCATTTGTCTCCTTATTACCCACAAGAAAATGGTCAAGTAGAGGTCGTAAACAAGTCTCTCAAGACCATACTCTCGTGCACTGTCAATAAGAGTAAATCTAATTGTCATTTGATGAATTATCCGGAATTATGGATGTACCGAACCTCGGTCAACACTGCTACGGGTTTTCCGCCTTTCCGACTAGTTCACGGGGTGGAAGTAAGTCATGCCTATTGAATGTGAAATCCCTTCGTTAAAGATCGTAATTGAGATTTTGTTGAACACGACTAATTTGGAAGCTTGTCTTATTCACTTAGAGCAGTTATATGAGGAGTGTCTTGATATTGTGACAGCGAACGAGACTCATAATAAGTGTGTCAAGTCTCAATATGACAAGTTTGTCCACCTGAGGGTCTTTTCTGAGGGTGACATTGTTTTGGTTTACGATTAGGATAAGGACGTTTTAGGGGCGAGCAAGTTTAATCCAATGTGGCATGGTCCCTACATTGTGTGGTGTTCCCTTCGGAAGGGAGCTTACGAGTTATCCGATTACGAGAATAATGTGTTGTCGGAGCCCATAAATGGGCTCTATCTGAAGAGGTATTATGCTTGATCATTCTTGCACAGGCATTTTCCCTTTGTATATATTGTTCATAGATAGTGTTTTTTTGGTTTTTGTCTCATTTTGTTATTGGTTGCTTATATTGTTTTTTCTTGATTTGTGAATGTCTATGGAATCTTCGGACCATGTTGGGTTCACAGATGGCGCAAGCCATCACACTCGGAACCTTGCTTCTATTGTGTGGGTTATTTATTTTCCTGAGGGCCAAGTGGTTGTGTCTGGATGTGCTTGTCTGGGACCAACAACAAATAACTATTGATATTATGGTAGTTGCGGGAGGTATTAACCTCCACGTGTAATCCTGACAAGAATAGAATATTCTGGAAAGCAAGAAGAAACCCTAAAGATTTGGACATAACCCTAGAAGACAAGTTGGCTAAAGAAAATAATTAATATTTAGTCTTTAGCCTCCAAAAAGAGAAGTCAGCTTAGATAGCTAAAAAAAAGAAATCTAAATGTAGGATTCCAAAGCTCATTTGTACACAAACAGCTCGAAACTGCAGAAATCTAGTGCGCATTGTAGAAATTTAGTAAGTGCGCAAATCTGGAGAGTAGTTGCAGCTACTGAAACTGGTATTTTTGGTTTTAGGCTTGGAATTTCTCTTGGTTATGGTTTGGACTTTCTGTCTTGTCCGCTAGCTCTACAGAGAGGTATGCTACATTGATTGGCTATTAAGCCTAGGGTTTGCTTCCAGAATTATTCTTTGTCAAGGTTAAGGTGCTTAGGGGTGGCTTCGGCCTATGGTTGGGTGACAATATTGATATATTGTCTATGGTTAAACGAGCACGTCTACTTTTCTAACAAGTTATGGGCCCACACTATCTTCGAATAGTCTAACCACTGGAAGATAGATTGGGAGGATTTGCTCAGTTACAATTGCAGTTGCAGTCAAAGTTTTTGTTGCAGCAACAGAACCCTAACTCTCTTGTTGAGGCATCTTAAGTGAAGATATTGAGCTAATTTCTAGATATCCTAGTGCGCCCTAACCTAGCGCACCTCCTGGTACTCTCAGCAAGCTAAGATGTCAAGTTTGAGTTTTTGGTCAAATTCAATGGTTGACCAAGTCAAAGCAGTCATGACTTACTCTATGAAGTCAGAAAACAAGTAAGAAGGGGCTTCTAACTTCAGAGAATGGAAGACAAGGATTGACCTCATCCTTTCTAGGAATAAAGTGTTGGATATCGTGAAAGGAAAGATCGTGGAACCACAGTTTGAAGAAGGAAAAGAGAAGGGACCTCAGAAAGTTGCAATTATGGAGAAGTTCAACGACAATGACATCAATTCCATGAGTATCATAGTGGACTCTGTAAAAGACCACTTGATACCCTACATCTCTCATCTTGACTCATCTAAGAAGATGTACGATGCCCTAACTAACCTCGTCTCAGTCAGAAACATTGGACAAGTAATGAGTCTGAAGAATGAGCTTTTTGACATGAAAATGAATGATGATGACAACATAACATCATACCTTGTGAGAATCTCTCAGTTAAGAGATCAACTACAGCTATTGAAGAAATCATTTCAGAGAAGGAACTGGTAAATATAGTATCAATGGCCTTCCCAAGACATGGGATGCATTTTCCGCAAGCATGAACACAAGAAAGGAATATCCCACATTTGAAGATCTTTGGACTTGATGCGCATAAGAAGAATCAAGGATTAGCGCAAAAGAGAAATTCCAAAGGAAATATGATAATCAAGCCTACACAACAAAGTTAAAGAAATTTAGGAATAAGAAGAAGTTTGAATCAAGGAAGAAACCAAATCAAGAGAAGGATATGTCAAAAATATAATGCTTCAACTGTCGAAAATATGGTCACTACAAGGATCATTGTCCTGAGTTTAAGAAAATGAAGGAAACACAGGAAGCAACAAATGCCAAAGAAAAAGAACCCTCAAAGAAAGTCAAACAAGATGAAGAAGATTTATTCTTCTAATCAAGGTAACAATATTCTTTTGTAACATAGTCCTTGTACATATCATGTTTACATAGTTCTTGTATATCTATTTCTTAGAAGATAAGATGGTGAGTGAAATAACACCTATGGAAGAATAACAATATAAGGATTACTATTACGATGATTACTAGTCAAGTAATGTATCTGAAAAGATGAAGTACGTTGACAATCCTTGGGAACAATTCTTGTGGAATCTATTATATAAGTAACAACTGTCAGATAAGCCAAAATCCGAATCAAACTTGAAGAGAGCCAGAAGAAGTCAAAACAAAAAGAAGTCAACAATCAAGAAGAAATTAGAAAAAGACTTGTGACACTTTGCAGAAGGCAATAAGGATGCAGAGGAAAGCATGGACTCTCTTAGATAGAGGGAGTTGATTATAGAATTCCAAAAGGAAGAGCATGCATTCATACATGAAACTAGGATTATGAGGTAGCTAATCCTAAATGATATGATCCATTAAGGATTATGAAGTATATGTCCATGTTCCCATTGAAGTAGCAGCCGTGATAAGAAGCACGTGTTCAGAAGAAGTCTTATTCGAAAAGAAGCCTTCTTTGAAAAGAAGCCTTAAAGTATCCTTAGTTTTCCATCTACATCCATGATCCTATGATGAAATGAAGAAGTTGGAATCTTCAGGGCATGGAATCTATAGAAGACTCCATGGACCCAAGAGCTAAAAGGAAACCTGAGGAAGAATTAAATATTCCAAAAAATAAAGAAAAACCAAAACACCCAGTTATTATATCGAGAATTACAAAGACTACCAGCTTGGTTTGAACCCACTAGAAGCAATCACGTAGAAGAAATGGAAGTTATGATAAAGAACAATGTATGTAAGAAAATGTGAAAAAGACTTATGAATGGAAGGGAGGAGACTATGATGACATCTCGTCCTAGTAAACCATATATACCACCTGTAGTATCCATGGATTGGAATTTACATGTAAAAGACTGTTCTTCCCAATAAAGCAAGTGAGAAAGAAGCTTATACCCGAAAGAGACCCATGTATGCAGATAAAATAAGACCTTGTATGGATTCAAACAACCTTATGCAGAGTATCTCATATACAACAGAAGTGTGGTGAAAACTATGACGACAACTCATCCCAGTAAACCAGATATACCTCCTGTAGTATCCATAGATTGGAATTTACAAGTAAAACATTGTTCTTCCCAATAAAGCAAGTGAGAAAGAAGATTATACCCGAAAGAGACCCATGTATGTAGATATAAGAATACCTTGTATGGATTCAAACAACCTGATGCAAAGTATCTCATATACAACAGAAGTGTGGTGAAAACTTTCTATAACAGAGACAAAATATCAAAATAGTTACTCAGAAGTCCGAGATGATGGATTTCTAATCCATGGAAAAGTCTCATAATGATAGAAGAAGTGCTACTTGGATATGTTTCAATTTGAGCTTTGCCATGATGTCATGAGCTAGCAGGAAACATAAGTGTTGAACTCGACCATGATATAGTGTAATGATCAGAGCTATATGAAGCCTTCAGAGAAAACCAGTGTTCCATGACAGAACGAAGTACATTGAGATCAAGCATTATATTCTCTGTGACGAAGTCCAAAAAAGAGAAGTAGTTCTCCAATATATCTCCACGGATGAGCAGATGGTAGATATTTTAGTAAAGCCTCTGTCCAAGACGAAAAGTTTGTGTACTTAAGAAACAAGCTAGGGCTCGTGGAGATGACTTCCTTATTGAGAAATGAAGATATTACTCCCAGGTTGGGAGGGAGCATTGATGTGTTATTGATTTATGGACAGTCACTTTTCAGTTCGAAAAATGGTCTAGGATGAACAGTTCCTTTCCAGTTCAGAAAGTGGTTTGATATTTCTGACGGATAGACATTTTTTAGTATGGAAAATGGTCCAGATTGAACAGTCATTTTAGAAATGAAAATGGTTCGATAGATTGTTGATGTACCATAGACAGTGATTCCCCTTGTGGCTAGTGTGGGGGAATGGTATAGGACAATCATTCTTCTTGGCAGTCACTCTGAGAAGTGGTCAAGTAGAAAAGTCTGTCTCGCCAGGCAGTTATTCTTTTGAAGTTCACAGTTGTGAGGAATTTCGAAGAATGGTCCGTTTTGGAGGTTGGTGCAAGATAGTCATTTCCTTAAGAAATGGTCCGGACAGTCATTCCCTAGGGAAGACTCATTCTCTCCAGGTTGCACTATGATTAGTGTCGAAGAAATATCCCAGTTAGGTGAATGGTCCAGGTTCATCAATCAGGGACAGACATTCCCTAAGGCAGACTCATTCTCTCCAGGTTGCACTATGATTAGTGTCGGAGGAATGGCCCAATTAGGTGAATGGTCCAGGCTCAGAAATCAGGGACAGTTATTCTTATATGCTTGAGAAGAATAGTCCAGATATCCCATGGTTGATGTTTTACTTTCTGAGGGCAGATGCTCTTCCAAATCTCACAGATGTGAGTGGAAGAATGGCCCAGATGACTCAGTTTGTATCATGATATTGTTATACATGTTGATATTGGATGATATGATCATTGTGGAGACTATATGTCTCTGGACAATATTTGTATGCCACTGTGTTGGATGTGTTCCATTGTTTGTGACTATGTGTCACTTATCAAGTAGTCGTGTGTTACTTGGTGTGGTTGTGTATCACTGGATAGTAGTTGTGTACTACTATGGATAGACATAGTTGTGTTCTATTGAATGGTATTGTTCTGATTTCCATGAAGACTATCAATAATGTTGAAAATGATTACCAGCTAGATGGATAGTGTATGGTCCATGACAATTATTCTTCTAGGACGTATGTTCGGATTAGAAGAATAGTCCTTGTATCCAATGGTGTGGCATCCAACATTTGTTGGAACAATTATTCTTCTAGGACATATTTCTGGATTAGAATAATAGTTATTGTATCACTCTGTGGAGTGAGTGACTTATTCAACATCATTACTCAAAAGGAGTATGGCTTAAAGAGATGATGCAGTTGATGTTGTCAGATGAAACTGATAGTGATGATGGTTCTCGTGATTTAATCATGAGATAGTCTGAGTGGTTATGATGATGTTATCGGTTGAAAGGTATGTTTGTGCTCAAGGTCATTGCCTTCAATACCTCCCTCCCTAGGAGGGAGTGTTGATATTATGGTCGCTGCGGGAGGTATTAACCTCCACGTGTAACCTTAACAAGAATAGAATATTTCAAAAAGCAAGAGGAAACCCTAAAGCTTTGGACATAACCCTAGACGACAAGTCGGCTAAAGAAATAATTAATATTGAGTCTTCAGCCTCCAGAAAGAGAAGTCAACCCAGACAGCTAAGAAAGAGCAGTATAAATACAAGATGCCAAAGCTCATTTGTACAGACATGGCTCGAAACTGCAGAAATCTAGTGCGCACTGCAGAAATTTAGTAAGTGCGCAAGTCTGGAGAGTAGTTGCAGCTACAGCTACTGCAACTTGTATTTTTGGTTTTAGGCTTGGACTTTCTCTTGGTTATGGTTTGGACTTCCTGTCTTGTGTGGTAGCTCCAGAGAGAGGTACGCTATATTGATTGGCTATTAGGCCTAGGGTTTGCTTCCAGAATTATTCTCTGTCAAGGTTAAAGTGCTCAGGGGTGACTTCGGCCTATGGTTGGGTGACAATATTGCTATATTGTCTATGGTTAAACATGCACGCCTAATTTTCTAATAATAACATGGTCGAGTATAGTACCATGATTGAACTCCTAAGAGATGTTATTGAGCATGGTATCTCATGTTTAGCAGTTCGCCTAGATTCCCAGTTGGTGGTGTCGCAACTAAACAGTCAATACCATCGTGATCCCACATTGCTCTGATGACTCCTACAGGTACGTCTTCTAGTGTCAATTTCCACCATTGAAGCATTGATGCTCTTATTGGCCTAATCATTATCCTCCTTGCAGACAAATCTTCCCCATACCTCCTTAAGTCCTTCTAAAAGACAGTGTTTTGAGGATGTACATGCCCTAACAGTTGTGTAGCACGTGTACACGCGGGATACTCAAAGAACAGTCGCGTACATGCTAATGAATGCTATATATGTGTGTGTGTGTGTGTGTGTGTGTGTTGAGTTACGGGTTTGGTTAGTTTCCTAACGCATTTTACCCGTACTCAACCATCTCTAAGCAACTAGAGACCGCATAAAAGGGGCGTTTGCATCAAGGAGAAAAGTAACACATTTGAGCAAACACCTATTTGGCTATCCCCGCCGAGTCTGTAAGCTCATACATATCCATGTTGCTGCTAGTTTTTTGGCCTAGAAACCCTTGTTTCCATTTTCTTTTTTATCACCAACCTATCTGGCCAAGAGTCTCCCATATATTCTCTTTGAGCCCGTGGTGAAGCTAGAATCAAAACCAACTCTATAGCAGGATCTTGGGTGGAGGAACCTGGTTTTCTTTCAACAAGACAACGCCGCATTGGACAGGGAAAATCTGTAACTACCTATCTATTGTTCATCAATAATATAGAAACTCATTCCTTCAATGTTTATTGTATTGATATTGTTTAAATTCTCAATTCTTTTCTATATGCTTCATAAAATACTAATTGTTTTGATCATTCCGCTATTTTCATAAGACTAACAAGTAGTTATCAGTGTAACTACATTCTCTACATAGGTTTGCATATTCAAGGTTCTTGTAGGTTGTAGAGGAATTATTCGAAAAGAACGAGGAGTTTTTGACAATCGTGAATAACTGCAATTGTAGAACACCTAGTGAGTTAAACCTTCTCCTCATCCCAATAATTAGTTATTTCCTTTGAATTTGGTTATAAAATCTTAATTGAGTTTTCTTTATGGACTTTGTTTTCGGTATGGTCATTAGTATGTTGTAGTAAGCCCACCACTGTACGGGACTTTTCCCCGAAAGCACTTGGAAAGCTAAAATACTAGACCACGGTGAATTATTCAAGGAAACAAACTCAATAACATTGACATTGTGTACACCCGTTGGTCAAATTTAAGAAAAACTTATTATATGGATGTTGGGCAAGTTGGCTTCCATAACCCCAAGCTTATTCAAACTATGAGAGTAGAGAAGTGAATTGATGAAATTGTGAATCATGTAAACAAAACAAAAAAATGCGCGGAAACCTTAAACAAATGGCAGCAATACCCTAGTCGTTTGTGACCAAATTTGAGCAGTGGAACCTTGAGAGTTTCCCCCTATTTTTGAGCAATGACGGACACTATTCAAAATTCCGACCAAGCTAGTGATAGCACTTCAAAGATGGTGGCATTGGATGCGGAGAAAACAGAAGAGGTTAAAGGTTTTGAAGCTAAGTCTATTTCTTGCAAAACTTTTGAGGAACCGTTGGAAAAAATGTCTTAAACCAAACATAGAAAACCCAACTACAGAAGAAGCAATTTGGGTGTCTCGGGAAGTAACAAGCTTTAAGGATGTTTGTACAAGCACACTACAAAAGAAGAAATTTGGGTGTCTCAGGAAGTAACGAGCATTAAGGATGCTTATACAAGCACTAGGGTTGAGGGAATTGTATCATTTTCATTATGTCTGGAGGTCCACGAGCTTCCTTTATGTCCTCCTAGACAACGAACCGATGTAAATGGATCTTTTGGCGTAGAGTCAAATCCTCCTTTCGCTAATCTCCGACCAAGCTATAAACTATGATTGCACCAAGGCACATTCTACAACCCAGTGTTAGGTCGATGTGTGATTTCGTGCCTAAATTCAACATGGAGTTGACATGTGTCACTCTTAAATAATAATAAAAAAAAATTAAGTAAATGAAAATTGTATACACCAGCTCTAACGTTTTGCACTCTAAAACGAGTTAAGGAGGAAGAGTTTGCACCTCGAGAGACTTGATCCCTCTCGACGCTTCGTAGAACCGAAGTTAAGATGGGTCTATGCTGGTGTTAAACGACGAGCTCAACATTTATTGTATGAGTTATTTGCCATGACAAATGACTCAATTGTTTCCTTTGGTAATGGGAATGCTCCCAAGGCGTCCTCTAATGGTTACAAAATCAACGTAGATATGTAGAAGGAGAACAAGCAGGGTTTTTGGGGTTCGATTCCCACATTCCTTCAAGGGTTTTGCATTGCTCCAAAAACAATCATGGCGACAATGACGAAAGAAATCTGATACATAAGTGCACGAACAACAAGATAAATAGACCTAAGGGGAGAGGATTTACAAGAGTGGGGAAAACTATAACACCTGCATGTCGTGACTACAAAACAACAATGAGTGGATGCAGTTTGGCATAATATTCAAGAAGAATTATGGCACAACGTTCTAGGAAGACATGCGAGAATAATTAGATCTTACACCTAACAAAGGCAAATGACAAAGATGAGCAACGCAGGGAATAACTAGAGAGACAAACACTCATGCGAGATATACGCGCAGAGACATTTATACACACAATCATGGAGTTAAAACTTGCTCAGATACCATTGTCATGTCAGGGATGGACAAGGAATGAGTAACTCCACAGATGATTTTCATTAACGTGAGACATTCATAAATACAATCTGAGGTGACCTTTGGTTTCATCTTCCAATAGGTTCAAATGACTTCCTATTCACCTACAACTCTTTATGTTTCTCCTAATAGATATCTACAACATTATTTTCAAAATACCATAATCACTAGGATTAGGTATCCAACACTTGACTTGTGACCCTAATGACCACTAACTTTATTTATTACTCGTCTTCAATGGACTAATATAACCCTCATTTACAATTAGTTAATAATGTGGTCCCATATTTTCACAATTAATTAATACACCGTGGTCTCACATTTTATGGACTTCTTAGAGTCAACTAAACTAAACCCAAGTTAAACCCAATGGTCCCACATTTTATAGATTTCTTAGAGTCAATTAATCTAAACCCAAATTAAACCCAAGTCTTGTATATCCTATGATTTGCCTCATTTATTCATTGATTTATTTCACAATGAAAATACCCATCATATCTTTGCCCAATGGTCCCACACTTTATGGACTTCATAGAGTCAACTAATCTAAACTCTAATCTAAACAGAAGTCCTGTATATCCTATGATTTGCCTCATTTATTCATTTATTTATTTCACAATGAAAATACCCATCATATCTCTTTGTATTTTTTAGTTGCTCTACTTTTAATTACCTTTGCATTCTAAATTTTAGTATTTTGCACAATTATAACCCACATTCATAATTGGCTAGTAAATTTTTGTAGTCCGTGATTTATGAACTTAATAGGGACAACTAATCTAAACCCAACTACCATATATTCTGGGCTTTGCTTCATTTATTCATTGATTTATTTAGCGATGAAATACCCACCATATCTTTGTATTCTTGAGTTGTTCACATGATCTTTGTATTCTTGAGTTGTTCACGTGATCATTAGGTAGAAACTCTACTTTCCTAATTGCATTGGGATTCTAAACTCAAATATTTTCAAATTCAACCTTACTTTTCCTTGGATTCTTTCCTTTTCTTCAATGCCCTTTCCTTGGATTCTTTCCTTTTTCTTCAATGCTGTATTGCAATCCTTACTTAAAACAATTTTCATTTGTACCTCGATTGCCTTAAAACCTCATTATACATCTCTGAACCTGTACAACTGAAAAATTGCACTCCATGATCGACAACGGACCCCATGATGCAATTCAAAGGTTTATACAAAATTTTCTCCAACTTCGAAAAGGATTTGTGATCTCCCCACCGCCATGTTAAATATCATTGTGTTGCATCAGATCTCCAACAATGGCAAACTGCATTCAGTGTTATACCACAACTTATAACATAATACTTATGGCATACAATCCTGTCATTAACTCGGACTAACAAAACAAAAATATTACCATTGTTTCATAGTTGGGTACCTAAGTTGAACTCTCTCAAGATAACTGCTTTCAGAGGTAACTAGGGCTGACTCCTAACCATAGGCTGTGCACTTGGAGGACCATTAATTAAACACTAACCTAATAGTCCCATAGACTGGACTTACTTTTATTTCCCAAGTGATTGAATCCAAGAAGACAAATCAGGGTTTGAGAAATGTCTTTCTGGATCCAAGGGCTCTGCGTTTCTGGATCACGTCTAAAAACACAGAATTGGGGATGAAATACTAAATTGCAAAATTTGAGAAAACGTCTGCAGAAGGCAGTCATGTGCAACAAATTTCTCCGGAAACCTTATGAGTTAAATTTAACCGTCTACCACAAGGTTGTCTGGGAACAGCTCCCCTTAGTCTGTAACCATTACTCAACTTGTCTAACAGAAGATTCCTTTTATAACCAGCAACCCCATGAAAATATCATCTAGTAGAGCCCTCACATGAGGCCATTACATGAGCACTCATTTGCTGGTAGAACACTCAAAGCTTCTTCCTAGAAGAAATATTATTCGCACTAATAACTGCTCACTGTCTATGTATACAATTTATGAAAGTTTGATAACAGGGCAACGATTTGCCCATTTCCCAATTTCCTGGCACTGCAATCTTTGCTGAAATTCACCATCAAATCTGCAGAAATTGCAGATTTTGATTGCACAGATAGATTTAACACTGTCAAAAGCCCCTACCCCACCCGGATTATGTAATATATTCAATTCCATCAAACAAAATCACTTTTTGTCCAATTCCCATCATTTTTCACCTGTTTAACCTCCCATTATTTTTGCCAGACAGGAAATGGGGAGAACATTGGCCATTATCCTTTGCCCAATTTATGCGTTCTACATAATCAAAATATATGTTCCTTTAATCTAATAACAAGGAAAACACTGCTCCCTGTCTATATAAACAATTTATACATCCTACATGATCAAATTTTATGTTCCTTTAATACTAATAACAAGCAAAACACCGTTCCCTGTCTAGATATACCAGTTTACAAATCCTACATAATCGAATTTTATGTTCCTCGATATTAATAACAAGAAAAACACAGATGAACTGGAAGTTGACCATGGTTGGACCACACCGTAGATGCAGGAAACTTTCAGTTTTCTTTTACCAGTGTAATGACCGCCATTATCATTGGCCAACAAATGTTACACCACTGGTAAAAAATAACTATTGCTTGGAAAGAGCCATCAACTAACCCCTGAACAAGTCCAATTCAGTAGGCACACATACTCAGCCCTTGAGCGACACAAAGCTTGTGTAATCTGCAGGTATTCTTCAAATCATAATTGACAGAGTTGTCCAGATAATTTGATAAATAAATAACTCTATTGGAGAAAACTCTCCCGATGAAACTAGCATCATTTGCAACCATCCAGACAATCTCCAGAATAATCTCACAAAAGGTTGACGTCTATAAACGAATCTTTTGAATCAAATGCAATGCTATTTTTCTGTTGCTGGGTACTAATTGAAGATTTAGAGAGAAATGAGATGAATTTGCCACGATAGGAATCAAATAGGGACTATAATCATGTAATTGATAAACTAGATCAACAGACTTACAAGAGTTTCAAATAAGGATTATTAATATGCTTCCCACAGCTAAAATTGACGACTAGAGACCCAAACTATTTAATCCAAATGGGCAAAGCTTGCACAAACCAACCTGCACATGTTATAACTTAATCTTCATTTTATCTTTAACATAGACCGACACAGAATGCATCCATAGATGTGCATTAGATTGCAAGCTGCCCAGGACGTTTGAACCGACTCCCGAAACAGAGCCTATAATTTTTCTTTCCATATTTTGAAGTCTTAATGATGTGTTTTATTGCAAGAAAGGTTGGAACACTCCAGAATCCAGCATAGTTGGCATGAACAAACCATAAAAACTGAGAAGAATGAAACACTGAGCAAAGCCATTCCATATTCCAAAATATTAAATCAATCACTGTATAACATGACACACATAACATTGAACCTCAACACAAGCATGCTCTCTCCTCAAGCGAACAATTGAAGTGTGTATCCATCACCAAACTCCACTCCTGTCAATCTTTACAACACCTTAACACCCTACTTTAAGAAATTATTGTTGTCCTTGCAACTTTTCCCAAAGTTATAGACACCTCTGTTCTAAAAGTTCACTGACTCGACTTATGATCAGCAACATTCTACAACATGAACCTGTGGCACTGGTGCCTAATTCCACAAGTCTGACTGCAAAAAACAAGTATGGCTTTTAGATTCATTGCATTTCTCCTTCAGTTAAGGATCTGAGTTCAAGAAGTTAAATCTTGTAAGGCAATCCAGTTCCTGAAGGGTGCATTCCTCGGCCCTTTATACAAGAAAGAACTTCACCCTTCCCTAATGAAATAGTACAGCCTTAATTTGTCTCAAGTCAGTCAAATGCCACACATATTTTATTCAAGACAAACATTAGGTTAAATCCATCTGTAGTCTAATATTGTCCAAGCATCTGTCCTTCACATGCTGTTCTGTGTGCATAAGTCCATCAAGGCTAGAGTCTGCAACATGAATGTGCAAACAGTAAGCTCAACAATACTTTGAAAACCAAATGCTCATTCAAATCCAACATATGATTATAACATCCAAAAAATCAAAAAGATCTTGGAGACAAAGATTACTTGAAAACTAATCATTTTACCTCTGGGATAGAAAGCTGTAACCGGAACTTGGGGCCATCGTAGTGATGCAATACAGGCCTAAAAGCATCCTCCTCCAATGGTTTGCACAGCTTTCTGACTCTAATCCGAACCTGATATTTCAGTCCATATAAAAAAGTTCAATCATAATCGTTTTTAACACATGCCAACGCATAAAAAAATGACCATTGAAACTTTTTATCATCTTGTAAACATTTTGGAACCTAACTAGGGCACTTCCATTAAGTAAATTAAACATCACCAATTTTGCATATTCCCTGGCCTACAGTAGATACGTTCAAGGCACTTAATTTAACAGTTTAGCAGCCAATTGTACCTGTGCAGGAAATCTCGATTCGCCTTTACATTTTTTGTCTTCCCATGCTGTTGGATCAATATTAGATCCTCCAAAACTAGCAGCCTATATAAAGACAGCTGACCCAATGTCAGAGGTCCACACTGAAGTTGGAAAGGAAAATGATCCCTGCTCATAATGCATACAGTAGCTACAAATCATGCACACAATTTGAAAATTGAGAACCAACCTCAAAAATGCCATGCAATTGATGAGTTGTATAATTGTACAAAAACAGGGGTAACCCTGGAGTTATTGCCCGAACCGAATCCCGGTATCTCTGAGGCAAACCTGCAAGCACACAACATGTCTGCATCTTAGACAAACATAGATGGCCCATTTAAATCAAAACTGGGAATCTATTTTATCAGATGCGTGCAAATGACCGATTGAACCATAGTGTGAACAAATGGAAACACAAAGGCTACTCGTGGTAATAGAAGCAGAGGTTCCTGTTGTTAGGTACATATGGCCATGACATTGGCACCTGTCTCATACCTGAAAGTGTGGCACGACTTATGAAAATGGCCTTACAAAGAAAGATTTCCTTTGCATTTGTTTTTACAGGAAGTATTTCAAGAAACATGCCCCAAAGGCTGCACCCCCTGGGACTTGCACCTAGTTTAGGTGTCACGTCTGAGGGGTAAGGTATTTCGCCAAAACAACCTGGTCTCAGACATCTGAAACTCGTGCCATATGGGTGGAGCAAAAATGGGACTGTGGTGAATGGCTTAATACTGGGTTGACCTCACAAGTTAACCACCAGCCCCATTCGCAAAACAAGCTTCATATTTTAAGGGCACTAAACAATAAAAAAACCCGTTTTATCTACAGTTCTGAAAAAATTATAACTAAAATAGCTACCAACAACCTGCTTTTCTGTATATATATATGACAAATTATTCAGACATAGTCTATGTAAAACTTACCAAAAAGCTGACGCTTTAGATCCTCCTGCATGGTATCGTTATTGCATACAAAAATGTAACCCCCAAGTATCTCGTTTCTCGGCAGCATTTCTGTCGATGGCAGTGTCTTAAATCGCTTGTCATATGCGTTGTTGTTGTTGTTGTTGCTGCCATTGTTGTTGTTGTTGTTGCCGCTATTATTGTTGTGGTAAGGAGTACTTGCATTGTATATGTCATTTAAAGCTCCTCCCTTGACTCCAGCATCGCCCGGCTTCCAATCAAGGTTCATTTGTTTCAGGTTAAGGGTAAGGGCTTCCAGCTTGCTTACTTCTGATTTTCCCTTATATTTTCCCTTCTGCTTGGCTTCGGAAGGGGACTCTGTGGGTTCCGATCTATTCGTACGGTCCCCTTTAGACCTCATATGCTCAGCAAGGGCCAGTTGCGAGGCGGCTAAGGTCCATTTGTGATCATCCGAGGCCCTGGCCTGTCCTCTAAGCTCCTCCCCGAACTGCCAGAACGAGTAAGGGTTCGCCATGGCTGCCGACTTTGGGGGAATCCAAGACTGAAGTTCACTCAACCTCAACACTTGATACTAAACTCTGCAGATCATGCAAATAATGAACAATCAGATAAAGCTGTCAGACAACAAATGCGGATGCCCATTACTTCAGGAGACAAAAAGAATCCAGATGAGCACAAGAGATTTAAAGCAAAAACAAGAACAAAAGTGCAAGATCCGAACTGAACAGACAAACAAAGACACAATAACAAAGCAAAACCCTCGAGCCTAAATACACAGGCGACAATAAGCAAAACATCCGAGAAACCAGTACAGAAAACACACAGTCAAACCTGATAAATACTCGCAGATAACACCCAGAAAAACCTATAACGGTAATGCAGTGATCTGCAACGTGTAAGTTTACAAGGTAAACGAACCCTTCGAGCAGTAAATCAAGGCATGGAGGCCGATATCTTCAAGCCCGAGTTCGAGACGCCATAGTCGTGATAATAAACAAAGCATGGGGGGAGCATTTTACTCGTAGCTGAGTTAATGGATCCCAACTCATGCCATTGATGCCCATTGTTTAAATGAATTAATCATCCCACATGGATCATGTTACTACGTTTGATACCGTCAGTCCCATGCCTATGCATTGTATGTCCCCGTGAAGGGCTCACATGAATGATGATGTCACGCTCTCCGTCATTTCACAGTTGTGTGCTGTTGCCTCGACAGCAACATGCGCTCTGGATGCCGTGCAGACCAAGCAAGATTTGGGAAATGCTTCTAAAAAAAACATGGAGTCTTCCTTAATAACTCTGTAATTTTATGACGTTAATTGAAAGACGGAATTCTGGCTCTAGATATTATAGAGAGAGCGACGTGGTGTCGTTTTGACATTTAGTGCTGGGTAAGTTACAGCTAAGTTTAGTTTGGTGAGAGGTATTTGCTGTTTGGTGGCTGTTTCTAACATTCCTCCAATGAAATTAAAGTTGGTTTACTGGTTAATCTAACCATCAGAGTCGCATCTCTCCTGTCGTTGTCTCTTTTCCATATATAATTTATTAACCTTCCAATAATGATTTTTTTATAATAAAATTTGATATTTTGCAATGGACCCAAAAAGCCAATGAGGTCCTTTGGTTGGCATCGCTAGTGAAATGCAGCAGTTAGGGTGCGCCACATGATACTTGGCCACTTTTCCCTTGCAATAATTGTACCTTTATGATCTGCCAGGTAAATGTAAATATGGATAGGAGTAGGACAATCGCCTAACGTTTTGATGCTTTTATGATTAGGTATTGTTGGAATTTGGTAAACTAAATTTAACTTGAAATATATTAAAATTGATTAAATTAAGTGGTAAAAATAGTATATATAATTAATATTTGATAAATTTAAAATTAATATGAATTTATTTCCTTAATAATACCACCTAAAAATTAAAGGTTAAGAATTACTTAAATCATTAATTACCAATTTGTATGTAGTGTAGTAAATTAAATTTACATCCATAAATTGTTATAACTACAAGAAACCATTAATAAATAGCCTCAACTCTTTTAAACTATTAAAAAGTTGATTTAATTATCAATTTATATCTAAAATTTATTATATATAATGTAGTACATTAAATTCACATCTATAAATAGTTATTTCAATCCTTCACAACTAGGACTCAATTCCCTCCCCTACTAATTCCTTCACAACTAGAAGGGCCCATTAATAAATAATTACTTGAATTCCCTCACCTCCCTCCACTACTAGAAAGGACTATTCAATAAATCCATTTTCTTTAATGCATTTGAAGATATTTTTTTAAAGCACTAAACAATAAATAGTTATCTCAAGTCCCTTCTAAACTAGAAAGGGCTTAGCCTAAACTCTAGCTAAAACACTACACTCCTTAATAGTTTTTTTAGAGTTTTTGGTGACTTTTTTTTCATCAAAATTGCTAGAAATACAAAACTACAATTGCATCAAGCATTTTTTGCAATCTCTACAATGGATAATTTTACCTTAGGTGTTTTAGCTTATTTTGAACTAACCTAGATGCTCGAAATTGCAATTTGAACAACATATAAATGAGAATGTGTAATTTTGACAATCATTCAATTCGAGTGAAGTGAGGACGATTTACTTGTTCCATAGTCTATGCTACTAGAAAATACCATTCAATTGATCAATCTTCATTAATGCATTTGAATATATTTTTGAACACTAATAAATCTTACCCCGCCAAAATAAACAATGATTCAATCAAAACACAATTCATATATTTAAGACTCAATTGCCTTTTTCACGACAAGAAATGAAGATCCAACTTTGATTACACAAATTGAACCCAATTATATAATAAATCCTAGTGCATTACCCAAATAAGCAATGGCTCAACTAAAACATGGTTCATAAACTGAAGACTAAATCATCCTTTTTGCAGCAAGGAATGAAAACCCAACTTTAATTACACAAGTTGAACCCAATTATATCACTCAAACTATCCAATTAAGCAACATAGACAACATTTCAAAATAATGAAAATTGTTCATCAAAAATACCTTGTGCTGAAATCTCATGGTGATCTTTATTATAATCTAGATCAATAAATAGTTATATAGGAACATCCACCAAAGTTGGTGTTCATAAGAAGAAGGGAAAAATAGTGTTTATATGTTTATTATTTATTGAGAAAGTGAACCACCTACTCACATATCTATAATAATTATATATGTAATTGTTGCTCAATAACCAAGTTAAGTTTGTGTTCTAGTTGATTTATAAAACTGTCATGGACATTTCATTGGAATAATTTATCGCAATTATAAGTTTTCTGCAAAATATCTTTATTATGTAGTGTTTACTTAATATTATAAGTATAGTGTTCAAATTATTGAAAGAAACTAAGAATACAATAAAATGAGTTAAAATAATAAACACCACATCATTTACACATTGAACATAAGATATATCCTAGGAACCTCAATATGGGAAAACTCATCCAGAAGGTGAGGACTATGCCTTGCTCTTTTCTTCTTAGGTATGAAATGCATATATAAAGAAAGATGAACTCACTATGGACTTGTCATGGAGAGTGTAGCATGTGTTGTTGCTACAAGGTCTTCTACATCCTCTATTCTACTCATGACATCCCACTCCTTTTCTCTGCTCAATTATGGAACAATAAATCAATACAACAAGAATGGAACCCCTTCCTTTCCTAGTGGCCCGGTACTTAACATGTCCTAGTAATTGTCTAGGGTTAGGCTTAGGGTTTTTCGATGCCTCAAGTCCCAATTAGGGTTAGGGTTGTAAACCCTCTTGAATCTTCTTAAAAGTCAACACATGACTAGCTCTACATGTGTGAGCAATGGGAGCTATGTCCACTAAGTACCATAGTGATCAAAAGTATATGTCATCTTGCAAGAGGCATAAATTCCTCATACAAACTTTGATTGAGGTGATCTTTGTGTTGTTGAAAAGCTCTAGACATTTTTTTTCCAAGAAAAAAACATATTTTTATTTGAGATAAACAAGAACACAATACTTGGGTGCTCTATGCACATACCAAAAAAGAACATCAAAAGATAGATATATTAAAAATATTTCCCTAAATATCCATAAAAATCCACAACTTTCATAATATCACATATACATTACTGAAAAGCTATTGACATATAGAACAATGTCAAAGGATTAAGGACTTTGTCTACAAAGTTTGACCCAAAAAATGGTCATTTAATTTCCTAAATAAGCTCTAAAAGTTTCAAGACCCCAAATTTCCCAAATAGGACCTCCACTAAAATGGGTCCTACAAGTCAATATCTCCATTTTTCCACATAGAAGGTACCAAAATAGATGACAAATGCTATAGTGATTCATTTTGGATCATACCTCCCCATTTTGGGAGCCTTTTTCCCAAAATAATTTACAAAAAGAGGTGATGACATTCTTCCTTTACCTTCTACCTAAAGTAACATTTTTCCTTTCCTATAAGTTGTCCTTTCAAACCAACCTACCAAAGTTTTTGTTTCCCCCATCCAGTTGTTCTAAACTTCTTCTACAAAATTATATCCTTTGCTAATTATAATTGAGATTTTGGTGCTAAGTCTTCTACAACAAGTAAGACTTTCCCATCATTTTCCTAGTCTAACATGGAATGCTCATAGAGTTCAAGTTTTCCACATTCACTACTGAGTAAATGTGCATATATGGAGGTAGATTGAGTATGTAGGCATTGTCATGTACCTACTCCAACACTTCAAAAGGACCATACCATAGAGCATTGATCTTCTTACCAAGAGCTTGTAGCCTTTCTTTTCTCAAATGCAACCAAACTCAATCACATACCTTTAACGTCTTCTCAATTTTGTGTTGGTCATGTTAGGCCTTATACTTTTTATGTCACTTCTTCAATGTCTCTTATTCTCACAAATGAACTTGCTTAATCTTATCAATGAATCTTTCAACATTTAATGATTCTCCTAGTGTGTCTTCTCTCATTCCTCCTTATTGTTTGTATACAACATATAAAGAAGAAGGTGGAAACTATCCAAAGTTTGAAAAGAGGACTTACTAGTGGAAGTGTGGATTTCTCTATTATAAGAATGTTGAATATAAATCAAATTTATGTCCTAGGTCCTTGGATGCTTGTGATTATAAACCCTCAAAATTGAGCCAATGTCTTGTTCACTACTTTTGTTTGTCCATCTATCTATGGATGGAAAGTTGTAAATCTCTTTAACTTGGTGTCCATGTTCCCCCAAAGTGTAGTCCAAAATCCACTGAGAAATACAGTATCTACGTTTGAGATGATGCTCCTTGGTATCCCAAAGTGCACCCAAACCTTTTCAAAAAATAAGATCGTTGCACCTTGTCCCCTGATGGTCTTTTTACGAGGCATGAGAATGTACATCTTATTAAACATGTTTGCTACCATAAATAGATAGTCATGTCCCCCCTATTTCTTGGAAAACCACCCATAAAATCCATGGATATTCTCTCTTGTGGTCTATTAAGTACATGTAAGGGATGGTATAAAACTTTCTTTCTATTATTGGGTATGTTGGTAAAGTAAAGTATGCATCGTCTAACAAACCAAGTTATATCTTCTTGCATTTTTTGCCAATACACATACCTTTATCAATTGGCCATTGTTTTCCCAACACCAAAAGGCCCTACAACTATTGAGGTGTAAAGCCTCTCCAATAAGTCACAATCTTTCTCCTTTAGGAACATGGAGCTTATCTAGATTATAGAACAACCCATCCTAGAGACAGTAATAAACTTTGTTATGCCTTCTTCTTCACAAACTTGGCCTTGTAGCTATTAAAATACCTCCTTGAAGTTCTCATCTTTTGTATATCCTCTTTGTATGCATCATGGGTGAAAGGCTCCATGTTCACAAGAGTACCAAAAGTTGTAATCTTGGGTGTGGGTGGCCTTGAAAGAATGTATGTCAACTTATTAGTACTTTCCTTCTTATATTTGATGGTAAGATGAAATTGATGTAAAAACCCCATCAACTTGCAGTGTCTTGTTTGTTGAAGCTTACTCTGAACCTACAAATATTGCAACAATTGGTGATTGGTGTGGATGATTATTTATTTTCCCATTAGATGGTGCTTCCATTTCTTAACATCTTGAGCTATAACACAGGGCTCCTTGTTATGTGTAGGGTAGTTCAAGACTCCACCATGAATGTTCAAATTGGGAAACAAGAGAACTAATGCTTGACTAATATTCCATTTCAACTCTTCAAAAGACTTATTCTAATTCTTTCCCCACTGGGAGCTCTTGCCACTAGATATTATGGGATGGAGTGGTGCAACCACAACTAAAAAGGATTCTATAAAATTTTGAATATATTGTGTTTATACAACAAAGATCCTAGCTTTAATGAAATTGGTGTGAGTTGGGAATTTGATGATGACCTCCATCTTCACAAGATAAATTTGAGTTCCCTCCACCAATCGCATACCCAAAGTACGCCAAGGACTATTAGGAAAATTCACATTTATAAGGTTTTCCAAAAATCGATGCTTTTTCACTATCCCTAACACATGCATGAGATGCGAGATATGTTCTTCCCAGGTAGAGATAAAAATCAATATATCATTCAAGTACATGATTACAAATTAATCTAGAAATGGACATAATACATCATTCATCAAATGCATAAATGTAGATGGTGCATTACATTAACCAAAAGGAACTACCAACCATTCATATAAACCTTGCCTCATCTTGGAGGTTTTCTTCTAGGGGTCTTCTTCTTTTACTGTAATGTCCCCAACTAGGATGGATGGAAAATATTATGTTTGTTGTCCAAAATATTGTTTCTCTTTGTGTAATTTTGTCAAACAATTGGCATTAATGTTGTTGTAGCTTCTTACTTGCATATATTTCAAATGATAGACAATATATTATATGCATTCCCTTACACATGAAAAAAAAAGAAAAAGATAACCATAACATCTTTATTATGGTTTGAACAACAATACAAGGCATAATGGTTGTCATAGCAACTACAGTAAATCCCTAACAGCAAGCAATATAAATAAAAATCTGAACAGACAACTAAAGGTTGTTGTAGCAACTTCAATCCAATAAAGAACACTCAAAATGCAATCCTATGAACCTGAGAGTGATGTTGTTGTCCCTTCTGGTGAATACCCTCATATGGGAACCCTCTGTCAAAATAGATTTCCCCCCTCCTAGAACTCGTTGATCCAACTACTTGTACCTGATATATCTCTATTAGTTCGCAGAGGTCCTCATGGGACAAAACTGGTTAACTAGCGATGCCTCGCATGATAGGGTTGGACAATGGGCGAGAACTCACGGGACATCATGTACTTGTCCTGTGAGGACGCCGAAAAAATATCTGTAAAAAGAGGAACCATCCCTTAGAAGTCCTCGAACCTCTTAAACACTTTGGTCCTCGCCAATGTCCTGCATAAGACGATATATCTCCAACTAAAAACCAAATCCCAACTGAAGCTCCAATGGAAATCCTGGACAGATTCCCCTCTCGTCTAGGCTCCAATGGAAATCCTAAGTGGATTCCTCTCTTGTCTAGCTAGGGTGGATATTGCACCACCGAAACAAAACCAATAGTGGAAGGGTTTTGATTAACCCTAATGAAACAATGGCTCCAAGATCACTTCCAAAATGAGAGATCAAATCATAATACCAAAGTGAGGCTCTACCCCTCCTTTTATCCTTTCTCCATTCCTTCTAGAACTTTCCCTCTTTTTGACCAAATCAAATGTAACCATTATCCCCTTTTTTACTAAATCAAATATGACCCTCATCCCTCTTTTTCTTTCACTTTAGGATTAAAATTCACTTTTAATAATAAATAAGTAACTTATTAATCTAATGTCACTTTAAATGCATAACATCTCCTAACTAAGTGACATTAAATAACCCCTTTTGATTCCCTTTTCCTTCATTGACAAGCCATGAAAGTCATTTCCACCATCGAACAAGGGAGTCCAAAAATGGGGACATGACGAATCCTCCCTTCCCAAAGATTGCTTGTCCTCAAGAAATTCCATCACAACCTAACGCTCCATTGATTGATCCAGACTAAAATTGAATTTATACCAGGATCCCAAACCACCCTGTAAGATGTGAAGAATCCTCTACTCAAGGCATAGTTCGGTAATGTACTGACATAAGAAGTCTCCTGAAAACTGCCCACAAGTAAGGCCACTCGGTGATGCAACAAATCGATCAACCCATCAAGGAACTATTTTGTTAGGGAACCAATCTCATGGAGGAAAAAACTGGCTCTCACCTCTGTTTCAAGTGCCACATTGTCTCTTACTGAAATCCCAAGGTCCCATGCTATCACCAGAAAAGACTCATCATGTTGTCGTTGTGCCACTCTGATCATAAATATTTGGTCCTCCTGCCTAAACTACATCCTCCACACCTGCATCTATAAGCTATGAAGCCTCAAAGAATCATCCCTACTATCGAGGATCATATTCGACCAATATATCTGAGTGAAATCAACTAAATCAACTCAAAAATGAGACATCACAAAGAAGTCTGTGTGGTCACAAGCTGATCGGGCATCCACGACACCTAGTCTCCAAGTATCAAAGGGAAAATTCCTAATAATCCAGCACCCCCAGGCTATTGCAATCGCCCAAACATCGACTAGAAATCCCTCAACCTATCATCCACAGAGTCCCTAAACACAAGAACCTCGTAGAAGGTAAAGTCATCAAGATCCCACAATAGCTTGTATGACGTGAAGCACCCTCTACTCATAGCACTGGTTTGTAAGGTGAAAATACCAAAATCCACCTTACTGCTCCTAATAATCCAAGCAATAATAAGTTACATAAATTCAGTCAACTCCTTGAAAGACCACTCCTCCAAGCAACCACTCCTAAGCCTTCCAAAAGTAAACTGCGGAAAGTCAAAATTAGTGCTCTCCTCTCTAATAATAGTTAAACTATCAATAAATGTAATCCTAAGGTCCCAAAATAATCTTGGGAAGGTACCACCATGCTGACGTTGCACCACTTTGATCATCACCATCATACCAACGCGCCCAATCTGTGTCCTCTTCTCTTGGAACCCCAAGTTGAACTCCTGGAAGGGGTTGAAATCATTATCTTGGATCCTCCCTCGCGAATGTATCGCAGTGATGTCTAGGCCTGCAAATCCATGACCAGCCTTGAGTATATCCTACCATATAGAGTAAGTCTCTACCCCCCCTCTAATATCATCCCAAAAATAAAGCAGACCAATCATTGTCACAACTCTATCTATCATCATCATCTGAATCAATCTATCACGCAGATGAATTCCTAGATCCCACCACCAAATTGGAAGTCCACCACTCCTAATACCTGCTAGCTATTGTGGTGCCATACTGGTAACCATCAGAGTCAAAATGAGCCAAGTCCCTGGTATGCCAACATTTGATGGAAGCCACGTACTAGGAATCAACTTTGTAACCGTAACTCTATTTGGCTCCTGCCAAACTATACTAGAAAATATTTTATCTCGATAATTGTTAATGTACTCAAGTAATCCATGGATTCTAAATACCTCCCTATAAAGTATCCATGTCACCGATGGTACCTCATACTTGTATGAGTACCCATAATGCCCTGCTAAAGGTGAATCATGCATAGCCCTCATGATCCTCTCCCTAAGCGTGGGCTCATGAACTACATGTGTGCGACCTCCGTAGTGGATAGTGTCATCCACCACTTTGTTAGTTGACATCTCTGAGAACTGATCCAAAACAATTTGGATCCCCTCGTGTGTTCTGACCACATAGCCCAAATGAAAGAACTCTGAAATGGCTATAATCCTACTTGCCTCACTCATCTGACTTAGGTGAACCCCCCACGTCCAACTGAATATACCATCGACATCAGAAAATATCACTAGATGCCACTACCACTGCCTGCAAGACTGGAAAGTGTCAGGTGCATTGGTCAACCCCAATGGTATGACCAAAGACTCAAGGTAACATATGAGAGTGATCTTGTGGGTATTCTTCTCTCTATCCATGTGTTACACATCAAAATTCTACACTAATATGTCACATCCTAAGTGTCGCAAGTGTCATAAAGTGTCCCTTATGCTTTGCTAAGTGTCATAAAATGTCCCATACACTTTACTAAGTGTCGCAACTCGATTGACACCATAAAAAACATTTTACATGACCCCTAAGTGATGTTGGAAGAAGAAACCATCATCTGACAGTCAGAACCACATCTTTTCACTTGGAATTTTGACCATTTTTTGGGCATTTATGAAGTGTGGTGCTCCCCTGTCCAAGCTTAGGGGGCACCAACCCTCCCTTGGCCTTATTCAGGGGGCACCATCGACGCTTTGTATCTAACTCAGGGGGGGCGCCAATTTGGTTAGAGGAAAATATGGGAGATACCACCAAGCTCTCTTCGTCCAACCCCTTGCACAAATATTTTACGATCATAATGATGATACTTCAACAATTTCCTCTCCCCTTCACCATGGAAATGCCTCCAATTTATAGGATTGTGAGGCTCAACCACCATGGGATAATTAGGGAATTGGTTGAGGATATGGCTCCATGAGTTGGGATTTGATCCTAAGATAGAGACACAGGATAGGATTCGAATCAAAACAACCTCATCCCTTTGGAGCTGGCCCTGTTACACATCAAAATGCCACACTAATATGTCACATCCTAAGTGTCGCAAGTGTCGCAAAGTGTCCCTTATTCTTTGCTAAGTGTCGTAAAATGTCCCATACACTTTTCTATGTGTCACAACTCGATTGACAACATAAACAACATTTTCCATGACCCCTAAGTGATGTTGGAAGAAGAAACCATCATCTGACAGTCAAAACCACATCTTTTCACTTGGAATTTTGACCATTTTTTGGCATTTATGAAGGGTGGTGCTCCCTTGTCCAAGATTAGGGGGTGCCAGTGCTCCCTTGGCCTTGTTTAGGGGGCACCACCGGTGCTCTATCTCTAACTCAGGGGGAGAGCCACTTTGGTTAGAGGAAAATATGGGATATCCCACCTTTTTCTAAGGGTCGGCTCCAAAGGGATGAAATTGTTTTGGTTTGAATATTATCCTATGGATCTATCTTAGGATCAAATCTCAACTCATGGAGCCATATCATCAACCAATTCCTTAATTATCCCATGGTGGTTGAGCCTCCCAATACTATAAATTGGAGGCACTTCCATGGTGAAGGGGGGAGGATATTGTTGGAGTATCATCATTCTGATCATAAAAGATTCGTGCAAGGGGCTGGACAAGGAGAGCTTGGAGATCAAGCCCAAATATTGGAGCAACGAGGACACACAATGAAAAAGGTACACCTTATTCTTCTTCTCTCTCATTTGATTGGTTAAGTTATATTTAAAGGGAGCATAGAAACCATTTGTTTCATTCTATATTTGGATCAAAGAAGGGGTCTTGGTTCAAAGAGGAGCTTAGCCTGTCCATAGGGCAATATTTCTCATACCAAAAAAATGGTGACTCAACTGGGGATTGAATTTGACTAGTCTTTCCTTTGGTTTGTCTTGAATCCTTGCTTGTGATTAGATATTTCTTAATTGGTGTTTGATCCTGAGTATTTTTCCCTTCCCTCTTCTAGATTGAAGAGTTCTTAGAGTCATTGACTGAGTATTTTTTTAGTTTTATTTGTTGGAATCAATTTTTAAGCTTTTCCATGACCAACACTCCCCTGCAGTGGCTACCAGGGCGTCACTGGTCTGACTGACGCTCCCCCTTAACATTCTAGGGTGTGCCATAACACTCTGTCTATTTGAAATTGGGAGCATCAGTCCTTCCTTTTGAGTGTTTCCTTTGGTTTCTGATTTGCTTTTCTCAGTATGTTATCAAGTGACTTTTAGCCCAAAGACTTTTAAACTGTCTTTGGATTTGTTTGGTTGAAAAAATATTATCTATCACTCATTTCATTTATTCTTGTTTGAGTTTACAAACCTCTTCTTGTTGTAATTTTTTTTTTCCACCTTGGGTTAACAAGATCCCCTTAATCGTCCAACCTTTCAGTTCTTTGATCTTCATCTCGCAAAGTCTTCAGATTCCTTGATTGTTCAGACTTTTTCATCAACTAGATTTTGCAAGGGTTGTTTAGTATTGAGCCATCTTGTCTTCTTTGGAACTCCTTGCTTTTGATCAAAGACTTTCTTCCTTAATACAACCCAGTTTTGAATCCTTTTTCTTGCTACTCATTTTCAAGAATTGATTAAAGAGTGATTTTTTCCTTCTCTTTTGCATCCTTGAATTATTGATTGAACAAGTTGTGAAACCCATTCTCATACTTATTTATTTTCAAGATCTCATCCTTCCTTTTACACTTTCTTTGTTTTTCTTGCTTCACATCTCTTTGTGTCAAACATATATTTATTTCTTTTCATTTGAAAGAAAAATAAGCATAATTGTTTTTTGCATATTTTTCATTGAATCAAACAAAAAGAAAAGGAAAAATTACTTGCATTTTAGGAAATTTGTTTTGGTGTATGATTTGAAAAAGCTAGTCTTTCATTTGCATTGGATTTCAGAAGAAATTTCTTGATTATTTGGCATCTTTTTGTCCTAAAAAATGAAAGTTGAAAAGTTGTTTGTTTTGAGTGCTTGTGTTAAGAAGAATAGAGCTCTTCTCCTTCCCGTACATATAATTCATTGAAAAGAAAGAATTGCATTTCATTCTTTTGCATTCTTTTGAAGTCAAGTCTCACACATCATCAATTTCATCTCTGTGAACCTTATGAGTAAAAATCTATTAAAATAAACCACACGCTAATAAAATCGATTATAATGCTTTTGATTCATAGCACACCAACAATAGTCTAGGAATTATAATCTTTGGAATAGGAAAAGTGAGATAATCATCCAAAGATGACTAAACAGACTATAAAGTGGTAAAATCTAGTTTTTGTATAAGCATAGACGAGATCCCCCTGTTGGAGATATTATTCTAATTTATCAGTTATCTACTCTTATCTTACCTTCCTGTCATAGGTTGACCCAGGTTCATATTTAACAAGCTTCCAACAAAATCACTCTAAAACTATCGCCCCCCTGGTAAAACAGAAGGCAATGCAGTACACAGGGTGTACTGCGTAGTCTCACCCGAGATAGCTCTATGGGTGGTTGTAATACTTAGGTTATTGCAGCCTGGGAATGAGTGAAGATCTGTCATTGTACCTTGTGATCTTTATTTATTTAGTCTAACATCTTGATTAACACGGTCATTCTTATTCATGCATGTGGAGTATCAGATCTAACTAGTTCCTTCATTCATTTATATAGCATTTAATTCTTAACAACAATGGAGATGCATACATACAATCACATAACACAAGATTTACCGTGGTTCACCCCCTCCTAGGCTACGTCCACAAAGATCTAGCTCTCAAGCTCTTTATTATATCTCGACAATATGTTGCGTCGTGTGCATTTACAGTCTTGGATATTACAACCTCAACCGGCCTCCTGATCCCTGTGAGGCTGACTAGATCATACCAGGCTCCTCAGCCTGCGATCTAACCCTCGGGATCGAGTTGCTCGATCCTTCTCTAGCTCACTAGCTTACAAAATGTTATAGTTCTTAAAAACCTTACAACTTCCAGACTCTCTCTACATCCTAGGTACTATTGATCTCTTTATGCATCTATCTAACTCAGTTACCCCCTTAGGTCCTCTTCTCTCGTCGGTCGGTCCCCCCCTTAGACCTCCTAATTACTATTTATATCTATTATTGGCTCATCATCGATTACAATATATTACAAAAACCCTAACCCTAACGTAGTTCAATATCCCTTGCATGTGTGCCTTGCATGATTCCCTCGCACATGTTGCTTTTCCTTCCAGCTGTCCTTTCTGCCCTTCATGCTTCTCTCCCCAAAAATAGCCTTTTCCACATAATGGTTCTACGTCCAACAGGCCCTCAGAACTGACATGTGGCTCATCCCAAGCCACCTAGGCTTTGTGCGTTTCTTCAACAACTCCTGCTAGAGTGTGGAACTTGTCTGTGAGTTCCCTTCCTTTTGTTTGAGCCTACACGGTCTTTTCTTTGAGCGCATCCAACACTTGCGATGTGATCTTCTCCCTGATCATTTATGTGCACTCTTCTTGTTTTTGCACCATGTTCTTATTTTCCTCTTCTTCCTGTGCAATGACCTCCGTTGCTAGCTCTTGGAGAGGTTCCATTTGAGCTTTGTTGGTCCTTCATCTGTATTTGCGCAACTACTAGCTCTGCTTGCAACTTCCTCGTGTCTTGCATTCCTTTGAGGCACTCGGTGATCTTCATCATTTTCTACCTCTGCTTGAGGTCCTGGATGGTTTCACTTATCTTTTCCTCTTCCTAGTCCCAGTGCTGGACCTGTTGATCTTCTTCTAACTTTGTCCATAGTTGCGCTGCCCTCTCAAACAAGTTGACAGTTGCGCTGACTTGTCATTCTATTTCATCCATCTGTCCGACTGCTTCTTGCTTCCTTTGTTCCTTCACCTCCAGGGGAGTGGTAGGAATGAGTTGTTCCCAGAGGTTGTTGATCTCCTTCTTGCATTGATCAATTGTTTGCACAATCTGATCAATTTTCTATGTTGTCGTGGGCTCTACTATTTGCGCACTTTTTGGAATTCTGTCATAGGCTACAACTACCCCCTGATCAAGCCTATCTGCATGATCTTTCTCGTATTTGGTCTCGATCTTTAATTTCTCGAGCACCAACTCCAACTCTTCTTTGTTTTCCTTTGCATGATACAACTTTATTGTGTCTGTTCATGCGCGTGACTACACCTCCTACATGACACTGACTTGTAGTTTTTACAGTGCATTGGTTGGTATCCACTCCATTACCAATTGTATATGGGCAAGATGTTTCAAGGGTGTCTGGGCTACAATATCATCTATGCACAACATGTTGGGTGTAATGTGGAAGGTCGTGCTCACCTGTGTTATCATCTAGATGATCTCATGTTTGCTCGATGCATCCTTGGCTCCTGCTTCTGATGTTGTGGGGAATGACTATGTTCCTCACCCCGCCCTCTGCGCTTCTCTGATATGCTCTAGGACCTACCTTATGTCGACCAACTCATCCTGAATTCGGTCCCTTTGGTGTTGGGTGTCTTCAAACTCCTCAACTACCTGGTCCTAGAATCTTTCAGCCACGAGGTCCGCGTCATCCATGGTGATTGTATATTCTGGTGGTTGCTTGTGCGCCTTGGCCTTTTTGCGCACACCCCTAGTGTGTATAATCGACCTCTTGGTCTAGCCTTGTTCCTATGGGGTAACACTTGATGGGGTTCCTTATGCTATTGCAATCCCTTTTTCTAGTTCTTTCGATGCCTAGTGGTGTCCTTTTTCCTGGCTTGAGTACCTTTCTTTGGCACACCCCCCTTATTTTATTGTGTCGGATTTTGACTTGACTTTGGCTTCTTAGGTGCATATTTATCCCCGACAAGTGTCTGATCTTTCCCTACATCAGCCTCCTTACCTATGGGAATCTCTTTAGTGAGAACTGGAACTCTCCAGTCATCTTTCCAATCCCTGATTGTCATCTCTACATCTTCTTCCTTGACGCAGTATCACAACTGTATCCATTCCTTCTCGGGATCCCTTCGTGCTTGGATCCATACGGTGTGCCTGGTCATTTGGAAGGTGGCGATGTCTCGGTATTGCGCGACCACTTTTGGAGTAATTCACTAAGAGTTGGCAATTCTTTCTTGGAGGTCGTTGTAGTACCTCGCGAACATGCTTGCATTTGTACCTCTGACTTTGGGATTCAAAGTGCTCCCCAACAATGTGAACCACGATGCGTGACAATGATTGGTTTGCTCGCAAAAGTATGTGTACTGGGGCTCCCTCCATTCGATCAAGGCGATCAATATGAGTAGCCAAGAGTAATGAAACTTTGTCCCCATGTCCTACGCGTCTCTACAACCCTCAAGGAACAAGTTTAATAAGTATGGGGCCCAGTTGAGCGTAGTGCCCTCCGCACACTGTGTTGCAGCCGCGATGACCTCGGCATGGACTTCCTCCTTGCAAAACTTCCTAAGCAACTTGCAAGCCATGATTTTGGTGGCCAGCCTTATTGTTGTGTTGCTGATGCACTTGATGATGATTCCATGCGACCCTCGCTCTATGTCATATGTCTTTTTCATCTCCTCAGCCAACGCCTTCTCCTTTGTCTTGTCATCGAGGTACTGCATGGGATTCTCCCCCCGAGATGGAAGACCTGTAATATAAGAAATGAGCTCCACGTCTATAGAGACATGCTCTTATACCCATAGATACCCTCTGTGGGTGGCTGCCATCAATTTCTTAACGCAATTGTTTACGTCGCGACCCCTTCCAAAATGTGGGATATCCAACTGGTTTAGAATTCTGGTGTTGGCCAATCCAACTACCCACTGTTTTGGTTGAAAAATTGGATCACCGAAGGGTCCTGTACCCACGCTGTCAAGGTAGACCTGCCTTGAAAATTCAAGGAACTTGTCCATATCGGCCACATCGTGGTCCGAATAATGTAATTTTTCCATGCAAGACTATGTTTGTTGCAGTCTGTCTGTGCGACAAGACTATGGTTGTTGCAGCCTATCTGCAGGGCAAGACTATGGTTGTTGCATCCTGTTTGCGTGGCAAGAGTATGGCTATTACAGCCTGTTTGCACGGTAATCTTGCTATGGGTTGTTTTCCCTTTTGTTGTGGTGGTTGGCTTGAGGTTCCAACCTCCATTGTTCTGTCATCAACATATGCTTTTGGCCAATCGGTAATGTCTTCTACTATCCCCTCCTATTGATGCTCCGACTCTGTTGTGTGTGACCATCCTAGCCCGACCGCTTTTGTCTAGATTGTGGCTGTCCCATTTACCCTCGGGGCCTCTTCAGCATGTTCATGGCAGGAAGGATTGCATGTGTAATTAAACTACTAGATCTGTCCCATTTCTGACATATCAATGTCCATGCCAGCCACTGTTGTTTATTGGGTTTCTTCCACCACGGGTGTGGGGCTCGCTGGTTCCATATTGGGTGAAGGAATTTCGTCCAAGTTGACGAATTCGACAGTCCGTGTGGGTTCCTGTTCCATTCCCTGTGTCTGTTGTGGTGCTTTATGATGGTTTCGAGGTCTTATGTAGGCCTGGCTCGATGCACCTAGCTTGGGTGGTGCCATGGTGGTTAAGGTTGATTTCCACTGAGCTAGTTCGTTATGTATTTATTGCTAAATCACTCGATACTCCGTATACTCTCTCTCTCTGTGATTTCAAAATTTCACAATAACCCTTTTGGTACTCGCATTCCTTCCTTATATAGAAAGTGTTGTGAATCTTCTCAAAGAAGCTACTTGAGCTGTGGTTTAAATGAATTGGTGCTTCCCGCGTACGTGACATTCAATTTCCTTGGCGTCGCCAATTTGTGCGATTAATGTGACGTCGCTTCGAAATTTCTTGTCATTCAATTTTGATAGACGTTGCCAGTTGGCGCCTTTTTTTCGTAACCGCCCTTTTTCCAATTTCCTCCTTTCTCTGACCGTTGGTCCTTTCTCCGGCACGCTAAGTTTTCCAAGTGCACGATATGTTGTTTCGTCGGTGCGTGTGGACATTTTATTTTTGTCGCGCTACCTCTATTTTATCTGCATGTTGTCTTCTGGTGTCTGGTGCGGTAACCCCCCTGTTGCCACACGCAGTCCTCTGTTGTCTAGTGTTTTTTTTTTTTTTGTAAGTACTAGGTGGTCAACTGTCCCTATACAATTTCAGTCGAATCCCATTGATCATTCCTCTGATTTTTGTTCCTCCCAAATCCTTTAGTTGTACAACTCCCCCATCTGTGATAGTATTTACTTCATATGGTCCCAACCAATGCATTATGAATTTTCCTGGGCGCTGAAGAGATTTACTGTCATACACTAAGACTAGGTCTCCCTCCTTGAAACTTTTCCTTTTAATATGTCTATCATGCCAAGCTTTGTCCCTTGCTTTCTTTAACTCTTAGTGAAACCCTACTAGAATCCTATATTCTTCCATGAGCATTAGTTGACTTATCCTCTCTTGTACTGTGCCTCGCTCTGTCATGTTAGTAATTGATGTTACGCGCAAACTAGGTGCCAAAAAATCTAATGGCACCACTGCTTCTTGTCCATACACCAATCTAAATGGTGTCTGTCCTATCAATTTTTTACATGTAGTCCGGTATGCCCACAATACTACTGGTATCTTCAAGTCCCAATCGTCCCTGTTGATATTGCAGATCTTTGTCAGTGCATTCTCTAGGATCTTATTAAAGGCTTCCACTGTTCGATTTGCTTGATGATGATATGGTGTACTCTTTTGATGATAGACTTCAAACTCCTCAGTCATAGCCTTAATAGTGTTGTTAATGAAGTGAGTGCCTTGTTCACTCATCAAAATCCGTGGGCATCCAAATCTAGTGATCAGTTGCTCAAACAAGAAGTGTGATATTTCATCTGCGTTGCAATCTTTTACTGGTGTTTTTTCTGCCCATCTTGTTCACTACTCCGTCACAATAATAATATACCTTTCTCTTGACCTCTTTGTTGGTGGGTTAATTGGTCCCACACAGTTTATTTCCCATTTGTTGAATACTTGCAAGGTTACTTGTGGCCTTAGGGGTATATCATCATGTCTATTAGGTTTACCAACCCTCTGGAATACATCACATCTCTCGCGGTAGTCCTTTGAATCTCTATGAACATTAGACCACCATAGTCATGTGCGCAATACCTTATGCGCGGTAGATTTTTCCTGCATAATGTACCCCTGCTATTCCCTCATGGGCCTCTGCTAAAATCCTGGGTCTTTCATGTTCTAGCACACATCTTCTCAAGATGTTTTCTACACCCATCTTGTATAAGTGTCCTGCAATAAATTGATAGTCTGCAGCTCTGACTACCAGATTTTCTTTTGTGCAGTGTTGAATTCATGTGGCGCAGTCCTTGTACTCGAGTATTGAATGATGTCAGCAAAATATTCATCAGCTACTTGGACTGAAAATAACTATGCATCAGGGAAGTTGTCCTCTAGATTCATAGGTTCCTCTCCATTGGTGATCCTTGACAAGTGATCAGGTCCTGCATTCAACTTCCTTGGTTTGACTATCACTTCAAAGTCAAATTCCTGGAACAACAGTAACCATCTACAAATTCTCCCCCCCCCCCAACACTGGCTTGTTGACTAGGTATTTGAGGGTCGACTGATCTGTAAACATCTTGAAATGTTTGCCCAATAAGTAATGTCTGAAATTTTGAAGTGAATAAACCATAGCTAGGCCTCCTCTTTCTGTGGTATTGTAATTCTGCTCTGACTCTGACAATTTTCTTCTAGAAATTTCTATAGGATGGTCCAATTCCCATGTTCTTGGTTGCGCAAGAATAGCTCCAAGTGCTATAGATTATGCAGCTACATGCACATGAAATGTCTTTTCCCAATCCAGGAATACTAGTATTGGTGCAGTTACCATCTTCTCTTTTAGAGTGTCCAATCCTCGCCGACAATCCTCATTCCACTTAAACTTGCTATCTTTTCTCAACGGTTTCTCCATTGGCGCAACGATCTGTGCATACCCTTTTATGAATTTCCTATAGTATCTTGTGTGTCCCAATGTTGCTCTTAACTAACGTACTGATTTTGGTGGTGGTAGATTAACAATTACTACAATCTTGGCAGGATCTACTAGCAAGCCTTGTTTGCACTATATGGCCCAATAATATCCCAAAATGTGTTCCAAAGATGCACTTCTTGATGTTTAGTGATATTTGACAATGCCTGCATCTTTCTAACATCAACCTCAACACCTCTACATGGTCTTTCAACAAAATGTAGACTGTCCAATCATCCAGATATACCTCTAGAAACTGGTTGAAGAATTCTTTGAATGTAGCTATGACTACTCTTGAAAATATTGTTGGTGCATTCTTCAGTCCAAAAGGCATGACTGTGTACTGGTAGGACCCCCATTCTGTGAAAAAAATGCTCTTATACCTATCTTATGGGGCTATCTTGATCTTATGGTAGCCTGAGAATCCATCGGTGAATGAGTAAGCTTCCTGGCCTCCTACATTCTCCAACACCTCATCTGTGAAAGAGGTAGGGAAAGGGTCATGTAGGCAAGCATCATTCAACTTCCTTGGGTCGACACATATCCTTATCCCTCCCTGCTTATTCTCTTAAACTACCATAGGGATTACCCATTCAAATTCCTCCACTGGTTCTATGATTCCAACCTCCAACCTCCTGTCAATTTCTGCTTTTACTTTTTGCTTATATATTGGGTTTAATCTATAGGTTCTTTGTCTGACCGGTCTTGCCTCATGTCTGAGAGGTGTCTTCAATTCACCTATCTCTCCTACTATGCCTTTCATTTCTGTGAACGTTGTCGGTAAAAGGTCGTTGTAATCGCACAACAACTCTGTTATGATTTCTATTGTTTTCTCATCCTAGTAGTCTCCAATTCTAGCGATTTTGGGATTCTCAGCTGTCCCAATGTTGGCTTTCTTCACCTTGATCGACACAACAAATACTTTTGATTCCAGAGGTGGACCCTCCACCTCTCTTTCCCCTTAATTTATGTTATCGGAATATTGCATGGTTCATCCTCATTGATCCGGATTTTATGAGCAGAACGAAATGAATACAAATTATTAAAATATGCTTAACATAGAATAACAAAGATACAATAAAATTGGTTTTCTATTCAATAAGGAAATAAGTTGAAACTGTAAAATGCAGCGAAAAAAAAAGCTTTATGGAATGGTGGTGGTTTATCTCTGAGAAGAGATGTGATGGATGCGCTCATTTGCAAGAAGATGATTACAATGAGGCTCTGAAGGCCTTTTTACAATAAACAGGAATGTCAAAAACCCTAGACATCCAAAAACATAACCCTAGGAGATGAAGGGCCAAAAGTCATGTGGTCCCCATTTGGGAAGTTAGTACATCAACTTCCCGAGGTCGTAACTTTTTCATAAGGTCAATTTTTATTGTGGCGATCCCTACAAATGATGTTTAGGGCCTCAAAATGGCCCCGCAAGTCAGGAACCCAAAAACTAGGAAAAAAACTACCAAACTGGAAAGCTGCCAAAATGAACCAATTGAAATAGGTGGGAGGCCACCGACATCCATCTAGATCAATCCTCCCCCCTTAGGAATCAATGGTCTCCATTTCTTTGAGTTCCCCCATCAGATGAGGAAATTTCTGTTAAATTTGGCCCCGGGTGAGCCACTTGCCTTGGTGCAGGAGCTGCCCTGCTTTGACAACTCGATAAAGTTGGATCCTTTGCTATCGGGTGCCCTTGATCTGTGTGTCCACAATCTGATCACTGGATGTTTGTTGCATGTAGTTAGTTTTGAGATCTTTTGGTGTCAACTTCTCTGCTATCTTTGAGGTGTCCAATAATGGTGGGAAATATGGCCGAAGGAGAGCCACATTGAAGACTGGGTGCGGGCCAAAGAAAGGGGGAATGTTGAGCGCAAAAGCATTGTCACCCACAGCCTTGGTTATGGTGTATGGCCCATACCAGAGTGGGCGAAGCTTCCGATGGGGCCTTGTAAGGTGTTCTTTTTGCAAGTGCAACCAAACTTTGTCGCCCACCTGAAACTTATGTGGCACCTGGTGTTGATCATGACACTGCTTGTACTTGGCATTGGACTTCTGTAAAATATCCTGAACTTATTGGTGGATGTGCTGGATCCGCTCAATGAGCCAGGTGGATTTTTCAGCTTCTGGTGGAGCAGGGGACGATTCGGCCGAGGTGGTCGCCAGGGGTAGTGCAACATCCATGGGGCCCAATAGTTGGAATCCAAACCCCACCTAAAAGGGGTTGTGGCTAGTTGAGCTATGCAAGGCTCGGTTGTAGCTATGATGGACATAGGGAAGACTCTCATCCCATGTGCGGGGGTTCTTGGAATAGTACATGTGCAAGATATGTACGATCATCTGATTGACGACCTCAGTTTGGCCATCTGTTTGGGGGTGGAAGGCAGTGGATTTGGTGAGCTTGGTATCCAGCAGTGACCAGAGGCTTGACCAGAATGTGTTAAGGAACTGACTGTCCTGATCTGAGACAATGGTTTGTGGGATCCCAAAGTGTACCTAGACGCGTTCAAAGAAGAGCTTGGCAGTGGCCTCTGCAACGATGTTCTTCTTGTAGGCGGCCAAAATCGCCATCTTGAAAAAGCGATCAACAACCACAAAAACACAGTCATTGCCCCTCTTGGTGGACATGAGGCCTGGCATGTAGTCCATTGAGATGGATTCCCACGTCTTGTTAGGAGTAGGCATAGGGGTGTACATGCCTTATTTCTTAGTGGTCGGTTTGGAAATAGCGTAGGCGGTGTAGGACCTGATATACTTGTCGACATCCTGTTGAAGTTTCGGCCAGTAGAAATGTTTCTACAACACTGCTACTATCTTTTCGATGCCAAAGTGTCTTGCCACCCGAATGTAGTGAGCTTCCCAAATCTGCTTCACGCGCTCTCTTGATGGAATGCAGAGATGGCCTAGATGACACAGAAACTCATCCTGAAGATGGAAATTAGCGACCACTAATTTTTCTCCCAACATTTGGTAGGTTGTGGAGAAGTCGTGGTTTTTCTCATAGAGGTGGGGCCATTCGGAGGTCTCATGGCCACAAGAGTCTAGCACCGTGGTGAGTGCCACGACTGGAGGTCGGCTGAGGCAATCAACAACTCGGTTGGTACTTCCTGTTTTATACTTGATGTTGAGGTGGAACTATTGTAAGTATGTGGACCACTTCTGATGGCGATCATTTTGCAATTTTCCTTAGGTCTGCATGAACTGTAATGGCTTATGATCAATGTGGATGATTGTCTCCTTCCACAAAATGTAATGTCTCCAATGGCAACAGGCTTGCACAATGGAGTAAATTTCTTTGTCGTAAGTAGGGTACTTACAGACAACATATGATAGTGTCTCACTATGATACGCCACGGGGTGGTCGTGTTGAGTGAGAATGACGCCCACAACATAGTCTGAAGCATCGATCTCGATCTCAAAGGAATGTTGCAGGTTCGGTAATGAAAGTACTGGGGATGAGCACAAACATTGCTTCAAGTCATCGAAGTCTTGTTGTTGGGATAGGCCCCACACAAATTTTTCCTTACCGCCACCCCTGGTTACTTGGTTGAGGGCGCATGCGATATGAGATAATCCCAACACGAACCTGCGATAGAAATTGGCGAGGCCCAAGAAGCTCCAAAGCTCAGTGAGTGTGGTTGGGGATGGCCAGTCATGGATGACCTAGATCTTGGTTGGATCCACGTGCACACCACGTTGATCAATGATGTAGCCTAATTAATGGACCCTGTCGATGCCGAAGGAGCATTTTTCCAAGTTTTCATATATTTTGTGCTGTTGCAGGGTGTGCAGAAGCTGTTGAATATGCTGCAAGAGTTCCTCCCAAGTCTTTCTATAGATGAGGATGTCATCCAGATACACCACTACAAAAGTACTGGTTAAAGTTCACAGGATATCGTCCATCATCCTCATAAAACTTGCTGGAGCATTTTTCAAACCAAAGGGCATGACCAACCATTCAAAAAGACCTTCTTTTGACTTGAAGGCGGTCTTCCATACATCTATCTATTCTATTGGGACCTGGTGGTAGCCAGACTTCAGATGAATCTTACTGAAGTATTTGGCTCCCGTGAGCTGATCAAGGAGGTCGTCGATTCGGGGAATCAGGTACCAGTTCTTGACTGTGATTTTATTCAGGGCCCAGTAATCAATGCAGAGTCACCATGTCCCATATTTCTTCTGCACCAGTACAATTGGGCTCCCACAAGGCGATGAGATGGGAAGGATGTGCCCCTTGTGGAGAAGTTCTTGGATCTGCCTCTTGATATCCTCATTTTCTAACAGAGAGCAATGGTAGACCGACCCATTGGGTAGCGGTGCACCTGGGGTCAGATTGATGGGATACTTGACCTGACAATGTAGAGGTACCCCAGTAGGAGAGGAGAAGATATCTGAGTATTCTTCCATGACCTTATCCACTTTCTTCTGTTGTGTGGAGAGATTAGTCGTGGAGGCCCTGGATGTGGCTGTGATATTTTGCTTACTCTGAGAGCGAATCACGAAGAAGACAAATTTCCTAGTCTGAGAGATGACCTTCCTACATTGCTTGGCAGAGATCAAGGAAATAGCACTAGGAGGGACTGCCTCGGGTATCCTGTACAATTTCATGTTCAAAGTAATAATAACACTACGAGGCCTAGACTCATATACAACATGACGTTTCCATAAATAAGGTTGGCCTAAAAGAACATTAGAAACTTCGAGAGGAGCAACATCATACAATACCTCATCTTTGAAGGGCTTGATGTTGTACGATAGTCGACACTATTGGCTAACGTAGAGATTGCTTCCTTGGCGGAGCCATCTAATGGTGTAGGGTTGTGGGTGCAACGTTATCGGCAAGGCCAAATGCTTGACGACCTCTACTGAGATGAGGTTCTTTTGGCTACTGCTATCAACGATGAAGTGCAGCGGGGTGCCTTTTACCCACATCTGTGAATGGAAAAGGCGCTCGCCTTCTTCTGGCTCATCTGGTTCACCAGGCCGGAGCTTGGTGGTAGCAACGGTGGCACTAGGTTCTGCGTCAATGATCGGTCTTCCCCTTTCTGGTTTTGACTCATAGTCAAAACCCACATCTGATTCAGAGGCTTTCACTTTGGCCACCAATTACTGCTTTGAGCGGAAATCAACAGTGTTATGCCAAGGGCTCTTATGAAAGTCGCACCACTTCCTGGTATCCTTCTTTGTCTTTTCGATGTCCTTATTTTCTTGCGACTTGGACTGGTTGTCCTGATACTATCCATATTTTCTCTTTCCTTTGTTTTGTAGGTTGGGGATGCCATTTCCTGGTTTTTGTTGCGAGGGGTTCCCAGGCCCAAATTGTCGTGTCTTTTGTTTGAGCTTCTGCTCAATTTTGACAGCACATTGATAGGTCACACCCAAGGACGAGATGTCCAGAAATTCCATTTCGGTCTAGATGTATCTATGCAGATCACCGCGATACTTGAGCACCAAATGTCGCTCTAAATCTTTGATACCCAGCTTGGTGTGTAGGGTATGGAAGATATTTGTGAAATCTAGCACTGCTTGGTCTCTTTATTGCCACAGTGTGGTTCATTTGGTATACAAGTCGTCATAACTTTCAACGAGGTAGTATTGTTCCTTAATATCATCCATGAAGGATTCTCAGGTGGCCACGACTGTAAATGCAATCCTATGAAACTGAGAGTGATGTTGTTGTCCAAACGATGAGGCCATTCCTCTGGTGGTGTCATTCTCCATAGTGTTATGCACTTCTCCAAGTGTTTTGTTGGTGTCCCCTGTCCATAATATTTCTACAGTTGGTTGCTTCCATGTTCTATGCCAAATCTGATGTGCAGTAACCGCTTACATTGGTACCCGTCCTTGACCGTCTCTTTGTGCGCACCACACCATCTTGCAGGTGTTTCCTTGAGTGCTATATCCAGAGATAAGAGCCTCTGATTTTATAACACTTCATCTTCATATATTTTTAAGAATGCTTCTAAGTCATTCACCCCATGGAAGATGGGAGGTTCTCTTATCTTTGTACCTACCCATCTTACTACACGATCTATTCTTGCGCATCTTCTTGTGGAGACTTTGTGTAATCTCTGTTGCCAATTCTCCAACCCTGTATCTGAGTTTGACGCACATGATGTGATACTTCTCCAACTGAGTACCTGATCTATAGTTGGAGTCACATAATCTTATTCTAGCGTGGTGGTTTTGTACAACTAGTTAATTTCCTCCAGGTCTAAACAAGTGGGTTCTACAAACCTTTCCCCTTCTGATGGATCTAATGGTGCAATGAATCTGTATTATCCTGACTCGAATGTCATATTCCTCATTTTTAAGTTGATTAGGGCCTAATTTTCAAACGCCCAATCCAAGCCAAGCAATGTCGGATAAGGTGTTGTGTCATCCACTATCTCTATCACTTCGAAATCGGCTTTAGTGCGCACTCCATCCAGATCTATTGTCACCCCCTTTAGCCTTCGAATTGGTAGAACTCTATGTTGATTTGCTAGTTTCAACTGAACAGGTGAATATCCTAATGTGGGATATTCCATACATTTCCATGTCTTCTTGGGTAACACATTTACTTCAAATCCTAAATCCAGTATAATATCTCCCATGTTGAAATCTCCAATATTGGCATTCAGTCTGAATTATCTGCTTGTTCTCCTCCTTGTATGCAAATGATTAACTATTTTATGTTATAGCTTTCCCTCTACCTCTGTGCTACATCTTTCTAACATATTTTGTAACACTTTAACAGATGATGGATCATTTAGTAGTTTGACACAGGATTGTAGAAAATCCTTAATCATACTTACTTGTCCTAGGGGTTGTGCTTCCTTAGCGTGATCCATCGATGGAGGCATCTCGTACGTTGGTACTTCCTAAGTATGCTACACAGTTGATGTCGATGTAATGTCTGGCTTCAAGAATTCTTATCTGGCCTGCTTGAATATCTCCTTTTCGTTATGCGCATCAAAATGCTTCTGCGGTTCGACATTCTTCTTCACCCATTGGTGTTGCGCTGGATCTTGTCTTACTACATCGTTTCCTGTCTTAGCTCCTCCACGTGTAACTTTGTTAATATTTCTTTCTTCATCCCTTGCTTCCGCCAAAATCCACTCAACATTCTGATTGTTCTTATTTCTCTTTTCCTGGATCTTCCCCAATACTGTGGGACAATCTTCTGTGTCATGATTTGATGCGCGACAATACATACATCTCATAGGTAGAAGTGGACATTATCTTGCATAGTGTCCTGGTTTTTTACAGTTGTGGCATACCACTGGTCCTCTGCCTCTTTCAAATCCTCATGTTCCTCTTCCTCCACCTCTGTAGATAAGTCGATCTCCTTGCAGTGCGTTGTACTGGGGCGACTGGTTATACTGTGCAGGATTATAGTGTGACTGCACAGTTTTATATTGTTGTTGCGCAATGTTATATTGTTGTTGCGCAGTGTTATATGGGGATGGTGCTTGGTTAAATTGTGGTGCATCTTGCTCGGTCATCATTTCTGCCTGCACCCTATAAGCATCTGATGTTCTTTCCCTCATCAAGTCCATGGTCCTGCAATCTTTGTCATCATGACCTACTGACTTGCAAAAGTTACAATATGAACTCTTAGGTACGATCTAGTATTTCTACATCATTGGATAGTGATATGGATCATGCCCCTGTTTCTTACAGATTTCACACCATAGTCCTCATGTTGGCAAAGGGTTTGGCAGTCTTGTTGCCATGTACTGCGCGAATGTTGGGAATTCATTCTTATGGTGTCCTTTTGTCCTACATGTGGTACACCAAATGGCTTCTCTTTGGTCCTTACCCATGTTCTGGTTTAACCGAAATGTTAAGTTCTTCAAATCCTCCTTCAACTCCTCTATGGTTGGATTTGTCTTCTGATATTGATTCTCTTCTAGTAGAGCTTCCTGCATAGCCTCCGCCCGGGTCTAAAACTTATGTTGGCGCAAGGGGTATTTAAAGTGTGGGAGCAATGAATTGAAAAACATATGCCTATGTTGCATATCTGTCATGACATACTTTAGCTTTCCCTTCAATCGTTTGAATATTTGGTCAATATCCCACACAGATTCTCCTGGTTTCTGTCTATTCTCTATCATCTCATTCATGTATTGATCCTCTGAGCTAGGCTTCTGGAATTCTTTTATCAATATATTTTTGATATCTCCAATCATTCTTGTTTTCCTTGGTGGAATGTTTGTAGCTAAGCTCATGTAACAATCTAGTGCATGATCTCTTAGTGTGATGGCTAACTGCGCAAGCTTAGTGTCCTCATCTATGATATGGTTTTCTTCCCAGATCTTTTAAAAAATGAACAAGTGCTTCTCAGGGTCCTCTGATGCCTCTCCTTTGAATTCTGGTAACCTAATGGTGGGATCATGTCCTGCCATCCTGAATGTTGAAATACAACCTTCGTGCGGTGTATATACTTGAATAATGCTTCCTGAACTAGCTCCCCCAGTTGTTGTTCCTCGTGTAGATGTACTTCCTGTTGTCTTCCTTCTCTTGAAATTTGGTTGTCTAAATGGTGGTGTTCTTATTGGTGTATTAGTCACACATGGGTTTATGGGTTCCACACAGACACTGATATGGATAGGAGTGTTTCCTTATGTTCCTGCTCTTGGACCTCTCGTCTTCCTTTCATATGTCACGTGTAGGATTTCTTCAATCTGCTCCACAACCCAGAGATCCTATACCTCTTCTTCATCACTTGTCAATCCCTCCCACACGACTATGGCTCTCTTCTTGGTGTTCATCTTATATTGGTAGGGTACTCCACTACGCGTTCTTCCAACTGTTGCCATGATCTGCTTGATCTGATCTTCCTCCATCATGATTGGGTCCAAGGCCTCCTCCTTCTTTCCTATATCCATTTCTCCCTCTATTTCTCCTTCTCATGTTAGTGCTTCCCCCATGCATGCAGAGAAGTTTAATTGTCTGAGGCCATTGTCATTACACCTTTGTTATATAGTAATATCTTAATGGAAGTATATAGCGATCTGATATACCTACCTTGAGGTCCCTTCAAGAACTCTTGCTCTGATGCGCTATAAGACTTCACCCTATCTACTGCAAATTCTGTGATAAATCCTGCAACAAGGTTGTCTAACAAGAAATCTACTGCACGCGTAAATTTATTGTCAACTTGTTGTAACTACATGATCTCTACATGATTCCACTCTAGTCGTCTGATCTGATTTGTAGGATGGTTGTCTTTCAATCTTAATATCCACTCCTGCAACACATGCGAGAAATCGCAGAAAAATACTTCATGCAAGTCGTTGAATACGTACTTGTCCAGATATTTCTGCGGTGTTAACTTCGGGTTTCTGTTATATTTCTTTGCAAAATCCAACCCCTTTATTTTCAACCAACTCTCTATCTCTGCCTTCATTGGGTTCCACGGTCTCAACATCCCATTTTATATTCTCATTCTCTTAACGTCTTGTCGTTAGATCTGGCATTCTTTTGACGCTTCTTCAACAGATCTCATTCACTCAATCCCATCCTTTTCCAACTGACAACACAACCATTTGTTGGTTTATTATTCTAATTTATCAGTTATCTACTCCGATCTTACCTTCTTTTCATAGGTTGACTTAGGTTCAGATTTAACAAGCTTCCAACAAAATCTCTCTAAAACTATCGGCCTACTAGTAAACCAGAAGGCAGCGCAGTACACAGGGTGTATTGCGCAGTCTCACTGGAGATAGCTCTATGGGTGGCTGCAATACTCATGTGCTTGTATCCTGGGAATGAGTGAAGATATGTGGTTGTACCTTGTGATATTTATTTATTTAGTTTAACATCTTGATTAACACAGTCATTCTTATTCATGCATGTGGAGTATCAGATCTAACTATTTCCTTCATTCATTTATCTAGCATTTAATTCTTAACATCAATGGAGATGCATACATACAATCACATAACACAAGATTTACCGTGGTTCACCCCCTCCTGGGCCACGTCCACAAAGATTTGGATCTCAATCTCTTTATTTTATATTGACAATATGTTGCACCGTGCGCATTTACAGTCTTGGATCTTACAACCTCAACCGACCTCCCAATCCTTGTGAGGATGACTAGATCGCACCAGGCTCCTCAACCTACAATCTAACCCTCAGGATCAAGTTGCTCGATCCTTCTCTAGCTCACCAACTTACAAAATGTTGTAGTTCTTACAAACCTTACAACTTTCAGACTCTCTCTACCTCTTAGGTACTACTAATCTCTTTCTGCATCTATCTAACTCAGGTACCCCCTTAGATCCTCTTCTCTCGTCAGTCGGTCCCCCCCTTAGACCTCCTAATTACTACTTATATCTATTATTGGATCATCAACCATTACAATATATTACAAAAACCCTAACCCTAACATAGTTTGGTCTCCCTTGCATGCACGCCTCACATGCTTCCCTCACATGTGTTTCTTTTCCTTCCAACTGTCCTTTCTTCCCTTTGTGCTTCTCTACCCCAAAATAGCCTTTTCCCCATAATGGGTCTACGTCCAACACCCCCTCTAACACAGGGGTTAAACACAAGGTCACGTGTGGGAGAGAAGCAAAGATTACCCCTCCAAATCTTAACCAATCGTAGCGGAAAGATCGTATACCGGGGGTTTTTCTTGAGAAACAACTGGTTTCATTTGGTCTCAAAGATTCGTGAATTCTGAATCTGTTATGGGTCCTCAGGAGATTTTTTGATCCACTTTTCTTCAGTTCTCTTAGAGAATTTCAGACTTGATATCCTACCCATACGTTCGGTCCCGACTGTCGATTGTACCCGCCCAGAGGCTAATTACGAGCTGGTAACTTTAGTGGCCTTTCCTATGTATCTACAGAGGTGTCTGTGGGGGGTTTCCCATAGTACCTGGGGCATACGTCACATCACACCTTCAATACCATTAGATGGTGACCCCGTGAAGCGAGGGTTCCTTGCACCGAGAAGGGATGATGCATGGAGGTCGGGGTAACTGCTTCTCACTTCTTTGTTGAAGGATTGATATCCCATTTTCAGAAGATCCTACTACTTTTTGCTTGGTTGAAAACTTTTATATTTTTAGGGGCATGCTTCTTCGTCACTTATAGTTGGCCTTAGGATTGTTATTTTTTAACTCGGGTTGGCGACAATCTTCGTTGATCTCGTAGGATGAAAGGGTTTCCTCCAGAAGGCTACGAACCCTTATCTCCTCATTCATCATAAAATCATTCTAATGAAGGAACTATAAACGAAGAGGTTATCTCTGAGACTGGGAGTGTAGATACTCTTGAACTATTTATGGGAGAGGAAATTAGTTTTCAGGATGGCTTTGTTCCTACAAACCCACCTATAACCAATCATCTTGGTCCACTCATTTTACGGATACCTGCTTCAAGAGACCTTGAGTCTGAACTAGATTTTCCTCCTCGATTACAATCAGTACCATACGAGGACATTCTAGCCTTAGAGTTGAGAACATCTAACCCTATGGTTGATACTACTAGTGCTTCTTCTTTACTAGAATCATCAGTGACCCATGTAACCCCAACACAATCATTTGTAGATACACTTTCCCTCGCTAATGAGTTTGATAATGTTCCTGCTTCACTAATTCCACACATGCACACACCAAGTGATTTACTGGTCATCCCATTGGTCAGATGGTCATCAATCAGGTTGTTCATATGACCTCAACTCTACAAGCTACTCATCCTCCATCTCCAACTCTATCATTGGGTAAAAAAAAATTTAGAGGTCAATCTTCAATGGAAGGCCAACCCTCAGCTGAGGGGAAATCTTCTACCATTAGACATAATCTCACTGCAAAAAATCCTATTGGGACACCGCTTCATCTTAGGACACATAATCCTTCTGTCACACAAGTTTCAAACAGAGGGAAATTCTCTATTACTCGACAAAATCCTATTGGGGGGCAACACTTAGTTAGTGGACATATCCCAGTTGTCACCCAACCTATGATCCGAGGGCAATTTTTGTCCAGGGGGTCACTTTCAACTTTGGCACCAACCCCTACTTTTGGACAACAACAAGCCAAGGGAAAACCATTCATGTTAATCCTTCCACACCTACTGTTGTTGGCCTCTATCCCGGACAACCTTTTCCAAGAGTTGTAAATCAATTATGGGGCCAATCACTTCCAACAGGTACTCCTTAACAAGGATCTTTCCCTAATCAAATGTTAAATCCCATGATCCCATAGAAACAAGTCCCTCAACAACAATATGTTATGGGACCAACAGGTCAGTTACCTCCTGCTGGAGGGCCATCAGAGAAGTTACAATATGTAGGGGCACAGTCAAGTTAGACACCTTTTATGGGTGACCAACCAAACCAACCACCTTTCATGGGTGATCAAACAAGACAACCACCGTATATGGGTGGATAGTCGAGTCCATCACCTTTCGTGGGTGGCCAACTGGGCTAACCACCTTTCATGAGTGGGAAAATAGGACAACCATCGTACATGGGTGGACAGTCAGGTCAACCTCCTTTCATTGGTCAACAACCCAGCCAAACACCACTCATGGGTGGGCAATCAGGAAAACCTCAATATTTTGGGGGAGAATAGGGTCAACCAAAATTCATGGGGGGACTGTCTGGCCAACAATAGTATATGGGAGGATCCTATGGTTTTCCCACACAACAACAACCAACATACGATCCTATTGGTATTCTTATGTTGCATAACTATTGTCAATATACATAGGCCAGTCAACAACTTCCTTTCTTGGTAACTTTGGATTTTCCAGAATTATCTTGATTGACCAATGACCATATTTATCATTCATATTTATGGCCCCATATCCTGGAGAAAATTCCTTTTGATATTCCTAAGTTTGATGACAAACCTAGAGAAGATCCAAACAACCACATCATGAATTTCCATATTTGGTGTTCTTCAAACTCTTTGATGGATGAATCTATTCGATTAAGACTTTTCCAACGAACTCTTACAGGTGCAACAAAGAAATGGTACATTTAGTTATCGTGACATTCTTTTGTTGATTTTAACTCTCTTTCCATGTCTTTTCTGATGCATTTCCGACTGCCAATTCATTATGAAACTGGTACTGATCTTTTGACATCGCTTAGACAATACACCTCTACACATATTTATGATCATATACATGAGTGGAGGCAGTGGGAACGTCTTATCAATGACACTATTATGGACCAAAGTTTAGCATTTTGGTTCAGGAAATCACTTCTACCACCTATCGCTCGAGATGTTTCCATGGGAAGTGCCATTACTGAAGAGTAGGCGATCAGTGGGACTCAATATTTAGACTTGGTTTATTTTGAGTAGGGCACTCTCTATGACTTGATCCCTCATGCTCCTCGTCCCACAACTAATCCATCTAGACCAGCTATGGAAACCCATGTTGATGGAATTATAGGTTATGTCACATTACAGTCTATCGATCAATCGACTAGGAAAAAAGTTCATTCGACCCCAAACCCAGCTTCATCCTAGACTACTAAAAACACCAAGACTACTTCCACTCCTGATCAAACCTCTGAGGTGAATGCAGTACAATCCACTTCATCTCCAAGACCTGGGGGAAAGAATAAAGGATAAAGGTAATTCCAACAAATCTTCTAATCAACATGATAATAATAAAACCCAACCCGCCGCTAAAAACAAGAAAAATAAAAAAGCTATGTACCCCTGCATTATTTGCACAGATGACCATTACACGAAAGACTGTTCTCATCGAGAAGAAGTCAAAAAATTTCTAAAAGGAACTTCCTCTCTTGCAATGCTAAGTGAAACTTTCCCTGCTGATCAACAACAAATGGTTGCTCAAAATCATGGCCCTCCACAAGGGAGCACACAGGTCATTCCTATCATGGGGATGCTTCATCCATTGATGCTTCATCCATTGATGCTCATGTTTTCATGTGTAATGAGACGATTAATTTCACCACCAGAGAAAATACCTATGATACTCCTCCGAAGAAACAAAACCAAACCAATGGAGGTACCGCAGATAAATCCTCCACTCCAAATCCTGCTCCATCCTCGATTCCTCTCGATATTGAGAAACTAGTTGATGACTCAGTAATATGCCCACCCAAGGGTACAATTCGAAAGTCGATTTTCAATCCTAGTGCCTGGGCAACCCAAAATTACAATATTGTGTAAGACTTGGCGTAAGTACCTTGTGCATTGTTGACTCTCGAAGTCCTGCAAAACTATCCAAGTCAATGTAGGACTCTGCTATCAACCATCAGAGCTATGGATCCAAAAATGTCAAATGTAATTATGTTTAACTTGGAGTACTTTAAGACGAGGCTCTCCCACAACCTAGCATTTCAAATTCACATTATGGTTCCTGGGAAAATTTTCCAATGTACAATCTGGATGAAGGAGCTTCAACTTGTGTCATGTCTTTGTCTTTCTGGAAAGCCATTGGTTCTCCAGAATTAAACTTCTCTCTTACCACCCTTAAAGTGTTTGATGGACATGGTTTTCATCCTTTCATACTTTTGCAATATTTCATGGTAGGTTTAAAAGGAAAAATGGTCACAGTCGACATTGAAGTTATTGATACACCCTTAGATTACAATTTATTACTTGGTCGTAGTTGGTTCTATGTGATGACTATCGTCGCATCTTCGATATTTCACATCTTGCAATTCCCCCATCTAGAGAATATCATTATCATAGACCAGCTTAACTATTGTACACCTGATCTAAATCACCCATCAACGAACAATGTTCCCTTCTTGGGAAAATCCAATGTAGGGTATGAAAGTGTGGGGGTAGGTCTCCTTCCTCACTCATGGGAGTTTTTCCTTTGCCTGCACCCGATCCCTCACCTTCGACAACCATAATCAACATGATTTCGGATATGGTACCACGATCCCCTTGATCATTCGATCCTTGGGTAGTGCCTAGCCAATCAGAAATAGCAGAACTAGATGACACTATGCCACTTAGTCCAGTAGAGGCTGCCTACGATGCAATCCAATATGCCTCTTACACTTTTGATGATCAACTTCTTGTTGCATCAGATCCCTATTCTCTACCATCCTGGTTAACTTCTCCTCCACCCTCTTTCGATTATCTCCTAAGAACTTTTCCATTATATGAGTTCATTATGGAGGTCATGAGTATCGAAGAGTTACCTTGGGAAGATCATCACCACTGATCATCTTTTCTCCCAAATGAGGATGCGTTAGAGAATGACAACAAATCCATTGTTTCACACGACATTGTCGATAACCCTCATTCCTCGATTCTTATAAAAGACACCGTGTTTGAGGGAAATCTTGGGAACATCACGCATACCATGTTTATCAACATCTTGATAAAATCTGGTATCATGGAAAACATCCAACTTGTCTGGAATTGTACACCTAAAGAAATTGAGGATTACACAACCTTGTTTAAGGAATTATGCGATATTTTTTCTTGGAGTTATGAGGAGATGCCTGGTATTGATATGTCTATTATCATTCATGAGATCAAAACCTATCCTAGCGTAAAACCTGTTAGACAAAAAAAAATTCCTGTGTACCTTCGGAAGACTGTGACCATCAAGGCAGAAGTTGAATTTTTTTTAAAAGCTGGGTTCATATACCCTGTTCCATTAACTGATTGGGTTTCAAACATTGTCCCAGTCATGAAAAACAAGGAACGATCAGAGTGTGTTTCGATTATCGGTATCTTAACAAGGCTTGTCCTAAAGACAATTACCCTACCCTTTTATCGACCAAATAATAGACAATTGTGTTGGGAGCGTCGTCTTTTCTTTCATGGACGACTTCTTTGGTTATAATCAGATTGATATCCTCATGTATGAACATCAAAAAACAACTATCATCTTCCCTTGGGGATCTTTCGCTTACCGTAAACTTCCTTTTTTTCTTAAAAATGTTGGAGCCACTTTCTAGCAGGCCATGTCCTATGCCTTTGATGAAATCAAACACATAGTGGATTCCTACCTCAATGACCTACCTGCTCATTATGTTCATCGAAAATATCATATTGGTCATCTTTGAGCCATCCTTCTTATACGCTGACACTACAACATTTTTTTGAATCCGCACAAGTGTATTTTTTTGTCGAAACATATAGACTCATAGGATTCATAGTCTCCAAGAATGGGATTTGAGTTGATCCCTTGAAGGTTAAAGCTATTTTATCATTACCCCCACATGTAACCATAGACCAACTTCAAAGTTTGCATGGGAAGGAAAAATTTCTTCGTCGTTTTATCCGGAACTACGCCGAGATAACAAAAGGATTTATGCATCTGTTGAAGAAGGACATCCCTTTAATCTGGGATGACTAGGATCAACGATCATTTGACACACTCAAAGATTCATTAGTTAACTCTTCGTTACTTCATCCCCCAAATTATACGCGAGATTACATCCTTTACTTAGCTTCATCCATTTCTGCCATAGGGATGTTACTACTTCAGGAACTTGAAGATGGTGAGGAACACGTCATGTATTACCTCAGTAAGTGCCTTTCGGGCCTTGAAACCCGTTACACACACATTGAGAAGTTGGATTTGGTAGCAGTAATTGTTGTATAAATATTTCGTCATTATATCTTGCTCCGTAAGACCACTATCATTGTTGATGCAAACCCCATGTATCACATCCTGACACATCAAGTATTAGGGGGAAAATATTCACGACGGATCGTAATTCTTCAAGAATTCGATCTTGAATTTTCCAAATGCAAAGCTAAAAATTCTTTGGTTTTTGCGGAACTCATTTACGATCTTCCTCGTCTTGATGAAGAAACTGAGCCCATTGAATCTCTTCTAAATGAGTCATTGTTACTCATCAGTACGTCTGACCCATGGTATGGGTACATTACCTTATATCTCCAAACACAACATTTTCAGCCTGAACTGTCACGTGACGAGCATCGCCATGTTTGCCATCATGCGAAACATTATCTCATTCTTGGCGACACCTTGTATCATCGATGTATTGAAACTGTTTTACGACGATGCCTTACCCATGAAGAATTCAAACGTGTTTTGAATGTCTGTCACTTTGGAGCATGTGGCGGTCATCTTTCTGGTATGGCTGGAGCCCAAAAGATCTTACTCGCTGGATATTTCTGGTCGTTGATCTTCAAATATTGCATTGACGCGGTCAAGAAATGTCAACCATGTCAAATCTTTCACCATAAAAAGTGTTCTCATCCTGCTCCACTCCATCCAATAATTTTCGTTGGACCCTTTGCAAAATGGGGCATCGATTTTATGAAATGTAAGCCTACCTCGACCAGGGGGAATAGGTATGTTATAGTCGTAGTTGACTATTTTACAAAATGGGTCGAGGCTATGCCCACATTTATGACGATGGTAAAACTGTTGAACTTTGTGTATTCAATCACATAATCACACGATTTGGAGTCCCACAATCCATCATCACTTATCAAGGTTCGCACTTCCACAACCATATGATGGATGAGCTAAGCACTAAATTGGTTTTTCGACATGAATATTCATCTACCTACTACCTTCAGACAAACAAACAAGTAGAGAACATCAATAAGGTCTTGAAAACCATGCTCCAATGAATGGTGGGGGTGCAAAAAACAAATTGGAACCTAAACTCTTTTCGACACTTTGGGCTTACCGGACTTCCATCAAAACTGCCACTGGTTTCACACTATTTCATTTAGTTTATGGACTAGAGGTAGTTCTCTCGATTGAATGTGAGATTCAATCTCTTAAAATCTCCATAAAGCTCTTACCCAATACCTTTGCTGAGGAGGAACGATTCTTGTATTTGTCGAAACTTGATGAGACTCATTCTGATGTTGCTCTCGCCAATGAGACTCACAAAAAATGCATCAAGATCCAATACGACAAATCCATTCAACCTCACATCTTCAATGAATGTGACCTTGTTTTATTCTATGCTCAAGACCATGATAAGCTGGGGACAGGAAAACTAGAACCTATGTGGCACGAACCATACATTGTGAAGCACATACTACAAAAGGGTGTGTATGAGCTCGTCGACTATGACAAAATCCCTTTGAAAGAGCCTCGTAATGGGCTCTATCTGAAAATGTACTATGCCTAAGGTTATCTTGCAATTGTTCTTTGTAACTATTGTACACTACCTTTTTGTGTGTTTTTTGGTTTTTTATGTGAGGATTTTCTTTTGTGTGTATGGATTTGTTTCACCTATGGCCTCTTATCCCACTTTGTGCTTGAATGCGTGGATGTCAACTTCCTCTTTCGTATATTCCTGATTCACAAACGGTGCTAGTCGAAACACCTGGAACTTGGCTTCCGCAGCTTGGGTAGTCTATTCCCCCACTGCCGAGTTAGTAAGATTTGGAGGAGCTTGTCTTGGTCATGCAACAAATAATGTCGTCGAATATCACGCCGTGATCATTTTGTTAACATAATCTTCCTCTCTTGGCATATCTCACCTAATTGGCCATCTTGACTCGCAGCTCGTGGTTTGTCAATTAAACTGCACCTACTTTGTTCGCGATCCTACATTGCTTCAACTCTACCTAAGAGTTCATCTCCTCGAATGATCATTTGAGTTTATTCAATATCAACACATTCCAAGGGAATCTAATACGATTGATTCACTTGCAAATTTTATATTAGATTGGCATCTCACACATACATAAATATTTTACAAAGCATAATACAAGTGTGAAAAATGAAAAACATTATTCATTTTAACACTTTAAGATTAGATGGTCGAAACAAAATCCATATATTTATTATAGCAAAAGGTTCTTATACATCATCCAAAAAGTACATGGGGGGGAGGGGAATTTGGGCTACGTCACCCATACATCATCACAAAAAAGGACAATACTAAATAGAAGACTCTACTAGTCTTTCTATGCTACGTTATGCTCATGGTAACAAATTACTACTCTGGCCGCTCGCCCCAGTAAATGGCTAAGGCCCCTTGGCACTCCCACTATGTGCCTCTGAAGGTGATAAGGGACATATTGTAACCTTATCGTGGGGACACCCATAGTGAGCCCCCTAAGGTTTCTCTCTACATATTGGATTCCTCCTGCTTCGACTGCTTACTGTAACACCCTGTTTCCCCCAACTTGTAATTAATCATAACATATGAATTACCATGCTAAGGCATGAGGACAATGTAAATGTATTATCGACTGAGTTTCCAAATAACTCACTGTGGGGGTGAAGCCTTGAAAGTATTGGCCATGATATCACTAGAGGAAGAATGTGAAAACTATACAAGGGGGTTCATATATCAAATAACCCCAAATCTCCCTTGATAAGGATGACAAACCTCCTTCAAATCCCAAGGAAAGAAATCAGTTAATGAAGAAAGGACTAGTGGTTGAACAATCAACCACCCCCATGAATGGAAACATGGGTTGTCAGCCCGAAATACCGCAGGGACCTGCAGACCTGAGCTTCCTTCTGACAGAAGGAACAGGATAGGCCGACAAACCTTCCAAGGTAAGAGGGATACACATGAGAGAGGAGACACCAGACAAGGGGGAGCGTGAGCTCGCAAGGGAGATGCGTGGAGCTCTCCAGTGAGTCACGAACTGAAGGTCGCGAGCTTGATGCCGAGGAACATCTGAGAAACCTTGTCGAGGCCATAACCAAGAGAGAAAGCTCTGAGTTACAGAGAACATGACCCAAAACAAAAGCGGAAACGAAGGAAGAACCCTCGAGAAGTGTGAGGATTCCTTGGTGATATCATGGCTTGGCACGGGGGTGGCTAGAGTGCTAAGAATGAATGCCTCTGTGCCTATGGTCGGGTGGAAGGATGAACACCCGCAGTCAGTTGGTTGGCGGAAACCTATAATAGATAAGCGACTTCCTACCCTATGTAATTTAGCTGTAACTGTGTATGAATTGATTATACTGTGTATGTTTCAGGAATTGTGCATATTTCCTAATGGATATACTATATCCCCCTTATTTCTGCTTGATTATATAACTAGGCCCGTAAGAAATTATATGGTTAGGAGATGATTTTATACTCCTAAATGCTTGTGTCCTATGGAGGAATAAGCCAGAGTCACGAATTGTGTGTTCGTCGACCCCAGACACAGTTTCTTGTACGTGTGCCAACCCTCCTAATTGTTTAAGAGTCCTTGGAGGATGAAGTTTGTTAAGCTCAGGAGAGGTAGTGCAGATCGACAAAGGCTCTCTGCGAGGCAAACCGAACCTAGAACTCCCTAAGTGCTATACAAGCTCAGGAAGGATCGCACCGTTGTGTGCAAGAATCCTGCATGGAGTGCAGAGGTCAAGAAACCCTTTAGAGGTTTCAGAGCGTATGAAAGCTCAAGAGTGATAGAGATCGTGATCAAAATAAGATCTGAACCATTGGTTCAATTCAGGGAAATAGAGGTGAGGATTTCCCCAAAGTCCTGAAAGGCGAATCGCCGATTCATAGGGGAAAATCTGAACCATTGGAGCCTACGTCCAGACAGCCGGAGAAGAGTGTGCAGGAGAATAGATCTGAACCGTCAGATCGAGCGCAGGGGATCAATAGCCATCGGATCCATAAAAAACACATGAGGTTTAACCTAGTGCATGCAGGGGAGAGAGGACTCGTCAAAGTCCTGAAAGCATCGAGATCGTCCATCCCAGAGGACGCGTGTCAAAGATCCACATCCATCGGGGATTTGGCACCAGGGAAACGGGAGTAAAGACTCTCCCAAATTCCCGAAAAGGAGAAAGCCAAGATTTGATCGCAACCATTGATCATCCTGAAAAGATCACAACTGTTGATCGTGGCTAAAGGTCGCAACCATCCATCGGAGGGACACGTGGTTGCCGGTCGACGTTTCGACATCCGGGAAACCAGAGGGCAAGACCCCTCGTCTTCGCAAGTCGCGAAATCCCGGTATACGAAACCCCGACGTGATCTGTGGTTGAACCGATTTAGTGTGAATAAGTTTCAGCGTTTCAGCATCCTAGAAACCAGAGGGTAAGATCCCTCGTCTTTGCAAGTCGCGAAATCCTGGTATATGAAACCCTGGCGCACGATTAAGACTGAGTGTCTTTCAACACCCTTAAGCTCAGGAGGGATAGTGATTGTCAGATCCAGATCAACGAGGGTCGTTGATCTCATACACGAATTCCCATATCGGAATTTAGGGAATGGAGTGACCAGTGGTTTGGGTTTCTGCATTTCGAACTCCTGGTTACCAAAATCCTGATACGGCCAGGACCATCAGATCAGGGGGAGATTCGCAGTTGTCGATCTCATCGAAGGGAAGATTTCGGGTTTCGGGGTTTGAAGATTCGAAAGACTTGACTCTCTTGCATCACTGAGTCGTGAAATGTGAAAGGCGCCTCTTGGCTTGGCCTGTGGTCATAACCAACGATCACATTGAGGTGTATAAGGGAAGAGCTAGCCTGTGCTAGGCCCCTGTAGGAATTCGGGGATTCTATCCCTTGAGGAAGAGCGAAAATTTTATTTTTTCCGTAGTGGGTATGTGACACTTACCCTCTTTCCTGAGCATTACCACGTCGATCAAGCACTGACATATTGATCGGTCACTCTACTCCTCTATCTGCGTGATGAAAAACAAACATGATAAGATCCCCTTTGTACGACAACAAAAAACACATATATTAAAAACCAAAAATAAAAACTTTACAAGGTCATGTTTTTTCAAAAACTTACCTGAAGCATCCCAATGTGTTCACTCTGGGAGTGCTAGATATAAACTCCCTCTGAAATCCATCCCAACATAGTGATAATCCTCGATCATTGAAATCTATCTCTTCAACCATTCGAAAAAACTAACATCAAATATAAAAATCGGAGGATCATTTCCTAGTCGTGCTGACAGTCTAGTCCAATGCTCCATCCTAGGCTCGGATGGGACATGCTCTATGAAATCTATCCAAGGCTACATCACAGGTACCCGTTCCATGAAAAATGACACAAGAAATGATCCATAACCAAATTTCTTTTGTTTCCCAGTCCTACACCTGGTGATTTGATCTTTGACATTCACCAAGAAAATTGCACACCAGTTAAAAATATTTGGTTGAAGACACTCGACCACATACCCCATTTGCGATTTCGAAGATAGATGAGGAATAGTGATTCCTGCTAGTTTGGTGATAGTGAAAAATATGGTACGCAATGGGAGATCCAATACATCTTTTATTGCAATCCTGTCACTTTTCTTTTGAGATCCTACCCTGTAGAACCTTTCGATGTAGACCTCAGTAGCCAACTCTGCTTTCTGAGGGACAAACAAAACGATAGGTTCCCCTTGTGTAGAGAGCACTAACAAGAAATACACATCCTCAATCTCAATCTCCAGAGAATGAGGGCCTACATGAAAAACCTGATGGCATCTTATAACCCTATCAAATGCTCCAAAAGAAGTGCTTCCTTCCTCATATTTTGGACCTTGAAGAACTTCAGTAACCCACAGTTCCGAAGTGCCTCTCTTGCTTGTGGATCATGCAAAGCAGCCATATCATCATTCTTATGCTCGTGCTCCTTCCATTCAAGCATTTTTTCTTTGAAACTGCTACAAACAACCAAAGAAATAATTAGGCAAAATTACAAACTAAAAAACTACTTTTTCATAAGCCAAACAAAGAAAAAAAAACTTTTTTACGCCTGGCACCCCCTAGAATGGGTATTAGGGCGTCGATGCTCCACCATAGTGCATACCAGGTAGCCATTTTCCAATAGTGGCGCTCCCCACGACATCTTAGGGGAGCGCCAATACCCTGGGGCGCCAAGAGGGTTCCAAGAGTGCTCAAAGAGGGCTCGAAACTAGCCAAAATGTGGATGTAATGATAAATAAAAGAAGTTAGATGAAAGAGGGGGAGAAGAGCACAAAACTAGTCCAGATGAAATAGAAAATGATGGTTCTGAGCTCCTGCAATCAACACTTGAAAATAAACTCCAAATGGGGAAAAATCCAAAGCATGAAGACAAGAGGTAACAAGAGGTAAAAATGAACCATATTTTCCACTAATTGACATTTTGACCACTTGGAACTAGTTATTTTTTGTTCTTTTTCGCGTTGGTAACTCTCCTTTCTAGGTTTTTTTCATGTTTTTCATTGAATTTTTAAGGGATTTCTGACACTGTTTCTACCTAGGATGACTTATTTGATGAAAATTGATAGCGAATGGAACATTTTTGGTGACCTTGTCAAATTTTTGGCATACTTTTTCATATTTCGAGCTCATTAAACTACAAATAGTCATCTTTCGAGTGGTAGCTTACCCCTTTTTCGACCTTGTAAGACTAACTATGAAAAAGGTATACTCTAGTCAGTCATGACTAGAAGAGTTATCCTTTGTATTATTTTACTCTTTTTCAGGCTTAGGAGACCAACTTTACGAAAAATACACCCTTGGAGTCTTCTTTTATATCTTTTTAGATTCTCTAAACGTAAAAATACCATGAGCTTACATTCTCTGGGCTCGTTAAAACACGCATTGAAGGACTTACATGGATCCAATCCCTAGGACCCATATAAGTCCAAACCTCTCCTTATTTAGGTTTGTTAAACATATGTCAAGGGACTCATCGAAGATGAGCTATACCAAACATCTGTTACCCTCCTCAAGCTTGATAAAAAATAAAGAGGTACTCACCAATCA
>ML785813.1:239345-296899 GCA_009831015.1 Picea engelmannii
GGGGGGGGATTGAAGGAAGTGGGTCAAGTTCTTTGGAAACCTTCATGGAAATTTTTATTGTCACCATTGAACATGGCACATGTTTGTGTCTCACCTTACGGTTGGTTAATTTCATTTCCTTTGAGTCATGCCAATCCCATGAGTCCTGTTACTCCTTCGAATCACCCGAAGAGTGCCCCGGTGATCGTTGCACTATGAATGGTCCATCTCTCAAATGAGTCAAGTCAATGCTGCCAAGTCTTGTTTCTTGCATCCAATGTTCAAGGGAAGTTTCATTCCAAAACCAACTATTTGTAGTATTACGAGTTTCCATTCCTGTGTCAGTCTATACTCATTTAATATACCATCTCACATCACTTTCCTATGTTAGTTTCATGTAGATAATGGGGGATACATCAAGGCCCTCCTTCGACGAGTCTTTTCCTGTCGACTTTAGCACATCATCCGAGAATTAGACTTAGAAACAAATTAGTACCTTGGAACCTGCATGCCTCAATGACAAGACTCCTTACTTCCAACAGTAGGTTTACACCATTGATCTCCGATCGGATGATCTCACAAATGTTCAACCTCAACTCACTTATTCACATTCGTTAGGATGTACTAAAGGAACCTTGGGAATCATTGTCATGATTGCTGATTTCCCTTGCACTTGTTAACGATATACCTCAATGACCGGTAATCAAGTGGTTTCTACCATGTTCGACACCAAGAAAATTTATTCACATGGCTATAATCGTACCATATTAGGATAGGGGCGAATACCATGGATTTAGCACTCACTTTGTTCTGTAATTTTCCCAGGCTGCAATGAAGAACATTTGAGCATGTAAAATATTCCAGTATAATCTCCATGCCGAAAATCTTAATGATAAATATACTATCACATAGATCCACATTGTATTGGTCCATGGCTATGTTTTGTTAACTCATAGCTCCACTGTGTATTCTTTCGTGGCTGCGATCAGTTCAGATCATGGAGGTATGGATCCACATTGTATCTTTGGTGGCCATATCCTTAGTCAATATTCTCATGGATCCGCAATGTATTAGTCGGTGGCCATGCTTTGAGTCATTTGTATTCCGAGCATAGGTATGACTACCTCAGGAATGAAATATATATTTATATTTTTTTATGGTTGTTTGCAGCTTCTGCCAGGTTCTCCTACTCCATCACCCTTGCCTTGAAGTATTTGTAAAGTGTTTCGGACATCAACTACTCTTATGAGCTCACACTTTAGAGTGCATTTGTTACACATCAAAATACCACACTAATATGTCACATCCCAAGTGTCGCAAAGTGTCCCTTATGCTTTGCTAAGTGTCATAAAATGTCCCATGCACTTTGCTAAGTGTTGAAAATTGATTGAAACCATAAACACCATTTTTCATGACCCCTAAGTCATGTTGGAATAATAAACCATCATCTGATAGTCGAAACCACATATTTTCACTTGGAATTTTGACCATGTTTTTGGCATTTATGAAGGGTGGTGCTCCCATGTCCAAGATTAGGGTGCGCCAATGATCACTTGGCCTTGTTTAGGGGGTGCCACCAATGCTATATCTAACTCAGGGGGAGCGCCACTTTGGTTAGAGGAAAACATGGGAGATCCCACCTTTTTCTAAGGGTCAACTCCGAAGGGATGAGGTTGTTTTGGTTTGAATCCTATCCTATGGCTCTATCTTAGGATCAAATCCAAACTCATGGAGCCATATCCTCAACCAATTCCATAATTATCCCATGGTGGTTGAGCCTCCCAATCCTATAAATTGGAGGCACTTGCATGGTGAAGGGGGGAGGAAAATTTTGAAGTATCATCATTCTGATCATAAAATATTCGTGCAAGGGCTTGGACGAGGAGAGATTGGAGAAGTTGTTGCATTGTCAAACATGATTTGTAAGTACTTTCCATTGGATTTCCAATTGATATAAACTTGGTATATTCCCTTCAAGTTCATGTATTCTACATTTGCTTGTCCATTGTTGTTTCAATCTTCGTAGATAGATATACTTTATCTAATCATATAGAGTAGGAGAAAGAGTTTCTTTGCTAGTCTTTGCAAGACTTCATTTGTGTTAAGGAGCTTGGAGATCAAACCCAAATATTGGAGCAACGAGGAAAAACATTAAAATAAGGTACACCATATTCTTCTTCTCTCTAGGTTAAGTTAGATTTAAAGGGAATGAAACAACCATTTTTTTCATTCTGTCTTTGGACCAAAGAAGGGGTCTTCGTTCAAAGGGGAGCTTAGCCTATCCGCAAGGTAATATTTCTCATAACACCCTACTTTGATGATATCCCAATCGAAGATCAATATCTGAGGAATATTCCTCTCCATGAAGCTCGTCCATCCACTCATCAATCCCGGGTGAACCAAACTCAATGATATGGCTGAAATCCTTGTCTAGAGGTCTCCCAGAGGAAACGTCTTGCAACCCCACTGTATACCATTGTACATCATTGTATATTGTTGTATACTACTGCATACCATTGTATCATCATGTATCACCTTGTATCCTATATCTTCCATTGAATGAATCAATCCACTAATATCAACTGGTCCTGGATCCCAAAGTGATGTATCCACATATGTCTTATACTCAATCCCCCAATCAACTGGTGAATATAATTCCTTGTTTGTTGGTCCACTATTAATTCGCTCAACTACGTCCTCTGTAGCTAAGCCTTGAGCCAAAAGAAACAACTCTCGATCCATGCAATGCAAAACATGTGCACGGGCAATACCCTCTGTGCCAGACCTCTCCTCATACAGTTGCAACCCTGAATACTCCCCATGCAGAATCATCATAAGAGGCTCCTCCCTCAGATCATGAGTGCCACTCACACCCTCATGTGTCATTGTTTCCAAAGATGATGGAGCCTCTATTATTTTCAACAATAAAGAGCGTCCCAAACTAATCGTGTAACAAAGCTCCTCAATCTCTCTTTCATTGTCTTCAATGAACTTAAGAGCAAGGTCCCTATCCATGAACAACTGCAAATAATAGGATTTCATCTGCTTTAGTGCCTCTTTGATGATGCACAATTGGGTACTAGTGGCTCCATCTACAATTCCTCTTTTCCTCTCCTCCATTTGGGTTTTCCACATAAAGTCTTCAATAAATTTATGAGCACCATCTGCCCTCGTCAATACCTGCACAATTTGTTCATCTGTGACCAATAGTCAATTCTCCAAATATGGTAATGTTATTTCATCAACATGGTGTGGGATGTCACACAAGGGATCAATTGATTCATTACATGATGTCGTGCAATGCAGACTACCTTCCTCATACAAGTTTTTTGATATGCTCTCAACCCCTTCATTGTCATCCTCCACACATAGCTCCCAATATTTGTCATATTTTGGTGCATTCATGCCTACATCATCATATATGTCATAAACAATATGAAGTGCTAAGTTTCTACTTGAACCATCCTCATCATCAGTATCGTACACATGGAGAGATGCTGAATCTTTATCATCCATTGATTGGAACATCTTCTCATAGTCATCATATGTAGGACAAGATGTCGTAGCCTCATCTTTTGTTGATTCATCAAAGGTATACCCATCCAACACACTAGTGTCATCAACCTCATCAGATAGATTTAGTGATGTATCATAGGATATTATGCACTAATCCTCCTCATGGATAGATGCATGCTCCTCCACCCATCCTGCATGTGCATCCTTCTTTACCTCCAACAAATTCCTCTGTCCTTCATGCTTTTCTTCCTTCACTTTCTGCCTTGTGATTTTCAAAGAATCCTTGGTCCGAACTCTAGGATAGTTCCCACTCTTGATGTCGCAATAATCCTCTAATGACATGAAATCCTGGATCTCCTCACTAAACTTTTCATACTCGTCGCAGTAAGCCATGCGCTATGCATATATCTCTGACAACTTTGGATACTTTAAAAATGGTGCTAGTTTCTTCTGATATTATACTATGGATTCCTCATTTGTCTTCTTCTTTTCTTATCCACGTATGCATATTCTCACAGGCTGGAAAGATCACCTGCTATGATACCACTATAATTTCCCCAACTAGGATGGATGGGATATATTATGTTTGTTGTCCAAAATATTGTTTCTCTTTGTGTAATTTTTTCAAACAGTTGGCATTAATGTTGTTGTAGCTTCTTACTTACATATATTTCAAATGATAGAAAATATATTACATGCATCCCCTTACATAGAAAATAGAAGAGATAAACATAACATATTTATTATGGTTTGAACAACAATACAAGGCCTAATGGTTGTCATATCAACTATAGTAAATTCCTAACAACAAGCAATATAAATGAATATTTGAACAAACAACTAAAGGTTGTTGTAGCAGTTCAATACAACAAAGAACACTCAAAATGCCATCCTATGAACCTGGGAGTGATGTTGTTGTCCCTTCCAGTGAATAACCTCATATGGGAGTCCTCTATTAGAATGGATCGACCCTCTCCTAGAACTTGTCGATTTGACTACCCGTACCTGATATGTCTCTACTAGTTCACAGAGATCCTCGCGAGACAAAACTAGTTAACCAGTGGTGCCTTGAGTGACAAGGATGGACAACGAGGAGGGCCTTGTGGGATTCCACGTACTCATCGCGTGAGGATGCCACAATAGATCTGCAAAAAGTAGAACCATCCCTCGGAACTCCGCAAACCTCCTAAACACTTCGGTCCTCGCCAGTTTCCTGCGCAAGCTGATATATCTCCAACTGAGAACCAAATCCCAACTGAAGCTCCAATGGAAATTATGGATTGATTCCCCTCTTGTCTAGGCTCCAATGGAAATCCTAGGTGGATTTCGCTTGTGTCTAGCTAGGGTGGATATTGCACCACCGAAACCAAACCAATAATGGAAGGGTTTTTCTAAACCCTAACAAAACAATGGCTCCAAGAGCACTTCCAAAATGAGAGATCAAATCGTAATACCAAAGTGAGGCTCTACCCCTTCTTTTATCCTTTCTCCATGCCTTATATAACTTTTGATGCAGGAGCATCGCGAGCAAAGCACGAGTGGAGGACAACTGGGCGCACTATTGCAGATTTTGAAGGAATTGTAATTAAAGAACCTCTTTAATGTTTTGGAGATGGATGATTTCATGAGGACATTTGAGAATGTATTTCTCTTAGTGAAGTTGAGTGCAGTACAAATTCAATGTGTTTGATATTATCTGTCTGTCACAAATATTTATTGTAATAAATTCTAGTAGTTGATAGCTTTTAATTCGATAGGATAACTCTAGAATAGTTGGAGGGAAGATATCGAAGAGCCCCTCTTGTATAAAGCTTTGTATTGTTTCCCAGAGAAGGTTGTTGAATCTATTGCAGAGGTTGTTATTAGGCTGTTGAAATTGTTGTTATTGGAACTCTAGTTATTGAGAGTTGTTTCCATTGTAGCTGAGAGTTGAGAGCTTCCGAGAAGCAGTATATGAACACATGTATATTTCAGTTGAATGAATATAACAGAGGAGCATTTTTCCAAATGTCTGGTGTTGCTGCGTCTATCTGAATGAATGAATGGTAGACTTTCTGTTTATTTTCAATTCTCTGTTATTTCTTGTTCTTGTGTTTATGTATGCATTTATATGGTTAAATGTATGAATCTGTGAAGCTTTAGATAAGTTTCAATTGTTTCTCTTCTTTGAGCAAGTGAAAGGAGTTCATAGTGTCCACAAGGAGTGCATCGACAGAGTCTATTTAGACTCATAAGCTCAGAAGAGATAACATGAACCTTAGGTGTGCAAGGAGTGCATAACGTCCGCAAGGTGTGCATGACAAAGTCCACTTTGACTTAGAAAGTTCAAGAGAGATAACTTGAAGGAAGTTTGTCTACAAGAAGTGCACAATAGATTCTTTGGAGTCAGAATTTTAGGATGAGTAGAGAGAAGTGTCCACAGAGAGCCAAGTTGTGGAGGAAGACCTGTTGCAAGGCGTGCACAGGTTGAGATTCTACTAAGTGTTGAAAAGAATATTCTAAGAAGGAAAGGGTTCGAGGAATAATAAAGTTTAGGAGGAAGAGTGGTGAGAAATATTCAAAGGGAGGAGTCCCTTGAGGTTTCCTAGAATCAAGAAATGAGATTCATCCAGGAGGGTCTGGGATCATTCCAGAGTGTCAGATCTGGGGAGAGTTGCATGGAGAACTGACCGAGAGGTGTTTCGACATTTCGGAGTTCGAAACATTTCGAAGTATTGAGAGGTGGGATCGCCTAAGTCACGAAGTCACGAGGAGAATATTAACTGTTGGCTGCGGGGAGACACGTGGCAACGGATTAGAGAATCCAGAAGTTAGAGGTCTGGAGAAGTGGTGTGTGGAATTTCACTAAATCGCGAAACCCGAAGCATAGCTGGACCGTCAGATCTAGGGAGACACGTGGCAGAGATCCACAAATTTAGGGAAAGGTATTTCGGGAGAAAATAGAGGAGGAGGTTGCAATATCGTCGAAGCCCAAAGTGGCGAAGGTATTGGCCAAGGTTATAGCCTGCGGTCATAGAGGAGAAAGATTCTAGCGCGGGACTAGTGCTCAAAATCGGTGTTGCCAAGCGCCAAAGAGAGGAGTTGCAGGTAGTTTGACCTTGCAGGCGACATAAAGGGGACCTATGTGTATGTGTATCGAGTGTTCAGGGTCTGTTGAAGGCCCGAGGAGATAATTCAGCTCAGGAGTTTGAAGATCTGAGACCGGGAGGTCGTAGAATCCCCAGGAGGGAAGGGGGTTGTGCCTTCAAGTGGTATCAAGGAGTAACATAATTGATTTCTGTAGGTAAAGGAGACAGATAAGTAAGCTGATATCATCAAGTGGTATAAGATACATCAGTACAATGTCACCTAGGAGATGTGTGGAGCCACCTGTAGCGAATAGAGCTATGGAAAGAGAGATGCGAGAAATCAGAGCAAGGTTGGTTTCCATGGAAACATTGCAAAGAAGAGCACCTGATGTTGGAGACACCAATGATGCAGAGGATGATGTGGAAGAGTGCTTGTTAAAAGTGGTTGTCAAGTTGGGATCTAGAGAAAAGATAAACATCCCAATGTATGAGGGTAATTTGGATTTCGAAGAATTGCTTGATTGGATATGAGCAATGGACAAGTATTTTGACTTTCAATATGTCGAGGATGAGAAAAAGGTGAAACATGTTGTCATCAGGTTGAAAGGACATGCAACACTGTGGTGGGATGAACTGGAGGCTGACAGGAGGAGCAAAGGAAAACAAAATTTTAAGAGTTGGGATCGAATGGTAGCCAAGCTAAAGGATAAATTCATACCTAAGGACTATCAGATAAATTTGTTCAGGATATTGCAGAACCTGAGACATAAAGGAATGATTGTGAAGGAGTACACAAAGGAGTTCTATAAGCTGAACATCAGGGGTGGACAAAGGGAGAGAGATGAGGAATTTTTTTTCAGATACATCAACGACCTAAGATATGAAATCCAGGACGAAATCAACATGATGACAGTAAGGATAGTGGATTATGCGTACCATATTGCGTTGAAAGCAAAGGAGAAGTTGGCGAGGAAGAAGAGTCAACAAAGCAGAGGTAGAAGCTTGAACATAGGCAAAGGAGTTCCCCATGATAAGACGCAGAATCCCAAGGGTGAGGCAGAGAAACCACATAATCACTCTAAGAGAGGACGAAGTTCTCAAGGAAGAAAAAGTGGTGGTAGAAACTCTTTTCCTAGAGGAAGAAGAAGAGATAGAGGAGGAGAGATAAAGGGTTATTCCTGTGGAAAGGTAGGACACATGTCTTGGGAATGTCTCGAGAGAAATAAAGAAGGAGGTGAAGCCCACATTTCAGAAGCGTAGAAGTGAGATTTTGAGGCAGAAGGCGAAGAATATGGGAGATATTTGATGATGAATAAAGTTCTCTTAAAACCCAAGCTAGAGGTTGAAAAGCCAGTGCAGAGGAACAATTTGTTCATGACAACTTGCAAGACTAAAGACAGAGTTTTCAAGGTGATAATTGACAGTGGGAGAACTGATAACTCAGTATCCACGAAGATGGTGGAGAAGTTAGAGATGGAGACGAATGCACATCCGACGCCATATAAAGTCTCATGGTTGCAGAAAGGTCATCAGGTAACAGTCACTAAACAATGTCTAGTTGAATTTAAAATAGGAGGATATAGAGATGAAATTCTGTGTGATGTGATTCCCATGGATGTATGTCATGTTTTGTTGGGAAGACCATGGAAGTATGACAGGAATTTCATTCATGATGGGATAAAGAATACTTATAACTTGGAGAAGAATGGTAGCACACACATGTTGATGCCAATTGAGGAAAATAAAGTGAAGGAAGAAGCCAACATGAGCATACTTCTCATGAGTGGGAAGTGTTAGCGTTAGAAGTCACTCCTGGATTGCTTGCAGGAGCAGAGCCCAATGCCCATCAGTTTTATGTCACGATAGATTTTAATGGGTGATCAAATGGGTAGAAACTCGAGGAGATATCACTCTAACTCGGGGACTGGGTCTGGTATGTAAGGAACAAAGGAGGTCTTGATCTAACTTCAGTCAGCGAGTTGATTTAAAGATGAGCAGGTTGAAGACTTGGTGAGAAAAGTGAACAAACTACCCCAGGCAACAAACCTTTCAGTAGTTTGTAGAAGAAAAAATCTGAATGCAAGATCCTCTTGGTTCAGGGCTTCGACAAACTGAAAGGGGGACTTGACTGGATCCTCCAATTCCAAGTTGTTCAGCGCTAAGAAAGTCATAGAGACTGATTAGAAACAATGCAATTGTTACAGTGATCCAACCTACATCATCCTATAACAGTTACAACTCGACTGGATCCTCCAATTTTGAGTTGCTCTAATACAGTGTAAACAAAGATGTGAGAGAAACTGACATTCATAAGGCAAGAAGTCTCAAGAGTCCATGCATAACCAGAATAACAGTGCTTCATTAAAGTTTTACAACTGGGAGCTTTGCTCAACCATTGATGATTACAAAATATAAAGACTGAGTCTATATACTCAGAAAAATTCGCCTAAGAGAGGTGTGCTCAGTCATCCAAGGCTTGGTGTCCCTTCAACCAAATTCGGACGGATATTCTTCGTCAGACGCCACCTTAACTGCGCATGGCTCCTGTAAGGGGAGTAGTTGAGCCATTAAGTGCCGAGTTAGCGTCTGCAGACCTATCTGGCTAGTCAAGGACTCGACATGGCTTCTTTGGAAAAATTTGGTACACAGGACCCTCTCGAGCAGACAAATTTCCAAACCCTCCATACCTTACACTTAATGAATGAGGAGAGGTTTCAACCACCCCTTCTCCCCTTCATTTACTCCAAGAGAAAACTAGGATTGAGGTCGAATCAGAGGGCACCTGGAGATCACGATGATCCTTTCGGCGACTAGACTTGACACCTTTGGCCCCTTTTGCACAGCTCTTTTTATTTCCCAAGTGACCACGGGCTGTGACCCTACGTTTATTCTCAAAGGCGCTTTCGGCGTTCGTGAATAGGAAGGAGATGATCCTTGCTTATCACAGTCGCGATGAGCGAAGCGCTGAGATGGCTTAATTGGGCACCATGCGTCCCTCTCAGATTTGACGGTCCTGAACTCACTCGGTGATGTTGTGGGCCTGGGTCCTGGATGCTCTTGGCACTTCGCGCCTCGAGGATATGAAGGAGCTGCTCCTTGCGCTTCGAAATCACAATGGGAGAAAAGGCGAGGAGCCTAATCGTGCACCAGGTGTCCCCTTTGGATGGACGACTGAGACTACTTCGTGATACTGTGGGCCCGACTCTGGGCGCTTTTGGTGCTTCAGGGTTCGGGGTTTTGAGATGTAGAACGACATAGAATCCTCACCCTTCGAACTCCCGAATGCCAAAAATCCGACATGACTAGATCTTGCGCCACGCGTCCTTTGGATGGACAGCTGCTATCTTTTCCTGCATACAATATGGATGCTATCCATTGCGCTAATCTCGGTGCAACTTCGCTAACCGCGATTTCCCGCCGGCCGTCGATCTGCTCTTATGGATGAATCCAGACCGTCGACAATATAATCTCGCCCGCTTACTTGCTTGGAAGCCTAAAACAAGATTTTTTCGTGCTGCGCTTGGGCGCTTCTCATGCAACTTGCAGACTTGAATACTCTTGTGCCCAGGACAAGAAATGTTACTAACATTAGGCTCCATGGGGGATAGAGTCGTCCCTGTGATGCTCTAAGGACTCATTTTGCAGCTCCAGTGCCTTGCTGTTGGGCTATGGAGTCATTTATTTATTATTTAAAGACGGAAAGAAAAACAATATTTACAACTGCGAAAGAGCCATGTGCGGCTCAAGAGAAAAATATTTTTAGGAAATGCCCATTCATAGGGCCATTGAAAGCTTCTTGATCTTTCAAATCCTGTAACCTGTAGGTGTTATTCGAGAATACTTCAGAGACTTTGAAAGGACCGATCCACAGGGCTTCGAATTTTCCGTGCTTGCCTTTATCTTGTTTAGGAGCATCCCATTTCAGTACCAGGTCTCCTACCAGAAACTCTTCCTTCTTGGCCTTCTTATCAAAAACTTGCTTGATCCTTTGCTGATGGTCTTGAATTCTGCCCATCACCTGCTCCCTGGCCTGCTGGACTTCCACTAGCTGATGAATTCTCCTGGTTATGTCATCAGGATCCTCTCGATGATCCTGGAGGAATTTTGCTACAGGAATGGCTAAATGAGAAGGAAAAACAGCCTCTGTTCCATAGAGTAATTGGAAAGGAGAGATGCCTATAGATCTCTTCATGGTCACTTGATCGACCCATAGAGAAAATTTCAGTCTTGAGTGCCAGGCCTTCTTGTTGTCTTCCAACAATCTTTTGATGATCCTTATCAGGCTTTTGTTGGAGGACTCTGCTAAACCATTTCCCTAGGGATAGTATGGGGTGGATTGAATCAGTTTGATCCCGAATTGCTCACAGAACTTGGCTAACGGCTCAGCCCTGAAAGAGGCCACGTTATCAGTGACAATATTACTTGGGCAGCCAAATATTGTGATGAGGTCTTCCAGGAATCCGATGATTACCTTGTGGGAAGCACTCCTGGTGGGGATAGCTTCAATCCACTTGGTAAAGAAATATGTAGCAGTCAGGATCCATCTGTGCTACCCACTGGAAGCGGGGTGAATTTCTCCAATGAAATCTAGGCCCCATTGTTGGAAAGGTCCTGAAACAACCATAGGATTTAACGGCAAAGACTTGAGCTGTTGTTTTCCTGCAAATCTTTGACATTTGATGCAAGCTCTGACCCTTCTGCAGACGTCAGCGAATACGATGGGCCAGTAGTACCCAGCCTTGAGGATTTTATAGGCTGTGGTTTTCCAGAAATGATGCCCTCCACATAGGTTGTCGTGAAATTCAACCATGATCCTGTCAGCCTCTTACGGATCTACACATTTCAAAAGCAACCCCAAGGGGTCTTTGCAATATAAAACTTGATCAATAAGGCAGTATCTGACTGCTTTGAGCTTCAGAGCTTTTGCCTTGTTTCTTTGCAGGCCGTCTAGAGGCCGCAACTCTTGCAGGAAATATATCACATCCTTATACCAGGGACATTGAGCCAATGGGGGCTCCCTTTGAGGGTCTATTTCAGACAGCTGACCATGCTGAATTCCTGAGCATTCGTTGATGAAACTTACCCCCAAGGCTTGGCAATTGGCTTCAGCCAATAGCTTGGCTAAACCTTGACCTTTGATCAATTTGGTAGGCTTTATTTCCAGGTCAAATTCCATAATCTTGGCTATCCACTTACTCCTTCTCCCGTCTATGTCAGGCTGAATAAGAATGTCTTTAACAACAGCTGAGGGGACATAAGCGATGATTTTTGATTGCAGGACATAGATTCTAAATGCCTTGAGATCCTTTACCAGGGCATAGGCCTGCTTCTCCATAGTGTCATACCTGACTTCGACATCCCTCAATGCTCGGCTGAAATAACCAACAGGCTGCTCTAGCCCAATCTTGTTTGTCTGTAATAAAACAACGACCACCGTTTCAGGTGAGGCAAAGGAGAAAATAAAGAAATCCTTTAAATAATCGGGACTGATAAGCACGAGGGCTTCATACAGGGCCTTCTTTATTTTCTCAAAGGAATTTCGCGATTCAGAAGTCCACCTCACTTCATTTCTTTTCCTTAACATGGTTGTTATAAGTTTTACCTCCTCAGCAAAGTTAGGCACAAACCTCCTTAGAAAATTAATCTTACCAAGGAAAGATTGGACCTCCTTCTTGGACCTCGGGATTGATAAGGCTTATATTGCCTCAACTGTTCTAGGATCGATCCTGACTCCTTCCGCTGATACTATGTGGCCTAGTAACTTTCCCTCCTGCATGGCGAACAAAGATTTATTGGGGTTTAATGAAATGCCAAAACTCCTGCATTTCAAGAAAACCTTCCTGAGATGACAACAATGTTCTTTATCAGATTTTGAAAATACTGTGATGTCATCCAGATAGACGACCGCAAATTTATCCTTTTCCCCAATGAAAGCTATGTCCATGGCACGTTGAAACGTTTCCCCTGCATTCATTAATCCAAATGACATCTTGGCATACATGAATGTGCCCCATGGAGTGGTAAATGCCGTCTTTTCCTTGTCCTCAGGCAGAACAAAGACTTGATTGTAGCCAGAGAAACCATCGATCATGGACATCCTGGATTCTCCTGTTACCCTCTGCAGTATATGTTCCATCTTTGGTAAGGGGTAGTTATCCTTCCGTGAGCTCCTGTTCAGGTTTCTGAAGTCTACACAGAGTCTGATTTCTCCATTCTTTTTCCTTACTGGTACCAAGTTGGCCACCCACTCTGAATATCTCAGTGGTACGATGATCTGGGCTTGTAGCAGCTTCTTCACTTCCCTCTCCATAATAGGCAACAACATAGGATTGATCTGTCTTAGCTTCTGCCTAAACGGCTTTGCCTCCCTTTTCAATGAGATTTTATGCTCAATGAAATAAGTGTTATATGTTTTGAGATCTTCATAGGTCCAGGCAAACACATCATCAAATTCCTTCAAAAGTCCAGCGTATTCATACCTCTGCTCCTTTGTCAGACTTTTTGACAATTTGACATACTTGGGCTCACTCTCAGTGCCAATGTTGCACTGAATAGTACCAGCGTCATCCTCCGAGATTTCCCCTTTTAATGACACATCATTTCTATCAAAAAGCCTTTCCAAAGGAACCAGTCCCCTTGGAATGTGGTTGTTGGGGAGCTGCACAATATTACGCTCTGTTATTTTACTCAGAAACTTACCCCCATCAAGCTCTTCTCTAGAGACAAAGTCTTGGTCGATATGCATCTCTGAAAATTCTTCGACAGTCTCCAAGAATTTCTTGATCTCGAGATCATCCTCGAATACCTTCCAATGTTTGACATTGTCAGGTATGGAGGGCCTGTATTTTACTTCCACATCATATATGAATTTGGGCGGCAAGGGTACCTTGAAATTGCTTGCTGATGTAGCCAAGGAATCTGCCATTGTGTTCTTCTCTCTTGGGACAAAAGAAATGTTGAATGCTAAGAAGAAACTATCAATTAAGTCCCATACCTCATTTCTGTAGCTTCTGAGTCGAGGATGCTTAGCCTGATAAGCGTTTCTGATCTGCTGGACCACCAACTTTGCATCTCCGAACACTGCTACTTCCTGAATTCCCATTTCCCTTGCGGCTCTTAATCCTAGGATAAGAGCTTCATACTTTGCCACATTGTTGGTAGCTTCAAATTCTAGTTTGTATGACAGAGATATGGTTTCCTGAGCAGGTGACACAAAAAACACCCCAGCTCCAATGCCTTCCATGGAAAAGGCTTCGTCAAAGAACATTTTCCAGACGGGGGTGATGGAGGGAGGAAACTTATGGGAAGTGGTGGGCGGATTTCTGAGTTTTAGAGGAGGCTCGGGAGCATTAGTGAGTTGTAGTACACTGGAACCTAAATCAGTGTCCTAGGCAAAAATGGGATGGTTGGTAGGGTTGGCTTCATCACTGATTATATAGGCCAGTTGGGCTTCCTTGTATAGCCTCCTATGTTCTCCTCCAAACACTGGGATAGTAGCATATGTGAGGTCCATCTGCAAATTTCCCCCCAGTCTTTTTATCCAAGATCTTGATAACAACATACCGAACTTGGGGGGGACATCAGCCACTACAACATCCATGACCACACTTTTCATGGGCAACTGAAACAAGGTCACGACTAGGTCTTTGATAACTCCTAGACATTGAACTTTTCTGGAGTCAAAGGAATAGAGGTCATGATAGACTCGAGTGACTTCTAGCCCTAACTCTTCCATGACAGTTTTGGGCATGAGGTTGTGAGAAGCCCCCGAATCCATCAAGCAGTTGTGCAGTACCTTGTCATGTATGTTCAAGGAAGTGTAGAAGGGAGGGGATGAGTCATTCCTGTCTTCTACCATAGGACCTAGGATAACTGCAGGATTTTCATCTTGCAAATTGATGGAGTCTATGGGAAGGCATGAGACCTCAGACTGTAAAATCTCAGAGAAGCATTTCTTGAACCCTTCATGTTTAATCAATTCAGTTAGGGGCATAGGGATTCTGATCTTTTGAATTTCATGCTCGAAATTAAAAGAAGATGTAAGCTTCGAGATTTCTCTTATTTCGGGAACATGACTCTGGACTATGGGAGAGAGGGGTCGGGGCTTATTACCTCTATGACTGTCCGCTACTTCATTAGCAGGTTTCTCTGTTCTAGTGGACTGCTTAGGAACATCAGGTGCTACTGTCTTTTTCTTAGACCTCATATCATACTTGCCTTGGCTGCCACTAGTCTTGTCTCCCTTGCTCAGTTCATTTAGCTGACTGTCCATGAGAGACTCCTCGTATGCTGATTGAGTGAGATGAGGAAAAGGAGGAGTGTCCTCGAAGCAATGGATTTCAGGATCAAGCTCATCTGTTTCCCCTTCTTCCCCCTCGGCCACAAAATTGTTTTGAAAAGGGGCCTGAATTTTCTGGTCTTCTCTGTCTCTTCCCCTCTCTCTTTGCACAGTAGGGAAAGTAATATTGTTTGGCCTCCTGAAACCTCCTTTGTTTTCATCATTTTGAGGGCCCTTGTATGCTTGCCTCCCCTCCACCTTCATTCTCTCCATCTCTGCAGAAAGAGACTTCACCATCTTGGTCAGTTCATCCACTTGAGGGTGGGGCACCGATGGGCCAGAAGTTGAAGCTTCCGATCTTCCCTTTCTTCTGTCTGTGTCGGCCTTGTTCCTCAGTCTATCAGCTACTAATACATTGGATTCCACTTCTATGGCCGCATATTGCATTTGAGCTAAGGAGGTGGCTCTTCTTTCTCTCAATAAAATATAGAAGTCGGGGCCAAACGCACTAGCATAAGAAATCTTGGCTGAGGCTTCTGAGGGTTTTATTTCGGCAAGAATTTTATTATAAATCTTATTGAATCTTTTGGAAAAGTCAAAGTCAGACTCTCCTTCCATCTTCTTCAAAGACCCAAACTCTGTCATGTAATACATGAAATCCTTCCTATCTCCCCACTGCCTCAAGAAAACACTATCCAGGGCTTCGATCCAGGGGCCAATCCTCTAAACCATTTCCTCACCTCACCATCCAGGCTCTGGATGAAGACTCTCATCCAAACATCTTCATTTTCAATGTTCAGGTTGTCTGCATAACTGTAGAAAACAACCATGTGATCTTCCGCAGTTATGTCCCCTTCCCCAGTGAACTTGGGCATATACTTCAAGTAATCTCCAGTAGGGAGAGGATTCATAGGATGGGGTAGGATTAAGGGAGCATATCTGGCAACAAATATGGCATCCATTCTATTTAGAGGGGGATTAGCACCAGCCATAGGGATATTAGGTGAAGGAGAACTTGGAGGAGAAGGAGTTCGCGAAGGGGCTACTTGGAATGAGTCTCGAAGTGGAATGAGAAACAAAAGGGGATTTAAGGAGAAGGCTAATAGGCTCAAGTCAGCAAATGCTTCTCTTTGTGCAGAAGTGGCAACAATAACAAGGGGAGGAGTGGTAAAGATAGGAGTGGGGAAATCTTTTAGGGTCTTGGGTCTATGCCAAAGTACAACTTCAGAGGAGAGGGGAGTGACAAGGATTTCTCCCTCCAATCCCAGACCAGAAGGGGAAAACTCAGCAGGAACACTCCCGAAATTCAGGAAACGGGAAACCTCAGAAAGAGGTCTGTTAAGAAACAGAGGAGGAGAAAACGAAGTTCCTACAAAAGGAGATGGCGGATTACCTGGTTCGGTGGTGAAAGATTCTTCTTCAGAGGCCATTCCTTTTCTGAGAGCCACCTCCGGATCGGTTTTAGGTGTAGACAGAGGCAGTTGTGGATGGGACCGCGTGTGTCTACCTCTGAAAGCCACAATTAACGCGGCAGGTTCACCACAATGAAGTCGCCACAATGGAGTCTCCAGGTGCATAGTAGCAATCTTCAAAGGCTCTGATACCTGATGCACCTTCAGAATCAGAGGCTCAATGTCGTTCAATCCCGGGGAAAATCTTCAACTTCGTCCCCGGCAACGGCGCCAGAAATGTTAGCGTTAGAAGTCACTCCTGGATTGCTTGCAGGAGAAGAACCCAACGCCCATCAGTTTTATGTCACGATAGATTTTAATGGGTGATCAAATGGGTAGAAACTCGAGGAGATATCACTTTAACTCGGGGACTGGGTCTGGTATGTAAGGAACAAAGGAGGTCTTGATCTAACTTCAGTCAGCGATTTGATTTAAAGATGAGAAGGTTGAAGACTTGGTGAGAAAAGTGAACAAACTACCTTAGGCAACAAACCTTTCAGTAGTTTGTAGAAGAAAAACTCTGAATGCAAGATCCTCTTGGTTCAGGGCTTCGAGAAACTGAAAGGGGGCTTGACTAGATCCTCCAATTCCAAGTCGTTCAGCGCTAAGAAAATCACAGAGACCGATTAGAAACAATGCAACTGTTACAGTGATCCAACCTACATCATCCTATAACAGTTACAACTTGACTGGATCCTCCAATTCCGAGTTGCTCTAATACAGTGTAAACAAAGACGTGAGAGAAACTGACATTCATAAGGCAATAAGTCTCGAGAGTCCATGCATAACCAGAATAACAGTGCTTCATTAAAGTTTTACAACCGGGAGCCTTGCTCAACCATTGATGATTACAAAATACAAAGACTGAGTCTATATACTCAGAAAAATTCGCCTAATAGAGGTGTGCTTAGTCATCCAAGGCTTGGTGTCCCTTCAACCAAATTCGGACGTATATTCTTCGTCAGACGCCACCTTAACTGCGCATGGCTCCTGTAAGGGGAGTAGCTGAGCCATTAAGTGTCGAGTTAACGTGTGCAGACCTATCTAGCTAGTCGAGTACTCGACATGGCTTCTTTGGAAAAATTTGGTACATAGGACCCTCTCGAGAAGACAGCTTGCCAGACCCTCCATACCTTACACTTAATGAATGATGAGAGGTTTTAACCACCCCTTCTCACCTTCATTTACTCCAAGCGAAAACCAGGATTGAGGTCGAATCAGATGGCACCTGGAGATTGCGATGATCCTTTCGGCGACTAGACTCGATGCCTTTGGCCCCTTTTGCACAACTCTTTTTATTTCCCAAGTGACCACGGGCTGTGACCCTGCGTTTATTCTCAAAGGCGCTTTCGGCGTTCCTGAATAGGAAGGAGTTGATCCTTGCTTATCACAGTCGCGATGAGCGAAGCGCCGAGATGGCTTAATTGGGCACCACGCATCCGTCTCAAATCTGACAGTCCTGAACTCACTCGGTGATGCTGTGGGCCTGGGTCCTGGACACTCTTGGCACTTCGCGCCTCGGGGATATGAAGGAGCTGCTCCTTGCGCTTCGAAATCGCGATGGGAGAAAAGGCGAGGAGCCTAATTGTGCACCAGGTGTCCCCTTTGGATGGACGACTGAGACTGCTTCGTGATACTGTGGGCCCGACTCTGGGCGCTTTCGGTGCTTCGGGGTTCGGGTTTTCAAGATGTAGAACGACATAGAACCCTCACCCTTCAAACTCCCGAATGCCGAAAAGATGACGTGACTAGATCTTGCGCCACGCGTCCTTTGGATGGACGACTACTATCTTTGCCTGCATACAATATGGGCACTATCCATCGTGCTAATCTCGACGCAACTTCACTAACCTCTATTTCCCCCTGACCGCCGATCTGCTCTTATGGATGAATCCGGACCGTTGCCAATATAATCTCACCCGCTTACTTGCTTGGAAGCCTAAAACGAGATTTTTCCATGTTGCGCTCGGGCGCTTCTCATGCAACTTGCAGACTTGAATACTCTTGTGCCTAGGACAAGAAATGTTACTAACATGAAGGAACTCCTGAGTGAAGTTAAGAAGGAACAAAAGATGCAGTTTGCGGTGCTGAGGAAGTGAAATTTATCCTTACAAGTACTTCTATGGAGGATCTTCCTGAGGAAATTCAGGAATTGTTGGGAAATTTTGCCTACATAGTAGTGGATGAGTTGTCGAGCTCACTGCCACCTATCATAAGTATCAATCATCAAATTGACTTGATACCAGGAGAAAGTCTGTCGAATAAAGAAACGTACAGATTGACACCTCAAGAGAATGAGGAGGTAAAAAGACAGGTTCAGGATTTGTTAGACAAAGGTTTGGTCAGAGAAATCTCGAGTCCATGCACAATACCAACTGTGTTGAGTCCGAAGAAGGATGAAGGATGGAGAATGTGTACAGACTCGAGGGCCATAAATAAGATCACCATTAGGTACAGATTTCCATTGCCAAGGATGGATGACTTAATGGATTGTTTGAGTGGAGAGAACTATTTTTCAAAGATAGGTTTGAAAAGTGGATATCACCAGATAAGGATGAGAGAAGGTGATGAGTGGAAAACAACCTTCAAGACAAATGAGGGATTGTATGAATGGCTTGTTATGTCGTTTGACTTAAGGAATGCCCCAAGTAATTTTATGAGGTTGATGAATGAAGTGTTGAAATATTTTATTGGCAAGTTTGTGATCGTATATCTGGATGATATACTAGTCTTCAGTAAAACTAAAGAAGAGCATCTGAGACACTTAACATTAGTGATGAGGAGGTTGCAGTGGGAGAAGCTGCTGATAAATTTAAAGAAATCCTTTTTCATGAAGACATAACTCATTTATTTGGGTTTTGTGATCTCTTCGAATGAATTGAATATGGATGCCGAAAAGGTGAAAGCAATCAGAGAATGGTCGTCACCAAGGAGTATATTTGAGGTTAGAAGCTTCCATGGATTAGCAAGTTTCTATCGAAAGTTCATTAGAAATTTCAGTGAGATCGGTGCACAAATGATGGATACAGTAAAGAAAAGACACAAGTATTTCCAATGGATAGAAGAGGCTAAGAAGAGCTTCAACATATTGAAAGAGAAGATAACAGAACAACCGATTCTAGTTTTGCAGGATTTCAGGAAGACATTTAGGTGAGATGTGTTGCGAGTGAAGTTGCAATTGGAGCGGTCTTAAGCCAAGATAATAGGCCTGCTGCATATTTCAGTGAGAAACTGAACGATGCTAAAATAAAGTACTCCACCTATGATAAATAGTTCTATGACATAATTCAAGCCTTGAAGAAATGGAGACACTATCTCGTTCCAAAAGAGTTTGTTTTGTATAACGATAATCAGGATTTACAATTCATAACCAGACAAGAGAAGTTAAACCACATACATTCCAAGTGGATAGAGTTTATGAAAAATTTCACTTTTGTCATTAAACATATTTATGGTAATGCTATCAAGGTTGTTGATGCATTGAGCAAGAGATGTCTAATTCTACAGGAATTTCAGGTGAACCCCTTAAGGAAATGTATCATGATGATCTATATTTCAAAGAAGCATATGAAGCATGTGCGAATCCTGTTCTCAGAAACAGAAGCCAGTGGGCCGAGTATTTTATTTAGGATGGGTTGTTGTTCAAAGGGTGCCAGTTGTGCATACCAAAGTGTTCGATGAGGGATAATTTGCTGAAGGAAAAGCATTGTGGAGGTCTAGCTGGACATTTCGGCCATGAAAAAACATTTCCACAGTTGAACAGTTCATATTATTGGCCATGTATGAGAGAAGAAGTGAAAAGGTTTGTAAACAGATGTAAGATTTGCTAGTATGCAAAGGGAAAGAAACATAATACTGGGTTTTATCAACCATTGCCTATTCCAGAGAGGCCTTGGGATGCAATAAGCATGGATTTTTTTGGGGATTTCCGAGGACACAAAGAGGAAGTGATTCCATATTTGTGGTAGTGGATAGATTTGCAAATATGGCACATTTTATCCCATGCCAGAAGACCAGTGATGCAACAGACGTTGCTCACTTGTTTTTCAAAGAAGTCGTGAGACTTCATGGATTACCCAGAAGTATTGTTTCAGACAGGGATACCAAATTTGTTGGTAATTTCTGGAGAACGTTATGGAACAAGTTGGGAACAAAACTATCCTTTAGTTCTGCATATCACCCTCAAATGGATGGACAGACTGAGGTGGTGAATCGAATTTTAGGAGGTTTTTTGAGAAGTTTGGTCACTGAACATCATAGACAGTGGGATCAGATTCTAGCACAAGTGGAGTTTGCATACAATGACTCAGTGAACAGAAGTGTTGGGAAGAGTCCATTTCAGATAGTATATGGAACAGATATGAGGGGAGTGTCAGAGTTAAGAGATCCAGAGAAGAGTGAATTTAGAAGCATTGGAGCCGAAGACTTCGCTGCAGAAATGCAGAAGCTTCATAGCCAGATCAAAGAGCAGTTGCAAAGGAGCATCAACGAATATAAGCGCAGCGCTGATCAACATAGGAGGAAACGTCAATTTGAAGTTGGAGATCAAGTTCTAGCACATCTGAGGAAGGAGAGGTTCCCAAGAGGGACATATAATAAACTAAATTTGAAGAAGATAGGACCATGCAAAATCCTAAGAAAATTTGGTGAGAATGCTTATGAGATAGAGATGTAAGAAGATGTGGGTATATAGCCCATATTCAACTTTGTAGACTTGTATCCTTATAGAGAATATGGAACTGGAGGACCTAAAGATCAGAAGGAGATCTAGTGTAAAAAGAAGATGCCTGTAGCAGAGAATCCACAGATGGAGCAGATCATAGATCGACGAATTTGTAAGAAGACTAGAAGGAAAACATATTTTGAGTATTTGGTAAAGTGAAAAGGACGACCAATAGAAGATGCCAGTTGGGTAAGAAAAGCGGATATCCATAAGCATGGAAGGTCGGTGCGGGAGATCATGGATAGGAGTCCATGAATTTTTCAACCAGAGGAGTATGATGCAGGAGCATCGCCAACAAAGCACGAGTGGAGGACAGCTGGGCGCACTAGCACACATTTTGAAGGAATTGTAATTAAATAACCTCTTTAATGTTTTGGAGTTGGATGATTTCATGAGGACATCAGAGAAAGTATTTCTTTTAGTGAAGCTGAGTGCAGTACAAATTCGATGTGTTCGATTTTATCTGTCTGTCAAAAATATTTATTGTAATAAATTCTAGTAGTTGATAGCTTTTAATTCGATAAGATAGCTATAGAATAGTTGGAGGGAAGAGCTCGAAGAGCCCCTCTTGTATAAATCTTTGTATTGTTTCCCAAAGAAGGTTGTTGAATCTATTACAGAGGTTGTTATTAGGCTGTTGAAATTGTTGTTATTGACACTCTAGTTATTGAGAGTTGTTTCCATTGTAGCTGAGAGTCGAGAGATACCGAGAAGTAGTATATGAACACATGTATATTTCAGTTGAATGAATATAACAGAGCATCATTGTTCCAAATGTCTGTTGTTGTTGCGTCTACCTGAATGAATGAATGGTAGACTTTCTGTTTATTTTCAATTCTCTGTTATTTCTTGTTCTTGTGTTTATGTATGAATTTATATGGTTAAATGTATGCATCCGTGAAGCTTTAGATAAGTTTCAATTGTTTCTCTTCTTTGAGCAAGTGCAAGGAGTCCATAGTGTCCCCAAGGAGTGCGTCGACATAGTCTATTTCGAATCATAAGCTCATAAGAGATAATGCGAACCTTAGGTGTGAAAGGAGTGCATAGCGTCCACAAGGTGTGTGCGACAGAGTCCACTTTGACTTAGAAATTTTTGGAGAGATAGCTTGAAGGAAGTTTGTCCACAAGAAGTGAGCGACAGAGTCTTTGGACTCAGAAGTTTAGGAGGAGTAGCGAGAACCGTCCACAGAGAGCCAAGTTGTGGAGGAAGACATGTTGCAAGGTGTGCATAGGATGAGATTCGACTAAGTGTCGAAAAGAATATTCTAAGGGAAAGGGTTCGAGGAAGAACAAAGTTTAGGAGAAAGAGTGGTGAGAAATATTCAAAGGGAGGAGTCCCTTGAGGTTTCCCATAATCAACAAATTGAGATCTGTCCAAGAGGGACTAGGATAATTCCAGACTGTCATATCTGGGGAGAGTTGCATGGAGAACTAACCGAGAGGTGTTTCGGCATTTCGGAGTTCAGAACATTTCGAAGTATTGAGAGGTGGGATCGTCGAAGTCGCGAGGTGAATCTTAACCATTGGCTGCAGGGAGACACATGGCAAGGGATTAGAGAATCTGGAAGTTAGAGGTTTGGAGAAGTGGTGTGTGGAATTTCGCGAAGTCGCGAAACCCAAAGCATAGCTGGACCGTCAGATCCAGGGAGACACGTGGCAAAGATCTGCGATTTCGGAGAAAGGTGTTTCGGGAGGAAACAAAGGAGGAGGTTGAAATATCATCAGAGCCAGAAGTGGCAAAGGGATTGGTCAAGGTTATATCCCACGGTCACATAGGAGAAAGAGTCTAGCGTGAGACTAGTGCTCACAATCGATGTTTCCAAGCACTAAAGAGCGGAGTTGCAGGTAGTTTGAGCTTGCAGGCGACATCAAGGGGACTTGTTTGTATGTGTATCGAGTGTTCAGGGTCTGTTGAAGGCCCAAGGAGCTAATTCATCTCAGGAGATTGAAGATCCGAGACCGGGAGGTCACAGAATCCCTAGGAGGGAAGGGGGTTGTGCCATCAACTTTCCCTTTTTTGACCAAATCAAATGTAACCCTTATCTCCTTTTTTACTAAATCAAATATAACCCTCATCCCCCTTTTTCTTTCACTTTAGGATTAAAAGTCAATTTTAATAATAAATAAGAAACTTATTAATCTAATGCCACTTTAAATACATAACATAGCCTAACTAAGTGACATTAAATAACCCCTTTTCACTCCTTTTTCCTTCACTGACAAGCCACATAAGTCATTTCCATTGCCGAATAGGGGAATCCAAAAATGGGGACATGATATTTACTCATATTGGTGGTATCCTATATTGAGATCTAACTTTGGTGAAGTACTTGGCATGTTGCGTCTAATATATCAAGTCATCGATCATAGGCAAAGAGTATCGATTCTTGACGGTGATATTATTTAAATATTTGTAGTTAGTACACATTCTCCAATTCCCATATTTCTTGGGAAATATGATGATAGGTGACCCACGAGATGAGGTACTTATTCGAATTACTCCCTACTTACTCCCTACTCAAACATTTGCCACAATTGCTTCTTTACTTCATTTGTTTCTAGTATGGACTATTTTTATAGTCCTATGTTTGGTAATGGGGAGTCAGGAAATAGTTTTATCTTATGCTTCACTTCCCTCGTAGGTGGAAAACCTTAGGGATCGTGGAACACTTTTCTATATTCCTATGAAATCTCCTCAAACTGGTGTTTCTACTCTTTAGTGCATTTCTCTATAAATGCATTTGTTTTCACCAATTCTTCTCATTGTTAATTCTATCTCAAGAAGAGCAATACAAACTTCCCACTTGAGCTAATATGCTTCTTGGCTTGGTTAGAACTTACCAGAGAGATCTTGGATTTAACTTTATGCACATTGATGATGAATGACTTCCCATCCCTTATCAAGTAGTATTGGTTTTCTCCTCTCGTGAATATCCCATCCCTCATGTACATGTAGTGCCTTCCAAACATGAAACCACACACATAAAGTGGTACTACATCTACCTCCACTTCATCATATAGTTTGTAGTGATACACAATTTAATATTACACTACCTAGTGACCCTAAGATCTACATCCTTAGTTACCCATCCCAATCAGTATGGGTAAGGATGGTCTTGAACTTCCAACCTAAGCTTACTTACTAGATCCTCTATTAATGAAGTTGACCTATAAACTACAATCAAATAGAGAATCCACCTTTGTCTTCATGACTTGGATCTTAATATGGAAGACTTTAGTCATCTCCTTCTTTTCCTTGGGATGGAGGCTAATCAATTTCATCTCATTCTGCATTATAGTGCAGATAATCATTTCATCTACATCTATGCTACTCTCTACCTAGTTTCATGAATCCATGGCTAGAATATTCGTCTTCTTGGCTTCTGTCTTATGGTTCCTTGGATTTAGCTCTGGATGTAGCTTCCAACACTTACTATTGTAATTCCATTGATATTACAATGGTTACAGTGGTTGATGGATCCTTGAATTGATATGTAGTGGATGTTGTCTTCTTATCCTTTCCTTTTCACTTCTTCTTTCCCCTCCTTGGAAGTGTCTTTATGGTCTGTCTACTTGGAACCATTTGATTTCCCTTTTTCCTTGTCCATATCCAAATTTATTCTTTCACATGGGCCTCATCAATGGTCCTAGGTTTAAAGGTCATCACTTTCCTCCTTACATGACTATGAAGACCACCTATATACTTGAGGAGTACATGCATGTTCTTGGGAGATATTCCCAACATAATGGCTTGTTTTTTGAACTTAGTTGTGTACTCTTTCACACTCTGTCTTTTCTTCTCCATGAAGTAATGCAAACATATCCATTGATCCTCTTCATACCCAATAGGGTAAAACTGGGACTTAATGAGTGTTTTAAACACATTCCACCTAGTTATTCATGAGAATTAACCTCCAACCTAAGCATCTTTGTGTGGATTTCCAACTTTGGTTGGGAAAATGATATATTTTTCTCCTCCTATGTTATGAACACTAAAATATACTTTTAATTGTTGCAACCATTGATTCAACTTAACAACATCAATCACACCTTGATAAGTTTTGATGTCGACTTTTGCTTCCACTTTGAACAAAGATTGGGAAGAGGTGATGTTGGAAATTGGTCTCTCTTTCTCTGGCTCCTTTTCTAGCTCATTTTTTGGTTCTTCTTTGTCTACAAGTTTCTTGTCAAAGCTATCATCCAAGTTAGAGTTACCAAACTCCTCGAAAGGTCCAAACTTTCTCTCTAGAGCTACCATGAGGATTTCCATGTTGCAAGAGATGTCAAAGACTTGTACTTCCAAATTTGAAAATCTATCATTTGAGTCATCCCTTGGATTTTTACTATACTCATTCACCATGGCTAGAATATTGAAACTTATTTCTTTAAGCTAGTTTCTAGATCTTGCAATTTCCCATAAAAAGCCTAGAGACAACTATTGTGATATGAATATGATATATAAATTGTCATGAATATTCCATTGCAACAATTCATCACAACAAATCTTACAATGCTTATGCAAAAATATCTATATTATGTAGTGTTTACTTAATACTATAACTTAGTATTACAAGCATGACACCAAATTACTGAAAGAAACTAAGAATGCAATAAAACAATAAACACCACACTATCCACACAATGAATGCAAGCTATATCTTGGGAAACCTGATATGGGAAAACCAAGTCAGAAGGTGAGGATTGGTCCTTGTTTTTTTCTTCTCATATATGAAATGCAAATACAAAAAAATATGAACACACTATGGAGTTGTCATAGAAACAATTGTCTATATGACTACTACAAGGTCTTTTACTTCCTAGGTTTTGCTTGCAATATCCCACTTCTTTTCTCTACAATATAGAATAATAAATCAATACAACAAGAATGTAATCCCTTCCTTTCCTAGTGATCCAATGTTTAACATGTCTTTATAGTTATCTAGGGTTAAGGTTAGGGTTTTTCCATGCCTCAACTCTCAATTAGGGTTAGGGTTTTGGACCCTCTAAAATCTTCTCGAAAGTCAACACATGACTATCTCCATAGGTGTGAGTAATGGACATTGACATGACATCCACTTGGTATCATGATGGTCAAAAGCATAGTCAACTTGCATGCTGCAACTTCCTCATACAAACTTTGATTAAGGTGATCTCCATGTTATTGGAAAGATCTCAACATGTAAAGTAGTATCAAAAGGCTAAGAACTTTGTCCATAAAGCTTTTCCCCAAAAATGACTATTTGATACCCCAAATAATCTCAAAAATTTCAAAACCCCAAATCACCAAAAATATGTCTCTTCCCTCAAGTGGATCCTACAAGTCAATAACTTCAACTTTGACCCCCAAAAAAGTATCAAAATAAATAATTATATAGTACTCTACTTTGAATGGTTAACTTATCATCATTCTATTTAATAATGTCACACCTTGAATTTATGTCTTTGAAGTCGCATATCAAACCCTTAGTTTATGTCATTGAGGTCATTGACTCTCTCTCTTTGCACATGTTCTCTCTCATAATAACATTTGGTGTATTATTTTTTTATTCAATTAAAGATATATTTATCATATAATTTGTTCTTTCTTTTCACATGTTCTCTCATAATAATAATAGTGGGTGTATTATTTTTTTATTCAAATTAAAGATATATTTATCATATAATTTGATGATGGAAATACATTTTAAATTTAAATAAATTGATCGATTAATAATACAAAAGGTCTATGTTAATTGAATTGTAGTTTAGTTAACTGCATTTTTATTTTCTAGACATGTTTCATGAATTTCATGTTTACTCATAATTTAAAATTATAAAAATAAGAATAAGAAGGTCATGGTCAAGTCAGACACCAAATTGGTGTATGAGACCACCTTGTTTGTATGACAAAGGATCTTCTTTGCGCAACAATTTGCTTGCTAAAGTATATAGAGGTATGCATACCCTATCCCTCTCTAGATTTGAACTTGTGACTTCTTAGGAGGTAACACATGTTCTTAACCATTAGGTCGACTCAGGTTGTATTTCTCTAATTTTAAGGTCACAACCAATCCATACACCAAATTGGTGTATGAGACCCCCTTGTTTGTGGGACAATGGACCCCAAAAGTTTACGGAGGTATACATACCCTACCCCCCTCTGGATTTGAACCTATGAAAATCATAAATTCCCAATTAGGCAAACTATGTTCATAAATTATATCTATGCCATGTAAATACTAAAATTGTTAATAATAATATACTTAATTACTATTATGAGTAAAAGCACAGTTATTATAGCCTCGATGGTTAACTCAAGCACTTAGAGTAAAATGTGAGATATCTCCCTAGTGATTAGTTGGGAAGGTCATGAGGTAACTCTCTTGATTCCCTTAGGGTTAGGTTCCGTAATAAGGGTCAAACTGTTACCATCCATGGATCATGGGGAAGTACTAAATGGATAATGGGGAAATACTAAAAGAGTGTTCCATGAAGATTTCCTTGAGGAGAAAAAGAAGTACTCTAAAGTTATGTCGTTTTTATGTGAGAATTGAACTAAAAATATGTACAACATTTACAGATTACCAACAATATTGATTAAACTAATTCTCAAAACTTAAATGTTTGAAAACATCTTATCTGACCTTTAAGGAGAGAGCAAAATTTTTAATACCTTGTGTAAACCCCAATCAATCTATTAAAAAAAAACAGATCACAAACACAATTTAAACCTAAATAAATAATATGACAACTTTTTCTCTTAATCATGCCATTTAAACTTAATTAACATTTATAAATTAAATTAAGAAAAGTAACATGCTTAATAGAGAAGAGATGTGTGAAGTAAGCTAATATAAGAAAAGTAGCATGTTTAATAGAGAAGAGATGTGTGAAGTAAGCTAATATAATGTGCTACGTGTTACATAATAATATGTTAATGTTTTAATTGGAAAAAAATATTAAAAAATACATAATAATAAAGAAAAAATACATAAAAATAAAAATATATAATTAATTAAAAATATATTTGTTTAAATTATTTTATAAATTTTAATAATCATTTTTTTATAAATAAAATATTATTATTATTTTTAATTAAATATAAAACAAAAATTATAAAAATGAATATAAAACAAATTAAAAAATTAAAAAAACTATAATAATAATATAAAATTGACTAAAAATATTAAAAAATGATAATTTTAGTCATACATAATGTTTGTAAAACATTATAAACACCCGAGTCACATGGCCAAGTTCATAGTGCATTCATTGCCTTACTTAAAATTGCGTTTTATTTTTATTTCTTTTTAAACAAAAACATAACATCATTTTATAATATAATATAAAGCATTTCCCTTTTAGGATGTCTATGCATATTTAAATATATTCCATGTGCATAAGTTGTATAATAGTGCTTTGGATGATGACTCTCACTATGTTTTAAAAAGGATTAATGAACTCTTCACATGATGTGTTCATCACATTGAAATTTACAAAAATTCATCATCAAATTTACATAAACTAATTATTAAACCTCTGCAAGTAGTAATCCCTTTACATTTTATTCAAAGTAATAATAAAGAGGATTAGGTACACAATCCATGTGATTTCTCATTATATATGTGGCAACGTGGTACAATCATAACATAATCAAGCATATGATCATGGCCTTAAGTACGGTCTATAAAGCCTTTAATGTAGCAATTTGCGAGTATCATATTAAAGTATTAAATATTAGATTTTTTTTTTTTTAAGATGATAAAAATTATTATAATTTAATTGTTAAATAATAGTGAGGATAGTGATAATTGGTTATGATCCATGAATGTAGGCTAGCTTATGTCACCTTTATTCAAGGAAAACTACATCACCTAAGATAACTTGATGGTGATCTGTAAGGGGGCATACTTTCACTCTCGTTAGATGTTTTTGGGTCTTGGGTCGTTAATTTATTTCCTTACATTCAAAAAAGACAAAATTTTAGTGAATCAAAAGTAGTTTTAGGTCTTCAAAATAAAATAAAAACTAGTTTAAGCTAAAATAATATTTGTAAGAAACCTCTAGTGAAATTGTGTACTTTTTAGTAATATCTAGCCTTAATTCTATGCATCACACAAGATACTATCTCAATTTAATATTTTAACCTATTAACTTAAAAAATATTAAAAACTTATATATTTCAATTTGAATATCAAATTATTATTCTATGTTTTTAGGGTAGGATTATATGAACCGATCTCACATATTAATTTGCACATAAATCAAAATTTTTATTAGTTGCTTGGTCTAAGTTTTAGGTTGAAAATCTATAAAACCATCCTCATCCATGTTAACCCCAGATCTATGAAGCCCCAAGAGAGATCAAATCTCTCAAGGTGAAAACCTCTTTTAGAGTGCAAAACTTGAGGAAAGGTTTGCACCTCAAGAGATTTGATCCCTCTTGGTGCTTGATAGATTCGAGGTTAAGATGGATCTAGGTTGGTTTTAGTCATGGACAAGTCACACAAAATTTGTAGAAGAACAACATTTTGTATATGTATATGTCTAATATTATTCTAATCATTTTAAATTTAATAACTTTCTCCAATTGGTTGAAAGTATAGAGAGTATTATTGAGAAGGTTTAATGCCAATATATCTTCTTTAGTTTTAAGTATAGTAACACAATTTGTAGATGATCAAAATTATGTATATGTATATGTCTTAGATGAATCTCATCATTTTAAATTTACTAAGTTGCCTCAATTTTTTGAGAACATAGAGAATATTATTTAGAAGTATACTTCGAGAGTTACATGAGGAATAAGTTTAATAGAAATAAAGTAACAATGTTGAATGATGAAAAATGTGAATAATAAAAAAGTAATCAATTACAAATAGTTTACACTGTGATCAATCTCAATCTATTTTCTTCGGCTTTTCTTATAGTCACACCTGTTAGTTTTGCCATCTTTTCATATCAATCATATGAAAAGGGAGGCTGAAATCATATTCCGTTCAAAACTTTAACTCAAGATATTGTAATAAAAGTTATACCATGTCTCTCTTGCTTCTCGATATTAATAGTAGCTTTCTCCAACATCAATCCTTAAGACTTATGGATTGTTAATCCCCAAGAAAGTTTGAACGGAAGCTGTTTTTTGTTACCTCTTTCAATAGGTGTAATAGGAACTATTTGAGGGAATGATTCATCCCATGGAACTCCCACATAATTATCAAATCTTATTAAAACACATGTGGGTGGTTTTTCGAGTAAAATTCCAAGGTCATACATATTTTTCTTTTACAATTCCAAGAGCACCTTTGTTGAGTCCTACATCAGTCCATATGTTTGATGTAAGTATCACCCTATCTCTAACTATGATAACTAACTCAAGTTCCAATTCTTTCACATATGTTTCCATAGAGTAGTTGTTTTTTCCTCCTGTAGCAACACTGGTTACAATGGGATAGTTTAGGTTTCTTAAACAATGCTTATTATTATTTTTTACATCATCATTTGTTGCAAATAAATGTATTTCCTTATCAAAGGACTCTTTTGTGTAAGCATCCAATGAAGTATCTATACGATTTATGAGCAACTTCCCGTCTTCTATAGTTGGCATTGCATCCCTAACATTCATCAACAAATGACAAAAACATTTTTGCTCATTGCTTTGTCCATCTTTTCGAAACATAGTATCAAGGGTCACAACTATTGTGAATGAGTTCCATAATTATTTTGCAAGACCTCCATATGCATATAGTGGTTTATCCATAACAGGTGGCAACTATCCCAAATCAATGACCAATATAACTAACCTTCCACCAAAAGGAATGATAGCATTTTCTGGGAAAGCTTGGTGAAGTCTTGAATCAATTTTTGTTAACATATTTCTTCTAATGAAACTCATTTCATCTATCAAGATATATTTTACATGCTTCATGTCTTCTTGTAAGGTAATTAAACATGATCCTTGTAGACATATCATCTCTTTGATTGGTATTTGAAGTGTAGAATGAATTGTTTTTGCAGATATGTTGAAATATGCAACCCCTATAGGAGATAAAAGAAGTAACAAACTCTTCTTAGTAAGAGACTCAATTTCAAGGGCATTTTTAATAGCTCCAATCAAATATGACTTTCCTATACCTCCAATTCCTTGGATTATCATAAATAGTGGATCAACCCCTAATTTATAATGACCAAGGACAATATCAAATGCGCTTCTTTGCTTAACCCCCAGACTTTCAAATGAATAAGACTTTGCATGTTGGTTAGTAAGAATGGAATTCAAATTTCACTTCTGAGATATGAAATGAATAACATGATTGGAAGTATCTTTATCCAAAAAAATTGTGTTCCAATTATGCATAACATCACAATAACTATGTCCAAGCATATCAAACTCATTGCAATTTATAATGTTTTTCTTATACAATCCACAAATGATCTCCCACTCATTCTCTCAAGAATCTATATGTGGATTTGGAACTTCTTCTTCTTCGTCGGATTCAATTGGGTCGATTGGAGGCAATGGATTGAAATGAACATGCAAAGGTTTTTATTGACAATTTTCCCAATTACAAACTATCTCATCAGTTGTGTGGCCTATATCATTGTGAAAATCATGGAAGGCCTTGCATAACACCAACTTAGACTAACAAAATTCTACAAACTTGTCATCTTCTCGATCAGGAACCAAGTTAAATCAAGGAAACACACGTATAATAGATGCATTCTTCAGTGGTAACCATTTATCCCCATGTTGATGTTTATCATATAACCACGATTTTGTGACACCTATCAAGGCAAGGTGCTAATTATGGGTAGGTTGCTTGGTATATGCATCAATAAGAGATTTATCATTGTTGGAATTATATGTATCAACCTGCACTTGTTTGAAAACCTTCCCACCAACATTTAGAACCATAAATCGATGACTACATTTAGAAAGAGGAAGCTCTAGAAGCAAATGGAACATCTCTTGTACACCTATATCCATATAAACAATGGTTTCATACAACAAAATCATGTATGCACACACTACTGGTTCATTTGGATTATGAATAGAAGAGACACACATAAACATATCATGGAATGTTTTTGATCCTTTTTCAAATATTGCAACATATTTTACTATGTAATTAATGACCACACACTTCGAAAGAATAGGTTGCCGATCAAATTAGCCCTCCACATCATAAATGTTTCATGGTTGTGTATATCCAATATATCATCATTTCATCTCGGTTCATACTTCTTTTCTCCATTCTCATCAACATAAAGTTTTGATTGATCACATAGATCCCATGGTGCCTTATATCGACATACCAATCTTCTTACCTTCTTTTGGAGGAAGTATTTCTCATTGCAGGTGATGTGACGATCAACACAATTAAGAATTTATTCACAACCAATCATAGGATCATATTGAAATATTTTTTATGTGTCCTTTATGCAAGGACGATCATAAAAAATTGAGTCTAACATGAATATTTCTCTGATGTCTATCACGTGAATTCATTGCATGTACACATCTATCAAAATATTCTTTTGTAGATCTAACTTGTGAAGGATCGTCCTAGTTCAATATCTCTATGTTAGGAGCATTTTTTAACCATGTAAATTCATGGACATGTGGATATCCACGATGTTTCCACTCATAGTGACACCAATAATATGCAACTTAATGAAAACAATCGAAAATTTAGTCTCGAAACATTGTATGCCTTAAGTGCATATAATGTGCTATAATAAGAGTATTATCAATTGCATTTTGACATCTCCATTTCCTTGCTTCCCTTGGTTATACAAGAATTGTACTAGACATTAATTTATGCAAACACGACCACCGCATGTCTGTTGCATTTAATGTGAAGAATATTATTGGACACCTAATCTAATGAATCAAGTCAGATAACTCGACACAACATTTTCTCCAATATGCATGTGCACCTCTTAGTACAACTCCAAATCGGATTAACCTTTATGCAAGTCATGAATTTGGAATATTTTTTAAATATTCTTGTAAATCCTCCATTGTTGTAGGAAGATCTATCATATTATTTTTTACAAAAACTACAGAGGAATCCTAAGCATGATGTCTCATGCTGATATTTAGTAAAAAGTATTTAAAGCGAGGGTTTCTTCCAAATTTGTTGTCACGATATTTGAGAAGATGTTTTACATACTCATGAAGATGGGCATTTTACGTTCGTGGTTACAACCAATCTACTTCACCTCTTGGGAACAATGTTGGAAATTCCATATCAAATAATTCCCTAGTGTTATATTCATTAATCAGAGATGAGCCAATGCCAGGTCAATTAAGCACTTTAGTCAATCCACCATTTATGTTATGTTCCTTTGCATTAGAGTTATTTTGACAAGATCATATAAGCTCAATATTATGTGGATCATTTGGAAGCTTTTCTGCAAAAGAAGATGTCTATAAGCCATATAATGCATCAACAATCTCTTGTACCCCTTCCAACATTGCAAATTCAATGTCATCATCTATCTCTTATAAAGTAACAAAATTAATCATATGTGATACATTTGTTGCAATTTTAGGTAACTCATCAAATGCATTATAATCTACTCAAACATCACGATAATATGGGTAATTTTGAATCCTATATAATGATACAGCCAATACTCTTGGTTTTCTATTAGTAAAATCATAACTTGATCCTTGGCGAACTTTTTTCTGCACAACAATCAACAAATATAAGTCTTTAATATGTTAGGGTAATGCCATGACAACATCTTTAACCTCTTGGGGAACCTATGGTGTGTCCTATATATTTGTATTTTCCACCTATTGAATGCATGACCTCCAAAATTGGACTTATGCATGCTATCAACATATTTTCAACTTGTGTGAGCACTCCAAGGATTGGAGGTTGTGATCCTAGATCCATATGGTTATGAGTTGAAAATTTGTGATGAGTTCCCTCTCTTGTACATCTCATGCACATTGGACCTATATTTTTATTAAATACCTAAATTCCAACATATGACTCCTCACACACATGACACATTTGAACTTCAACCAATCGATCAATCCTATCATGAAATTTTTGATGTGCAATATTCATATCTTGAAATGCATTAGGTATATTATCCTCAATTTGAATTTCTTCGACTAGCTCCATCTCAATATTTTTGCATCATTTTGCTCGATGAGAGTTACCTGTTGAGTTTGGCCAAAGATATCATCTAACCTTTTTTTTTTTTCATAGGTTTGTTTTCTTCATGTTCTGCATCTTGTACTATGAGTGTGTTGGTTGAATATTGTTTTATTTGTTGTCATTCTCTCCGTCGTTATGAATTTCACTTCCCCTATTCTTGATGTTCCTCAGTTGTCATTTATTGTGCCTTTCTTTGTCGATATGCTCTTAATTGTTTAGAATTTTGTTTTCTCTATTCTTGATGTTCCCCAGTTTTCATTTGTTGTGTCTTTCTTTATTGATATGCTCTTAGTCATTTAAAATTTTGTTTTCTCTATTCTTTATGCTCTTTAGTTGTCATTTATTGTACCTTTCTTTGTTGATATGCTTTTTTTCATTCATAATTTTGTTCTCTCTATACTTGTTGTTGTTCAATTGTCATTTCTTGTGACTTTCTTTGTTGATATGCTATTTTCCCCCAACAATTTGTTTTCCATGTTCTTGTAGTTGGTTGATTGGCACGGACATAAATTGTATTTTTGTCATGCTCTTTGTTCTCCACTTTTCTACTTTCTTCAATGTTCCTTGTGTTCATTACTCACTTTTTCTAACTTCTCTCTTTGTTTCCTATCAAGTTCACATGTTTGTCTTCTTACATCCTCAACAATGGACACCATCCATTTGGTAATTATGAGAGGACATGGTAACTTGAATTGGGTAGCCCTGTATGAAATAAAGGAAATATTGAAATCAATGCAACACACACCAAATACAATGTTGAAACACTAAAATAAATGCATGTACATGGAAATCAATGTGTGTAGTACATATAAATACCACACTATACAATTAAAGTCAATCTAAAATTGACATACATTGAAATCAATGCATCTCGTTAATCTAATTACACTTAAATTAATGCATCCACTTCAAACTATATTAACCTACATGATATGCCACATTACTTTAGTCAATCAAATCAAATTATAAATTGAAATGTACATTGAAATCAATGCACACAAGATTCACCTTGTTGACCAATAACTTATCACGTTCATTCATAAATGGGGTTTTAAAATTGGGAAAAATGAAGTCAATATATTGTAGGTATTGGGGGGCGGGGGGATGTAGGGTATCAGGGGGTTTATAGGTATTGGGGGGTGTAAAAAGAATTATCTAATAAAAATAGGGTTATTATTATTATTATTGGAAATATGTATTGGAAGGGGAGTTTAACAAAATGTTTTTTGAAGATATTTATCAATATCTAGTAAAATTAGGGGTATTCTGTAATATCCTAGAAACATAGGTGATATGTCATAGGTTCACTGAGTGAATACCCCGCGAATCAATGCATCTAGTTAATATAATTACATGAAAAAAACTTCTTAAAAGATATGTAAACTGATTAAAGGATTTTTTATGCTTAGTAGGGCAATTTTATCCTTAAAGCTATTTTGTAAATAACCACAATTAACCCCATATTATCTAGCAAGATTATAAACTATATAAGTTATATCAATTAGATTATCCTATAGCAATATTATCCTATAACAACTTCTTAAAAAATATGTAAACTGGTTAAAAGAGTTTTTATGGTCAGTAGGGCATTCTGATCCTTAAAACTATTTTGTAAATAGCCACAACTAACATTTTTCATAAACAACCCATGATTTTATTTTTATATAGGTTATCATCGTGACTCAAGATTGATAGTGCATTATAAAGGAAGTTATATTATTATTATTATTATTATTATAAGTTGTAAAGAATTCCCAAGATTATAACCTATATAAGTTATATCTAAATAATAATACTATAATAACAATTCCCAAGATTATAACCTATATAAGTTATATCTAAATAATAATACTATAATGACAATTCCCAAGATTATAACATATATACATTATATCAATTAGATTATCCAAATCATCCTATAACAACACCCCACCCCCCCCCTACCCTTTGTAGTTTGTGAACTTCGTTAAAGATAACAATCCACGTTCACAATGTCAAAATATGTAGGTACCTCTATTTCCACATTAGGATTTTTGTAGAATTCAGATGATCAACACACACTATGGTAAATCACATACAAGTTATTATAGAATAAGATCAAATTACTATGTGATACTGAGTAAAGTGCACACATGTTTTGTTAGTTTTGTATTCTATGTGGCTTCCTATTGTTACTTATTGATTCGATGTAGTCTTCTATCATTACTTCTTGATACATAATCAATTGATTATAACCTAATAAAATTTATAAGCTTACTTCTTAATTCTATGCAGACCCACTATAATTACTTCTTGATATGAAATCAGTTAATTAGTTGTTTCTTATAGATGGTAATAAAAACACCTATATAGAGTTAAGACAGATCTGTGAAAAAAAACTTACTTGAAAAATGTGTTCATATCTATGTTGGTATGTTCGCTTAGTTACCCTTTGTTGTTCTGACCATGTTATTGCCTGAATTTGATAGATATGTAAGAATCACAACTTAGTTCACCTTCACAATTTGGATAAGGCATTTCCCTCAATTTTTCCGCTCCCAATTTCGAGTTTTGTGATGGAAATTGTATTCTTGATATATATGTGTGTGTACACTTTGTAATGGAGTGTAATATCCCTCCTATGATAGTTGATAAAAACTAGTTAAGGACTGTTATAGTAATTAGTGTTTTTCTGGTTCAATTATTTTGTCAAACAATTTGACTACCTCCTCAAAAACCCACTATACCTTCCTTCTCTCTACTATTGTAGGTTTATGATTGTGTGTGGGTATTTATCAAACACTTTGTCACATGGCCCAACCCCACTGTAACCTTCTATTGTTTCTGATATATGTTTGGATATCCCATTGGTTTGTGTTTAAATGTATCTCTTGATGAACAAATGAGTTTATATATATATGCCAAATGAATATTACAAATGGTTCATAACAACAAGAAGACTCAATACAACTTTCCAAATAAAATTTGCACACCAAAAATTCTCTATTATTAATTTACTGACCGCATTACATGAGCGATACAGATATGAAATATACTCTCCCAAACAACCACTCAACCTAGATTTGTAATAGCTCGCCCAACCAAAGAAAAGTGACCAAAATAACAATGAACTCAACCCACAAGAGTATCTAGACCTCCCACATTCACAACTTGGTTTCTGCAAGGACAATGACAACCTTCTAAAGAGAAACAACCCAAGATAAATGTATCTTAACTCAACAATAAGTAAATCGGACCACATCCAACGAACTCGTCCCACATCCAACGAACTCGTCCCACAAGGATGTAACTTGACCCAAAGGTAACAGAACTTGAGCCAGCTACTAGATCTCTGGTCCAACGACTGAAATTTCCCATCCATAATGAATAAATAGGCCCTCAAGACAAAGGTTCGACCCAACAAGAAAGATAACTCGACCTTCTTAATCAAATGAGTAGCCACAAGCCCCAAAATCGCCCTGCTCAAGCAAAAATTGACTCCCCAAACAAAGGTAAACTTGACCCTCCAGTAAGGGGATCTCTCCCAGCTAATGAGAGATCGACCTAGCAAGGAAAAACTCAACCACTCAAATTAGAACTCCCCCAACACACTCAAATGCAACCCTTGCTGCAAATACACTCTCCCAACACACTCAAATTCAGCCCCTGCTACAAATCCACTCGCCCAACACACTTAAAATAAGCTCACCCCTTTAACTTCCAACTCAACCAACAAGGTGGGAACTCAACCTCAATGCAGAAATATGACCCATCCTTAAGAAACTCAACCCTCATACAACAGAGTCATTCGCAATATGAGAAAATCAACCAACAAGATGAGAAAACTCAACCGCCAAACAATAAAATGTCACAATGAATCACAATGAAAAGATCCGAGTGATCTTCTCTCATGACCAACTAGGGTGGATAGTCTCACCACCAAAACCAATCTTCTTATCTAGGGTTTTTCGTCCCAAGAGCCAAAATCCACAAGAGCTCTCTCAATTTCATTTTTAGAAAATAACAATTGCATAATGAGAGAGGGTGCCCTCATTCTCCTTTTATTTCCTCTTTGATCCTTTTCAGACCCTTTTACCCTTTTAATAAATTAAAGTGACTTTATAAACTCCAATCACTTAAAACACCTTTTTAATTAATTACTCAATGTCACTTTAAAAATATAACATTTTAGGCCTAAGTGACATCCAATAACCACCTTGACCCCCCCTTTTTTTTCCTACAGCCTATGAGAGTCATCTAGGCTACTAGACCATCCATCTGGAGTGATTACTGGAAAATGGAAATCACAGTCCTCCCTTCCCGATATTTCTTACCCTTAAGAAACCACAAACCAGGATGCTGCAAAACATTACTCACTCTCCCATGAGGCATCTTCTACCATCCAAACCCTCCACCTGACACGGTATTACTTGATCACTCTACTCCTCAATATCCTTTCTCAAACATCCTAAACCTCCTTGAAAGTCAGTATCAATTGTCCCCTCTCATCTAGTGGCGATAATCCAATGGAAGTGGTAACCTGTGGTCCCCACACCTTCTTGAGGAATGACGTATGGAAAACACTGTGAATCTAGCTACCCTCTAGCAACTCCAGCTCATAAGTTACCTCTCCAACTCTCCAGGTCACCCTATAGGGACCATAGAGGCACAGACTCATCCCCTTAGCGCCATCTCTCCTCAATGGAAATGGTCTATGTAGTTGCACCCTTCCGAAAACCATGTCTCCCATCTCGAAACTATGCTCCACCATGTGCATGTTTGCATACCTCCTCTGCTGATCCTAGGTGGTCTAAAAACTATCATGAGTGGTGTCATAGAAATTATCACCTAAATTTAACCACTCTATCCATGATCTCACATAGTCATGCATATACCTCTTAGCCCGTTGGTTCACCATCTCTGCTTGACCATCCTCTAAGGGTAAAAACTAATACTTGGATTCAAACCTATTCCTGCAAATGTGAGAAGCTCTTGTTAACATGCACTATGTAACATGTTGCACTGGAAAGTGTGTGAACTCTAATAACTGGTCAATTTTTGTACATATACTATCTTCTCCCTGCACCCTCAAAAAACCTGTGATGGAATATATCAACATGCTCTCCCACTCTTGCTAAAAAATGGGCAAAGACTGCATCAACCTTGTGGGATGAGTGTGCCCTTATATGATCTACTGACAATTCATACACCCCCATATCCTCCAACACATCATATGCAAATTCCCTCCATGCGAACCTCTCTCGGGCTTGCCTATAAGTGGTAAAGTCACCAGGGTCCCAAACTAGCCTGTGTGATGTGAATCACCCTCTTCTCATAGCACTGATATGCAAGATACTAACACAAGAATCCACTTGACTGCCCCTGGTAAGCCAGGAAATCATAAGCTACATAAACTTTGTGAACTCCTCATAAGACCACTCCTCCAAGCATCCAATCCTAAGCATCCCAAGAGTAAACTCCGAAAAGAGAAAACTAGCCATCTAATCTGTATCGGTTGTCGAGCGGTCAAACACTATAGTACCAAGGTCCCAATATAATCTTCGAGAGGAACCATCATGTTGATGCTACACCCCTCTGATCATAACTATCTAATCACCATGCTCAGATTGCACTCTCCTCCCATGGTACCGACTATCATGAATCATACTGAGCCAAGGCATCTCAGTGAAGTCAAAACCTGCCAATCCATGACTATAATCGATCCTGGGTATCATGAGGAAAAAACTACCTCACCATATAGAAAAAAACTCCACAACTCCTCTCACAACATCCCCACAATGATGCATACCAATCACTGCCTCAACTCTATCGGTCATCAACCTGATCTGAAGCAATCCATTACTTGGATGAATACCTGGATCCTACCACCAAATTGTAAGTTCACCATTCCCAATGACTACTACAAAGTCCAAATGAAAGAAATATGTCATGTCCACAATCCCACCTGTCTCATCCAATTGACTCAGGTGAACCTCCAATGACCTCTTGTATATAATGAGGGCATCAAATAACAACAGTAGATGCCTCTACCACTTCCTGCAAGACTGGAAAGTGACTAGAACATTGGTCAACCCCAAGGGCAGGACCAAGAAATCATAATGAAGTCTGGAATAAAACCTGTGAGTATCCTACTCCCTGGTCCTCATATGATGATATCTCAGATGAATATCAATCATCGATGGATAGTCTACTCCCTAAGGATCACCCATCCACTCACCGATCCTGGGTAACCTCAAATCAATGGTATGATTGAGGACTCTGTTGGGAGGTCTCCTTGGAGGAAACGTCCCAAAAATCCATTGTACACTACTGTGTGCCAATGAATACCCCTGCATACTACTACCTATCACTGAATCATCCTGTACCATCCTGCATCATGTAGGCACTACTGTATCCATCACTCTACGAGTATCTCCTGAACCTGTATCCCAGAGCGTGCCCATGTCTGTCATAAACCTATCCTCAAGCACTTGCAACTATGCATGCTCCTCGTGCAGGATCATCACAAGAGGCTCCTCCCTCAAATCATGGGTGTCACTCGCGCCCTCATGTGTCACGATTTCCAAAGATGATAGAGTTTCTGCTGTAAGTGATGAAGAGCATGCCAAACTAAACTGGTAATAAATGTCCTCAAACTCCCTTTCCTTGTGTTCAACGAATTTGAGAGAAAGGTCCCTATCCATGAACAACTGTAAATAATTTGATTTCATCTACTCCAGTGTTTCTTTGATTATGTGCAATTGAGCACTAGTGACTCCACCTGCAACTCCTTTTTGTCTCTCCTCCATTTGGGTTTTCCAAATAAGATATTCAATGACCTTATGAGAACCATCTTCCCTTGTCAACACTTTTACAATTTTCTCCTTTGTGACCAATAATTAGTCCTCCAAATCATGCAATGCTAAGGGTCTTTGTTAAATTTCATCAACATGGTGTGGGATGTCACACAAGGGATTTTCTAATTTACTTTCATCTGAAAGAATTTTATCCCCATCAACACCAACTGACTCACTAGATGATATCATGAAATGATGGGACTCATGTGGACTATTATCCTCATACAAAAGTTCTGATTTGTTTTCATCCACCAAATCAACCCCTTCTTTGTCTTCCTCGACGCATGGCTCGTGAGAAGAAAGATCAATATCCCATGGAATTTTTTTAAGTACCCAACCTTTTTCATATTCGGGTACAATCATTCCCGCATTTTCATAAGTATCATAGATAGGATAAGGCGCTAAATCCTCATCAAAACCAATTGGATCACTAGATGATACCATGCAATCTCCAAAATGTGGGATAACATCATGATCCAACATCGCTTCATCAAGGAAAATCTTCTCTCCGCAAGGCCTATCAAATATGGTCTCTAAGTTAACATCAAATAGAATTGTATCCCCCATACCATAAGAAAAATTTGCTTCTTCATCCCAAATCACAGTGCCATTAATTGGTTCTTTTTCCGTGTTTGCGCAAATCTCCTTTGTGGTCTCAGGTTCTAAGGCCTCATGAGCATCCATGTGCTCATTTGCATAATAAGAAACATATGCAGAGTCAATATTTTCCTCATTTTTAGAAGCATCAAAACCTTCATAAACCAATACCTTTTTCCTTATCACCTTTACCTTCTTTTCCATTGATACGCAGGGTTCATACCACTCAGTATGTTTGATGGTGCAAAAATCCTTGAATGACATGGCTACGTGAAATGTCGCACTAAGCTCATGATACTCCCTCAAACAATTTGCAAACTCCTCATCCTATCCTTTCTATCTTGTTCGCTGCTCCTTTGAACCACTAAATCCATTGTTCCCTGCATTGTTTTGAACCATCAACTATTGTCACCCCCGTGCAAGAATATTACAAATATTCCTCACACTGTCCTCCATATTTGATCTGAAATTTTCCTCTCTACTGCTGCAACTGAAGGTATAAGTGCAAGTTATCATCGCTGAAATTTAGTGGAAGCAATATGAAATAACTCCTCACTGGTTTTCCCCTCGGGCTGGGAGGAAAACTATCTCTGATACCATTGTAATATCCCTCCTAGGATAGTTGATATAAACTAGTTAAGGACTGTTGTAGTACTTAGTGTTTTTCGAGTTCAATTATTTTGTCAAACAATTTGACTACCTCCTTAAAAACCCATTGTACCTCCCTTCTCCCTACTGTTGTAGGTTTATGACTGCGTGTGGGTATTTATCAAACACTTTGTCAAATGGCCTAGCCCCATTGTAACCTTCTATTGTTGTTGATATATGTTTGAATATCTTGTTGGTTTGTGTTTAAATATATCTCTTAATGGACAAATGAGTTTATATATATATACCAAATTGATATTACAAATGGTTCATAACAACAAGAATACTCAATACAACTTTCCAAATATAATTTGCACACCAAAAATGCTATATTATTAATTTGTTGACCTCGTTACATGAGCGATACATATATGAAATATCAATGGAAAGTGTATGTTGTAGGTTGATGAAGTGACTCTCCCAAACAACCACTCAACCCAGCTCATTAATAGCTCGCCCAACCAGAGGAAAACAACCAAAATAACAATGAACTCATCCCATAAGAGTATTTCAACCTCCCACATTCACAACTCGGTCTCTGCAAGGATAATGAAAACCTTATGAAGAGAAACGACCCAAGATAAATGTATCTTAACTCAACAACAAGTAAATCATCCCACAACCAAAAAAATCGTCTTAGAAGGATGTAACTCGACCCCAAAGTAAGGGAACTCGACTCGGCCCAACTACCAAATCTCTGCTCCAACAATTGAAATCACCCACCCACAATGAATAAATTGGCTCCCAAGACAAAGGTTCAACCCGACAAGCAAGATAACTCAACTCTCTTAAGAAAATGAGTAGAGCCAAAATCCCCAAAATCTCCCTACTCAAACAAAAATCGACTCCCCCAAATAAAGGTGAACTCGTCCCTTCAACAAGGGGATCTCTCCCAACTAATGAGAGATTGGCCTAGTAAGGATAAAGTTGTCCACTCAACTCAGAACTCGCCCAACACACTCAAACTTGGCCCCTGATACAAATACACTCGCCCAACACAGTCAAATTCGACCCCTGCTACAAATACACTCACCCAACACACTTAAAATCGGTCCCTGCTGCAAATAAACTCCCCCAACACACTTAAAATCATCCCCACTACAAATAAACTCACCCCTCTAACTACCAATTTGATCAAGAAGGTGGGAACTCGACCTCATTGCAAAAATACGACCCAACCTTAAGAAACTTATCCCTCATACAACAAACTTAGTCACAAGATGAGAAACTCAGTTATCAAGATGAGAAAACTTAGCCGCAAAACAATAAACTCCATCACAATGAAGCATAGTGAAAATATATGAGTGATCTTCTCTCACGACCAACTAGGGTGGATGGTCTCACCATCGAAACCAATCTTCTTCTTTAAGGTTTTTTGTCCCAAGAACCAAAAGCCACAAGATCTTTCTCAATTTCATTTTTAGAAAATAACAATTGCATAATGAGAGAGAGCACCCTCATTCTCCTTTTATTCCTCTTTGACCCTTTTCAGACCCTTTTACCATTTTAATAAAGTAAAGTGACTTTATAAACTCAAGTCACTTAAAACACCTTTTTAATTAATTACTCAATGCCACTTTAGAAATATAACATTCTAGGGCTAAGTGACATCCAATAACCACCTTGACCCCCTTTTCTTTGTTTTATATAGCCTATTGGAGTCAACTGGGCTACTACACCATCCATCTAGAGTGATCACTTGAAAAGGGACATCACATGGAGTCGACTTACATGTAATTGTTCAAAGTGTAATTGAGACAACTTTTTTTTATCTTTTTTTTTTTTTTTTAATGTAACGTTATGTACATACGTGACAACATCTTCCCCATATTGGGTTGTAAAGCGCCTCTCGACACAAAAAATTATGTAGATCCATCAAGTAGTTTTCCATCTTATTTGGATAAATAAAATAATTTATATTTCCACACGATAAAGTTACTTCTCATAATTGTCTATATTTCAGTTTATTTTAATTTACATATTGTATTATTACACTTTTTTTTTAAGGTTGGGATTATATGAGTTGATCTCAATGTAATAATTTTCATGTAAATCGAAGTTTTCATTAAAATCATGGTCTATGTTTAAGGTTGAAAATCTCTAGATCAATTAGTTTTTAAGTCTTAAAAGTTGTTTAAGGTTGAAAAACTATCTATCTATCTATCTCTCTCTCTCTCTCTCTCTCTCTCTCTCTCTCTCTCTCTCTCTCTCTCTCTCTATATATATATATATATATATAAATTTTTAGAGGGAATGAATCTTGGGGAAACCCACCGGGTACTTCCCCTCATTTCGAGGATGGTACCTAGGTTAAACCAGATTTTGTAGAAAGCCAAGGTTTTTTCGATAGTGTGCTCAGTTAAGAGCCAAACATGTCACTTGCAGGAATTGAACTTGGGTGGGGGGGGGAGGTGAAACACCCCTCAACACAAACCACTCGAGCTAAACCCAATTGACCATATATCAAATAGTTTTTAAATCTTAAAAGATTCATATCAAGGGGATGTTTGATTTTCAATGGAATATTACTTTTCAAGTTAGAAATAATGAAGCTGATTAATTTTAGAAATGATTTTGTATATTATTTTTAAATTTAATATTAATTTAACATATTTTAAATAAAATTAGATTTTCAAAATTTAATGAGAAATATTTGCAAATTGTAATTCTTGTCTATTTCATGTTAACAAATTAATTATCATATATATTAGAGAAATTTATGTTACATCATCTGGAGAAACACCATGAGATCACACCAACTCTAAATGGGCCATTGAACCTCAATGAAGTTAGGCTTAAGATAGGGCAACTAATATTTCATGCAAAGAATTCTATACAACTTCACCACCTTGATCGAATAAGTTTCTAAAGATTGTAGTTCATGCATAGAATTCTACACAACTTCGCCACCTTGATTGAATAAGTTTCCAAAGATTGTCTACAAAGGAAAACAAAGCTAAACAATGAAACAAGAGTTTACAAAGAACAAAAAGTTGAATCTAATTTCTATTGTTAGACAAACTATCTTTGGTGGTAGAATATTGCTTGGTATCATTCTAACAACTAGGCTATTGTTGGACGCCATTATGAAAACAAGGCTACTATTGGACAATGTGATTCATACCTACAAATATCTCCATTCAAAAATGAATATGAAACATGTAGAAGAAGTTGCTTCTTTAGAAGTTCTCACATTGTTATTTTGAATGCATTATTTTTTTTAATGCTCTACTTAAGTTGGACCATTTTAGCCCCAAGAGTTAGCTCTGCTAGTTGAACCATCGGTCCAGGGAATGATGGCCATAGGGAGGCCATAAACCAGTTCAAATAGGGTTGAGTCCCTTATATTTCTAACCGCTAGTGTAGCTCATAGTTAAGCCACCCTCAATAGAATATTTCAACGAAACTAGGGAAGAGAGGGATCCTACAAGGTTTCCTATTCATGAATGAAATATGAGACATCTGTGTATTGAAAATGTGTGTGTGTGTGTGCATGGGGGAGTGTGCACATAATTCACATATATATTAGCCTCTTATTTATACAACAAAATTATAATACAAATGTTAGCCTATGTTCATATGAAGTCTTGTCATATGAGCTTGAGAGCTCTATAAGTCTAGGGTCTAAATATTAGATTTGGCTTTTGTTTCTTGGAATGTTCAATGCATGCATCTTGTACATAACCCATAGTTTGTACAAGAATTAGCTTACACTTGTACAAATTCCTACCATATGAGCTCAAGAAAGTCTTTTCATACGAGCTTAAGAACTCTAATAAGTATAGGGTCTAGATCTGAATTTGGCTTTTGTTTCTTGCAATGTTCATTGCATAACATCCATCCCACTCATTTGTAATGTTGACATCAAAATTTATTAGTGAAATATAACATATTATAAAAAACTAAATATATTATAATAATAAAATTAGTGTGGGCTAAATAATACTCATTCATAAATTTGTATATACATAAAAATAACACCATAAAAACTATATCATATCAAATATTTTTATCAACCCATCGTATCAACAATGAGTTACATGATACCAAGCATACCCATGCATGAATTCACACTCACAAATCCATGTTAACTCCAGATATTTTGAATTTTCTCTATGCTTAATAGATGCAAAGTTACAATGAATTGGGTCTAGCTCGAACAATTAAAAGAATGAGTGTTATCCTCGCCACCTAGGATCAATTTCCGCAAGTGACATGTTGACCTCAATAGTGATTATAATGTTGTATTGGACTTGAACCAACATAGTTATTGACTTGAAAAGAACTGTGACCTCATAATGATAACTTTAGCTCTAAAAACCCATATTTTTTAGTTTAAAACACCAAGATCAATCCCAAAATGGAAAAGTCGTACTATTGGTAGCATCACTCCCTCCTCCCCCACCTTTTTTTTTGGGTGTGTGTGGGGGGTGGGGGTTGTTAAAGTTACCACCTTTTTCAACCATAGCCTTAACAAACTCATATTTTTTTCTAGGAAAATCATTAAAATCAACCCCCAAAATGAAAAGTGACTCCAAGAGTAGCACCCTTTTTTTCAGGGTCAACATTACAACTTCTTTGAAACAATGGCCTTAACAACTTGTACCATTGCAACCAAAACCTTAAATCAACCCTAGAATAAAAAAGTGGTGCTCCTAGTAGCACCCCCCCCCCGCTTTTGAGGTCAAAATTGTAACTTCTTTGAAACCCATAGTCTTGACAACCAATACCTTTGCAACCAGAATCTTAAAATCAACCTCGAATTGAAAATAGGTGTTATAGTTAGCAACCCCCCCTTTTTTGTGAGCTTAAAATTGCATTATTTTTGAAACCATGGCCTAAAGGCTCAATGCTATTTCAAATAAAATAACAAAAAATGAAAAAAAAACCCAAAAAATGGATAAATAAATAAAAACAAGGAGAATTGCAAAGCAACAAATCCCTACATTTTTAGATATTTTTTGTTTGAGAATGTGTGTTGTTATTTGGACCATGTGAGATATACAAAACAAAATAGATGAGAAAAAATGTAAGGTGCAAATCAAACAGATAAGGTGTAGGTAAGGTGCACCAAAGGTTTAACAAAAAAAATAAAAAACGCATGATTTATGAACCCCAATTCATGATAACCTCATGAGTTGTGCATGTATGAAGGTAAGAACCCTTCGTTATGCACCTATCCATGCTTCTTCAATCACCTCGCTATGAAGGGTGGTCTTTGAGGCTAGTAGATTCAAGAACAATACAAATTCAAAGGGTTATTCCTAACTTAGCCAAAGATCTATAGATTATTAAGGAAAAATGAAAACGAATCAGATATAGATCTCAAACAAGCCCCCACATGTGTAATTCACATGAAAGTGTTTCAAGCTAGAAGGCATCTTCCAGATGGACTCTTACTCTCATTCACCTCCCTAACATGGGTGGCCACTCATTCGTCTCTGCAACTCAAAGTAGGGAACAAAAAACCATCCATTAAAAGTATTGTTGTATGACTACGCATTTTCCATGACATTTGTCAACTATGGTTCAAAGTCACTTGTTTTACATGCATTGTGCTACCCTCCATATTATATGTCAGGTGTTAACGAAATAATTAAATAACTAGGTAGCAACGTCATGTCAATTTATAAAATAATATGTCAAGGCTTGTCTCTATTAAAGGCTCAACCCAACTTTTGACTTTGAACAGGGTTTTACAATGCTTGAAGACAATGACACTCTATATTGCACTCTTTGTTTTGGTAAGAAGACACACAATATGATTAGGAAATGTTTTAGTATTATAAAATCCTTGGGGAAAGAAACCCATGCCAATATCAAAATTGGAGGTTGGATTCATTGGTGGAGCCTATATAATGTGGTAATTCATGGAAATGGGTGCTTTCTTGCATGGAAAGATAATTGAGAAAATGAGGAGTGATAATAGTGTAGGAAATCATATATTGATTAAATTGTTGAGGTAAGTGATTTCAAATGACTACCATGGAATTAAATATTGATAGTGTACCTATTCATAGACATATATACTCATATTATGAATTTTTAATAGTTGTATACTCATATTATGAATTTTCAATAGTTGTATGCCAAATCTCACAAGATAATTCCAACCTCCCAAGCACCAATTAGAGTAGGAATAGATCCTATTAAATATTCTCCATATTATCTTCCAATCCGATCACTTAGGAACATATTTATAGATTGTAGAAAAATGCTCTATTGGTGAGCCGGTCATTTGGCATGGTCATTGAATTAGTATTTCAAGCTTTCCAATATAATAGATTATAGATGGGATTTGTTGATTATGTTTCCCACGTAAATAGTTATGACTATTCCCTTATCATGGGTACCACCTTCCACTATTTTCTTGACATCATAGTTGCTATCCAAGCATATATAATAGTTCTTGCAACCAAGCAATTCAATACATAGTTATTACATGGAAAGTAAATAGATGTAGTTAGCGAGATTGGAACAAAGGATGTCTAATAACCGAAGCACCTCAGATTATAGTTGTTCTTCACAAATTTCTTCTTGAACTTATGTCACTGATAGTCGTCTTCCAAAACGTTAGTTTCAAATCTGGTTTGAAATGCATATTTGATAATTCATTCTACCTTTCTCTTCTTGGTGTTCTTAGGACTTCTATTCCGAATATATAATTTAACCAAGAACCTAGGTTCTCTACAATGTATTTTTTTAACAATTGTTGGTGAAATTTTGTATTAATCAAAATTTTGCAGCCTAGGCTTGTAAATAGAGGTTGCAAAATGGTAATTCACATGGAATTACTATTCACCAGAGTGCTATATTGTCCAATAGTTTTAACTACAAGAAAAAAAACAAGAATTGTAAGTATTCGATGTTTCCAAGTAAATCTGAGGTTGCTTTCCAAATTCCTAGCTAAGTGTTCCAAAGAGATTGACATTTACTATATCTTAATAGGATTGAGAGTAGTATTACCAATTTCAGTAGCTTCCTTGACTTCCTCTTGGCCCTTTGATAGTGGGTATTTTGGATTATGTGCCACTTCAAAGTTAGATGAAGGAACTGCTAGCTACAACCACTAAGAGTCTTCAACGACGAATCTACTATGATCCTCTAAATTGGTATGGAGAATCTTGGCTAATTTTGTCATAACCTTCTCACAACCTTCTCTTCTGATGTTGATTTCCATTTGTTTCCTTCATTTTTTTCATTCGAGAGAGATGATGTGACTTAAGGGATTGGAGGCTTATGATTTGAGTTCCTTAAGTACAACCCCCCCTCTTTTAACCATGACCATATTGGCCCTTTTATATACCTCTCCATTGAGCTCACGAAGCACATGGAACCAAGTGATTTTGCATGAATTTATTGGAGAAACTCTTTTCCCTTTCCAATATTGCGACTAACTAAAAATTCGAGGGGAGGGATCCTCCCCTCATGTGTTGAATAATGAGATGTGAGTCACCCATAATGATCATTTCTTTAATCTGCATTTCTATGGCTAATTTGAGGCCCATTGATAGTCCATAGGCTTCTTTTTGATTATTTGTCATTGTTCCTAGTTTCCATTCATATGATTGTGCTAATTCCCCCCTAAGGTAATAAATGATCCCTCCCACACCTATCTCCCTAGGATTTTCTTTTAAGGCTCCATCAAAGAAAAATAAAAAATATTGAGTAATTTGTTCATGTGCTCAAATTCCTAACTTGTTAACCGAAGCTGCTAGATTGATCTTTTATGAGTTGAAATATGGTTCTCTAAAGAGAAATCCAGATTGAATTGTCTCCCCCATTCCTATTCATCCCTTGCCAATGTTTCCCTATTTGACATTTTCATATATTTGAGTCTAATATGCTCTGTCGGGAGGAGATTTTCTCTTGAGGCCACTTGTTCCAAGACAAGAAGTATTTGATAGAAGATGGTTGTATTTCTGGCAAGCCAAATCTTCTAGCATATATATTTGGGAAGTTCCATCCATACACGTTTTAGCATAGGTTTCCCATTTAATGATTCTTGATATTGTTTCTCTCATTTGTCAAAGAGTTGTTTCCAATTATTTGGCTTCAATTTCCTATGGTGGATGCCTTCTAAAGAAAATCTCCACACCTGCTCTGCATAGTCACATTCCAGGAAGAAGTGGTGCGTTGATTCTTCTTTCCTCTTGCATAATATGCCCCATGAGGGCCCTTGAATATCTCTTTTGTGAAAATTTCCATCCGTTAATATGCTCCCATGGACCAAAGCCTAACACAAAATATTAATCTTTGGGATCCCATCCGTGTGCCAAATTTTTCCCTAGATGGAATATTTAGAGAGATTAAGGGTGTTAACCAATTGATGTTGATACCCTTGTTTGACCATGTAATGAGAGTTTCCCCATCCTCTTTTGTTTTTCGTTGAATTTATTTGAGGTGCACATCCCTGCAACAAAGAATTGAGTTGATTAGCACATTGGGAGAGGTGTACTAGGTATTGCCCAAAATTCCATTTGATCCATATTCCTTCTGACCAAGATGAGATGTCATATAACGTGTTTTTATTCCTCTGTTGAAGCGATAATTTGATTGGGCCCAGTTCTAGGAAGCTTAGAAGTGGTTGCTTCCCCATTATACTATATGTCTATAGATTGATTTTCCTTCCATTCCTTGAGATCTAGGTAAGCCTGTCTTGAAGAATAGGCCATGCTTTATGAAGGATTTTCCATATGGGTGAGCTAGGATGGTTAATGAGAGAGTGATCCAGACATATCGATCGAGTTCCTTCTAAATGTTTCCTCAGGAGGATCCTTTTCCACCACTCAACTTTCCCCGAGATTAGTATCCATAAAAGTTTAGCACCCATTTCTAGATTCATAAGAAGATGATATTTTATGCCCAATCCCCCACATTCTTTTGGGGCTCAAACTGCTGTCCAATTAACCAAGTGAAAATTTTTATAATTTATTTTCCCTCCTTGCCACAAGAAAGTTCTTATTTGCTAGGAAAATAATGAAGAGATTCCTTTTGGAGCTAGAAGGGTTGAGAATTGAAAAATAGGAAAAACTGAGAGAGTTGACTTGATGAGAACTACACGACTTGCTAGTTTAGCCAATGTCCACCCCATTGATTAAATTTTTTATTATTTTTATTTATGATTGCTTTCCAATGATGAGGAGAGGGGGAATTGATTCTACTTGAAATCCCCAGATATGTGAATGTTGACCAATTCTCTTTATATGAGAAAGACAAAATTCTAGAGATTATTCTAATGGTTAAGGAACTGACATTCCAAGCATAAATTTGGCACTTACTTTAATTTATGGATCCATTGGAGACCTGCAAAAACAAGTATATAATTTTCTTGAACCTGGTTGCCATAATTGTAGGTGCTTCTCCCAATATTATTTTATCATCAACAAATTATGAATGGTTGATACTTCTGAGTTCTCAAACTATCCCAAGTCCTAGTATGTTGTTTGAAATCCTTTTATGCTCTAGTTTCCCGATTAATGAATCTATCATGATGATGTATTACAGAGGGGAAAGAGGACATCCTTGGCTCAATCCCCTGCTGATAGAGAAAAAAGAAGAAGTCATGCAATCTACTAGAGGACATATTCTGGGTTTATTGATACATGTTGCAATCCACTGAATAAAAAGAGAGTCGAATCTAGATTTGGACATAACTTGGAATAAAAATGAATGACCAACTTTGTCAAAGGAATTATCCATGTCAGTTTTAATGGCCATGATTTTCTCCTTACGAGCACTGCTTGAATGAATGGATTCTTGTACTAAGATTATGTTATCCAAGATTTTCTTGTGGGCCATGAAGCCTCCTTGTTTATTTGAGATAAGCTTGGGAAGGACAGGCTTTATTCAGTTTGCAATGATCCTAGATAGGATTTTGTAGGAAGCATTATAGAGAGAAATGGGTCTAAATCAAGAAAAGTTGGAGATATTCGTTTCCTTGGTAATTAATGCGAGAAATGTCGAGTTGATGCCTCCCCTCATTCTATTTGATTTGTGTACATATATGATCATTCTCAAAAGGTCTCCCTCGATGATGTGCCAATAGGATATGTAGAATTTGATCATGAAACCATCAAGACTTGGATCTTTGTCTGGGTTGAGTCCTAAATGAATTTTTGTAGTTAGTCAATATGGATGAACTCCATCAGTTTTTCATTATATTCTTTGGATACTAGCCAAAGAATATGGTCTTGCATCTCTTCTACCTTTTCAAGAGTTGGAGTATCTCATGTTGTGTATAATTCTTCAAAATGTCGAGTTACCTCATATTTTATGTCTTCAAAGGAACTCATGATTGTTACATCACTTGTCTTTATCTCTTTAATATTATTCCTAATTTACCTTTATTTTGATTGCTTGTGAAAAAGATAGGTATTTTGATTTCCCTCTTTGAACCATAAACTACAGGATTTAAGTCTCCATGTGGACTCCTCATTTCTAATAGCTCTTTGATGGTTGAGGAAAGCTCCTTTTTATTCTTATAGAAATTGAGGGGTAACCTCCTCATCTTCTATCTTGATTTGAACTTGTTCTAAGGAAAATTTCATCTTTTGCACCTCTATGACTAGATAAGTATGATAGGATTTGGCCCATTCCTTGAGGACGGCTTTAGTGAATTTAATTTTCTGTTTCTAGATAAAAGTGGGGGATCTAGTTATCCAATTACTCCAAAATTTTGTAATAATATCAAAAATAGAGGGGTCCCCCAACCAAAGAGGGTTAAAATGGAAGGGAACGGGGAAAAAACTAAGTGGGGGATGAATCTCCAGTGAGATGGTTTTATGTTCAAAAGAAAACCAGGGAACAATACCAAATGAAATGAGAAGATATTCCAGGAAGGAGTTATGAATAAGGAAGCGATGTGTCTTGGCCTCGTCCTTCTATTGGTCCAAGTGAATCTTCTCGACTTGGGTTTGACATATGATATATCTCCCTTAGAGATGAAATCTTTGAATTTTTCTCGAAAGGGGTCATGAACTATACTGCCTCCTCTTTCTTGTTTTACTGAAGTGTTGTACTAAAATCACCTACCACTATACTACTCGGTCAATTCTCACTATCACTTAGTGCCATAAGAGTCTCCCAACACTCCATTTTTTATCCATAGTTAGTGGGCATGCATACATTGACCACATTTATGATTTCTCCAAATTCTTTATGCTTAAGTATGATAGATAACCAATTTTTAGTGTCAAAATTTTGATAAAATTGATATATATATCCTTGTTACAAAGAGTGCATAGACCTCTTGATGCTCCTCTAGCACTTATTGTTTTTCCAACGTTGCAAACTACTTCAAGGGCATCTGGTCCCCCCAATTTAGTTTCCTGGAGTAGAAGAATGGTTTGTTTTTTGAGACGGATCAATTCTTTTAAAGCTTCCTATTTATCCCTACTACCCAAACCCCTACAGTTCTAGGAAACCATCTTATGCATCATTTTTTACTTGATTTACGGGGTTCCCCTTCAGGGGATTTGTCTACTTGTAGGTTTTGCAGGCTTGGTCGATCATATTCTGTGATTTTCCAAGACTTTATGTTTTCCTAAATATTTCTCTTGTTCTATTTGTATTTTACTTCGATCTTTTTGTGTAGGCCTTTCTTGTTTATTTTTTTACATTCTTCCTTGTCCCTTTCAACATTCTCTAGATCTACCCCGATGGGGTTTGAGGAGGTTTCCCCATGCTCAATGTGTTCTTCAGTTTGATTTGGAATAGGTTCACCTTGGGAAAGTATTACATACTTTTTTTGCGATACGACAAGCCTTGCATCATGTCAGACATTATTATTAGGGTTGCTTCTGTTCCATTCCATTTTTGCTTCATTGGATGGATTCAACGATTTGGATTGGTCGCGAGGATTTGCAGGGTTTGGACATCCAGATCTTGGATTCATTGTAGCTTCAATTTGTTGATTATTATTCTTCCTTCTACAAACTAGTTGCCATTATTCGTTATCATTTTCACCCTCCTTCTCCTTTGGATATTTCTTTCGAAAACTTTGGGGAAAACACACATACTCATGACAATGATGAAATTTGAAAGGGATTTATTCATAGTCAACTTGTTGCAAATATTTCCAGTGGTGAAATGACAAAAGGACTGATTCAGGCAACCCTTTTTCCAAATCTACTTCTACAAACAAGAAAACACATGAAAACATATGGTCCTTTGGAATTACACAATCTATATATTTACCCAAAGAATTTCCCATATAACTGAGTGCTACATCATTCCAATAATGCAGAGGTAAATGAGGAAGCCTTACCCACACCGAAACCGCTGATGGGATGTCATTTTATGGGTTTAATTCTGGAATCCATCTATTAAGATACATACCCCTAGTTACAAAGAAGTACAAACCACTTCAGAAGATAAGATCTCGATCTTCTTTGAGCTCAAATTGAAATGCATAGAACTCATGTCCAATGAAATAGTGAGACATCTTCCCTTTAATCAAGGGTTCCTAGTTTTTTTGCAACCAGATTACCATTTCTCTCGGTGAGGACCATAGTCCTATGAACTCTCCAATCAAACCTTTAGTAGCCATATTCATTTCCATATGACATGATGGAGTTAGGATAGGAATTTTAGGGGTGGCATCTATCTTTTTGACAAAACACGAGGGGCTTGATTTGGATGATTGTCCAAATCATCGATAACAAGGACACATAAGGCATTGGTAGTTGTTGGTTAGGTGTTATATTATTTTCATGTGTGTGTGGGGGTGCATAAGATTTGACGACTGCGTCTTTTGCTATTTTTTAGCGGTTTTCTAAATTAATCCCAGATTAAGGGATTAGGGTTTTGGTAGCTGCAAAATACCTAAAATATTGTATATATTGTATTGTGAATGGTGAAATTAATACAATGAAGATTTGAAAGGTGCGACACCAAGGAACATTGGTTTTCTCCTGGTTAAGGATTACCAACGTAAATCTATGTGTACTATGTGTATGAGCCATTGATTAATTTATGTTTTGATTAAGAATTTGTATGCATTAGTTTAATTCATAGGTTTAAAACTTACAAGTGGTATCATAACACTTTTTTGGCTTCAGGGAGACACATTTGTTGTTAAGGGTTTTTCTTGGTTTTAATAGATCAAGTTTATCTTGGGTCTATTATAAACCTAGGTTTAGTGGGAGCTTTGCAGTGGTGATTCGTGTGTTGAAAGAGAATGGTGAGCAGTTCTAGAATCGAGATTGAGAAGTTCAACAGGTAAATTTTTTTATCTATGGAAGTTCAAGATGGAGGACCTTCATGTAGACAAAGAACAATGGATCATTGCGGATCCTAGTACACAACCTACTGGTACACAAACTACTGGTACACAATCTACTGTTACACAAACTACTAGTACTCAATCTAGTAGTATGTCGAAAGAAGATTGGGAGAACCTAGATAGAAGATACATGAGTATGATTCGACGCTTTTCGGAAGATTCAATGTTACTAAATGTGTCGAGAGAATTTACAACCAAGGAACTATGAGAAAAGTTGGGGAATTTGTATTAGTCAAAGTCCATGGTAAAAAAGTTGTTTCTTTGAAATAAGTTGTATCATCTTAGGATGGAAGATGGAGATTTTGTGTCAGAGCATCTAAATGCCTTCAATACTCTGGTAAGTCAACTTGTATCTGTTAATATTACTCTTTCAAAAGAAGATAAGTGTCATACTTTGTTATGTTCTTTTCCAGACTCCTAGGATAATCTAGTTGTAGCAATTGGTAGTACCACTCAATCTGCATTGAAGTATGAGGATGTAGTTTCATCCTTGTTATCAGAAGAGATGAGGTGGAAAGCATGGATATTCATAGCAAAGATGATTTATTTGTAAGAGGTCATCCCCAATGTCACACACCCACTACGGGAACTAATATTTTTTGGCTTTTTTCCTTCTTTTCACCAAGGAACAGAATCCCCGAATTCCTATGGGGCCTGATGCAGACCCTACCATCCCTTATCCTTACCCATGTGATCGTTGGCTATGACCACAGGCATTTCCGGAGAGGTGCTTCCGGCTTTCGTGATTCGGGAAATCGCAATGCATGTGTTCCCCTGCTCTCTTGTCTCTCGAAGTGCTGAAATACCGAGACATCAAGACTTATCCATGCCATTATGATTTCAAGGTTTCGCAAGTCGGGACTACGCGACCGACGAGTATGAGGGAACTGACCCTTGGGTTTCCTGGGTGCCGAAACACCGAAACATCCAAACTATAGACACACTATGTCATTTCGAGGTTTCACACTTCGGGATTTCGGGACTGGCGAGTACAAGAGACTTGCCCTTAGATATCCTGGGTGTTGAAACACCGAAACATCCAAACTCTAGACACACTATGTCATTTCGGGGTTTCACACTTCGAGATTTCGGGATTGTCAAGTACAAGAGACTTGCCCTTAGATATCCCGGGTGCCAAAACATTGAAACACCATGCCTCATCCACTCTATTATCATTTCAGGGTCTCGCAAGTCAGGATTTCGGGAGATGCACAGACAGGAGGTCTCACACTTAGGTTTTCTGGGAGCCGAAACTTCGAACCATATATCCTCTAAACTCACTTCAGGGTTTCGCAAGTCGGGGTTTTGCGATGTGCAATGACAAGAAGTCTCGCATCTGGGTTTCCTGGGAGCCGAAACTCCGAAGTTCATATATATATACTCTAAGCTCGTTTCAAGGTTTCACAAGTCGGGATTTTGCGACATGCGAATACAAGGAAACTTGCCCTTGGGTATCCCAGGTGTCGAAACGCCGAAACACCAAACTCTAACCACGCTATACCATTTCGAGGTTTCGCAAGTCAGGACTTCGCGACATGCGAATACACGGAAACTTGCCCATGGGTATCCCGGGTGCCGAAACGCCGAAACACCAAAATCTAACCACGCTATACCATTTCGGGGTTTCGCAAGTCAGGATTTTGCGACATGCGAATACAAGGAAACTTTCCCTTGGGTATCCCAGGTGCCGAGACGTCGAAAAACCAAACTCTAACCACGCTAGACTATTTCGGGGTTCCACATATCGAGATTTCGCGTCTGGTGAGTACAAGGAAACTTACCTTTGGGTTTCCCGGTTGCCGAAACTCCGAAACACCAAAACTTATCCATGATAGACTATTTCGGGGTTCCACATATCGGGATTTCGCATCTGGCGAGTACAAGGAAACTTACCTTTGGGTTTCCCGGTTGTCGAAGCTCCGAAACACCAAAACTTATCCACGCTAGACTATTTCGGGGTTCCACATATCGGGATTTCGCGTCTGGCGAGTACAAGGAAACTTACCTTTGGGTTTC
>ML785813.1:322472-346796 GCA_009831015.1 Picea engelmannii
TTTTCCCCCAGTTAAGGGTTTCCAACATAAATCTTTGTCTATTTTGTGTATGCGTCATTGATTAATTTATGTCTTTCTTAAGAATCTGTATGCATTTCTTTACTTCACATGTTTAAAACTTATAACAACAACAAATGTTGCAAAACAAAACCAACAACAACTGTGAGAACGTAGACACAAAGTAGCAACACCAAGTCATAGCCTTCACCACCTTCAAGGTGATGCACATAGATCCTGGTTGTGCATGAAGACTTGGTAGCATTAAGTCACGACAATTCATCTTCATAGATTGATCTAAGTCAACAAAATCCTCACAAAAGAAAATATCAAAGAAATAATGTTATCTCATGGATAGCATGAATGCACTTTTGAATATTTAATATTAGTAATATTTGCAATTCCTAACTTGAAACATTAGAAATAGCTTGGTAAATGAAAATTTCCCCAATATGAGGACAAATAAGAAGACACAACATTTGGAGCATTTGATTGGTGAAAATAAAGCATCTCATACAAAAACTTAGGTTAGAAGATCTTAAAAACATTGATTTGTGTCCCTTGTAATGGAAAAAACAACTGACGAATTTTTGTAGTCCATGTAGCCTCAAAGGCAATAACTAATAAAGAGGAAAAAAGATAAAAATAGAGAAAGAGCCCCACAATGCTAAATAGGGTGGATGTAGATGATGGTAATGGATGCCACAGCATATGGTGAAAGATGGAGGTATGAGATGAAGTTGAAGATGGTGTTGGGAAACCTGTGCAAGAAACACTCTAAAGTGGCTAGCTCCAAGGCTTGTAAGATGAGGCTATTCATAGTCATGGAGGTAAACGCTTCCAATGTCACTCTTAGAATATTTTCTCAAGTGGCCCAATATCCAATACTTGGATGGCATGTCCAAAGGTGTAGAAAGAGATGCATCGAAAATGAAGCCATCAAGGACAACATCCTCAATATGAATCTTGACAACAAGGCCATGATAGGTGCCCATGTACAAGTGAGGAATCAACACATTGTGAAATAGAACAACAATAGAGGGATTATAATTAACAGAAAGAGTGAATCTATATATTGTTGTATAATTACAAGGAGATCACCCATATTTATAACAAACTAGAAGATGTCCAACCCATAATTGGTTGGTATGCCAGTTGGGTAAACAAGGTATACCAACTTGACAAGTAATTTTTAGTGTATGCAAGCTTAATAAATGTTTACATACACTAACATCTCGCCTCGAGCAAAATCCAAGGAGAACAAAAGAAGAGAAAAAAAAAAGGTCTCAGCAAAGAGAACTACTAAGGTACCCAAGTACGAACTGTCATAAGTGAAGGAAAGGAAAAAAACTTGTAGGAAAAAATCCTCTCGAAAAGAGAGAAAAACAATGTAAAAAAGATGGGAAGGAAGAAAGCCTCAAGAGGACCCTTGGAAGGAAGTAAAATCAATACTAAAAAGGCCTTAGAGTTGAAAGTCAAAAAGATCATATAAAGATGCATGGAAAGGCAAGATCATGAGACCTGTGGACACTGAAAGTTCCAATCAAGAAGTATGACTAAAACTCTGAAGATTGGGTCCAAGTAACCTCAAAGAATATGGTTGAATTTTGAAACATAAAAGATCCATTGGTTGTAGAGGCACAAGAATGACAAATGCTAACAATACCACATGAATGCTCTAGACAAATAGGGGCTAGTTAGGAACCATAACAAATGCTTCAAACATAAACAAACACCATCAACCATTAAAAAATGACTAACTAAAACACTAAAGATGGCCAAATAACCCCAAGATGAAAAACACCATTAAAAATCCACATAAAAACTCCAATGAGTCACATAAGACTAAGCAACATTGAGTTTACTCAATCAATTATAAATTCACATATCATTTAGATAGACAACAAGCATGTACAGAAAAAGGTGCCAACCATATATTCTCAAGGCATTTTCATGCATATATCCGAAATACACAACAAATAGAGGCTGTCGTCATCACCATTGGCCCTATAAGGAATTGAGCAACTATTGCAACCAAATTTCCACATGCTATCTTGGTTTAGAGGAAAAATCTAAATAAACCCATTTGAAATCTGGTGAATTTGATGCAAACCACATCGATCTCAAGAAAAACTACAGAAACTGAGAAACTGTGAAGATTATGTTTTTTTTTGAAGTTTAACACAAACGTCGTGGAAAAAGTGGACATCAACCATCAAGCTGCCTTCGATATGCCCGGAAAGCTATGGCCCGAGCACATAACCATACAGCTCAAGCCTAGAGTGGCTCAGCGTAGCAAAACAGTGACAAGGAGATCTGCATCGAAGACATAGTAGCCACAAAAAGTAGAAATGATAGTGGAAAGAGAGCACGATGAGCCAAGCCATGAACCAGAAACAGAGTGCTGAAGGTATCGAAGCCCACGAGATAGGTGTGCGACAACGATGGTAGGAAGGGCTGTGATCTACACCAATAGCAAAGCCACGAATGCAACAATGATCGGAAGAAGGGGCTACCATCTACACCAACAACAAAGCCACGAATGCAGCGGTCTGAAGATGAACACTGCTCTCCCACTCCTGAGCTTAACCTGATTGTAGATTCGGGTCAACAGAGCGCCCAACTAGACCCGAATCTACAATCGGGTTAAGGATGGCCTTCTCCCACAAAGCTAGCACAAATTTAGTCTCTGCATGCTGGATCTGAATCATGGGGAGAGAGGTTACCAAAGAACCAAGCCACGATCACTGTTACAGAGACCGCAGGTGTGGAACACCCACGGATCTGCAAAAAAGAAGTGGCTATGGTGGTTTGAGAAAAACCATGAGCCAACACGATTTGCTACAACTGCGCCGAGTTGGCAATTTGGCAAAAAAAATTGTACGTGTCACACTACTAAGGTGGCAAAGGAGTGACGTGTGAACTTCCACGTAAAAATAAGGGGATGCATGTGGTGATACGGTCCACGTGGAAGCGCTTGCACCACTGACAAGGTGCGTCTTTTTGAGCACTGTTATATTTAAAAATCGCTAGAGTTACTGGTGTTTAATGGTTAAGAACATGTGTTTCCTCTTAAGAGGTCACAGGTTCAAATTCAGAGAGGGGTAGGGTATGTATATCTTCGTAGACTTTACCAGTGAAATCCCTGAGCGGAGGGAAGTCCCTTGTCCTACAAATAAAGGGGTCTCATACACCAATTTGGTGTGCTGACTTGGCCGTGACCTTAAAAATAAATTATTATTATTATTATTATTAATATTTAGAGCAATGCGCTAAAGTATATTGAGCTAAAAGTGGGAGGGAGGTCATGATTTGAAAAACATAAAGGCTTCACTCACATTTGAAGCTGCGATCTGCAAACAGAAAAAAGTTTAGAATGGGAGGGTGCACTAGCAAAAAAAAAAAAATCCACGAACAATTATCGTAGCTTTGCATAACTTTAACAACAACGATCCAAGAAGGTCACGTTCACGTTGTGAAGAGAGATGGCACACGATCTGGGTGTCGCTCATCGACAATCAGATCTGAGGAAAGCATGCACAACAGAAGACAGAAGAGACGAGCTCCGATCGTGAGTGTTAAGGGCATCATCCTGTAGAGGAGAAGCCACGGATTCTGCTCTGCAAAGAGGAGGCACTCCACCCAACAGTCTAGACAGAAAAGTAATGATTCAGAGGTAAACGAAATCCAATCCAGCAACAAGATCTGCAGGACAAAGACAAAGGGCCAAGCAAACCCAAAAGGCGTGATTTCCAACGCTAAAATCAGAAGGCGTACTGAATGGAGGTCAATATGCTCAAACAAACAAACAAGTCTATTTTAAAATTTCAAATTGTGATTTCACTAATAATTTTAGGAAATGATTATTTTTTTGGGATGTTTTGGGTGAGAAATTGTTAGATTTCTAGATTTGAATGATTATTTTTGTATAATCTGAGTGTCTCATGAGCTTTTCAACATGCTGAATCCATTTTTGTATTAAAAATGGATAGAAATGATGAATTTTGAATAACCAAAAAAAAATGATTAGTATAAATTTATATAGCTAGATTCCAGAGAAAAAAACCATTTAATAGAACAGCTAAACAACACCATTACATTATGAGATTCTTATGATAATTATAAATAATAATAATAATAATAATAATCTATTTTTACCCTTTGTTTGTGGGACAAGAGACCCCCTACTAATAAAGTCTACCAAACATAGAACATTTAAACTAAGACTAAACTCCCCCAATACCATATTTAAATTCAAGTTTTACTTCAAAATAGAAAAAATAAAAGAGAAAGTGCCTACTCTTATAGCATATTTAAATTAAATAATTTTCACATAAACTTATATTTTTTCTCTATTTATATATTTATGTATATATGTTTCCTACAATTATAAACACCCATCTCCAATGTTCATAGATAGCAAAGCTAGAGTATCCTAAGTCATACATCATCATGATTAATTAATTAATTAAGAGATAACTATCCATATAAACAACATCCAAACTCTGATGTTCATATAAAAACTAGAGTATCCAAAGTCATAAATAATCATAATTAATTAAGGGATAAGATTGTCCAAGTAAGTGGATGATGATGCATATCACTCTCCAGTTAGTGAGATGTCTAAGCAAATGGAAGTGGTAATGGATAAGGGGTGAAATATCATTTGTGGTAATGGATAAGGGAGGTGAGATATCTAATAAATGATATGATCTGCAAATGGAAGTGGTAATGGATAAGGGGTGAAATATCATTTGTGGTAATGGATAAGGGAGGTGAGATATTTAATAAATGATATGATCCCATAACTTATGAGAATAGGTTACCGCTTACCTATAACATTTGAGGACAACTTACCTATATGACAAGACAGCTTACCTATAACATTTGAGGACAGCTTACCTATATGACAGTTCACTTAAATAAACTTGAACTTCACTTAAATAAACTTGGACTTGAGGTCAAAACACATAATTACTCTAACCACGAAGATGGCAGTTCACTTAAATAAACTTAAACTTGAGATCAAAATATATAACTACACTAACAACAATTTGATATAAATAGTGATCAGCACCACATTCTTTTTATATAATTTAATACTGTCAAATTCACAACATCCATGGAAAAACATGGAGCAAAGATTCACCATGAAAAATGACCAACATAGTGTACTCCGTTTTTTTATTGCTTTTTCTGTATATATTAACTCTGTATTTTATTTTAGCTGCTTTTTAGGTCAATAGTGTAGTCTATATATTAATTCTGTATTTTATTTTAGCTATTTTTTAGGTCAATATTTATAAGTTTTGGTTTTTTTTATTTTCATATTTTTTGTTTAATTTTATTTAAAATATGGTGAAAAATTGTTGGATTTACAAATTTCAGTGGTTGTTGAATCCATTTTTGTATTTTAAAATATAATTTAAACGATAGGAAATTGTGATTTCGCACAGATTTATATCATCAAATTCCCTAAAAAACCAAAACATAGAACAATTAGACAAATCTAATATTAATTCTACATCAATTTTAGATTCAAAAATGCCAAAATTTATATGAACCCAAAAAAATCACTTGAATACAAGTATGTCAAATCCTATTTCAATATTAAAAAACAATGGACATTTAAAAATAAAAATATGTTTTCCAGTGACAAAATCCAATAATACACCTACAGGTATAAGAGTCACTGTTATGGGGTCCAGAAACAGGAGCAGTTGAGCCCAAGACACCAATACAGAACTTAGCATTGGGCACATAAATGAGCAATGAAAAATACAATTTAAATGAGGAAATTGTAATTTTACGAAAAAAACCAAAACATAAAACAATTAGACAAGTTCAATATTATTAATTCTGTATCAATTAATTTTGGATTGGAAAATGCCAATCTGTGTGACCCCAGTAAAATCACTTGAATACAAATATGTCAAATCCTATTTCAATATTAAAAAGCATTGGACATTTTTAAATAAAAATATGTTTTCCAGCAATTTCAATATCAGTGACAGAATCCAATAATACACCTACAGGTATAAGAGGCATTGTTATGCGGGGTCCGGGAAAGGGAGTAGTTGAGCCCAAGACAAACACGGGGCTTCGCATTGGGCACATAAACGAGCGATGCAGGTGGAATACCAGCTATTTGGGGTCTCGTTATAGGAGCGGACACAGCACTTGCCGGGTTTATAACACAGAAGGTCTCTGGATTCATATATGCCAAGCTTTCCAAGCCTCGGCCTGCTTCAATTCATGCCATGAAAGGCAATCAACAAATTGGGATCAATAAAACCAAATGGACGGGCACTAAAGTTTTCAGATGTACCTGCAAATAAAATCCGGAGCCCCAGTGATCTTGTAAGCATTGGAAATTCAATACACCTATTGGAACTGCCACGGAAAGTGCAGAATTGTTGGAGTCTCAGCGAATAACAGGTTTTCAGCTATGGCCGAGCTTAAATGATAACAACTGCAAAGACTTTTTTAGCCTAGATAATCTATTTTTAATGCTTTGAGAGTAAATATGCAAAATTAATATATTATAATAATAATAATTTTATTTTAATATCAACCCTAATTCAAACATCAAATTGGTGTATGAGATTTCTTTGTTTGTGGGACAGACAAGGGACATCCAAGGAGGAAATATATATTCTTAACCATTAGGCCCATTCAAGTTGTATTTATCAAGAGGATGGAGCATTCAAATTGCCCTATTTCCAGTAAGCTTCATTTTTTGGCGAATCAAAATTTCATATGTTTTGATTTTAAACACAAGAGCAAAGTTCAATGAATAAAGTACCCATAAAAAATAGACTTTAAACATAGTTCCTACCAGATTTGGGACCAATTTTATGTCTAGAAAAATGAATAGCGAGACAATATGAATAACCCTGGCACAATGTGTTAGAATTAATGCTTACAATAATAGAGTTGGTTTGGTTTATTAGAGGTTCTTGAGACATTCTCTCAACAACAATCCCCACGATTAGAAAGAGTTGGATCTCATAAGCACTATATATGTGTGTATTGTATTATGGTGTACTTGTAATAGAGAAAATTATTTATGTGTGTATTTCATGTACAATATCTGCTCTCATAAAATTTAATATGGTATCAGAGCCTAGTCTGTCTTAACTCCCTCATGGGAGTGCCAGGAAGATGGAGAAGTCATGAATTTATTAATCCTCTATACATATAGGGTAGGAGAGTGAATGGTGTAAATTGTTCCTGTGTAGAGTGTTGTTGTATGTATTTATCTACTGTAAGAAATCATTGTTAGCCGTTGCGTGGAATTTTTGATAAGTTTGGAGCAATCTGGTGTCCGACAAGTGTTTGGAAAAGAGGCATGATAGTACTGTACCTGTGCGTAGAGCTTTGGCGAGACCTGACCTATGTTGAAAATCCGCATGGAGCCACCTCTACATAAATTGGAGTAATCTGAATTGCATCCCACGTGGAAGAGTATTGAGATGATAATTATTTCCAGAGGACATGAAGAAAAATCCCAAGTTGATTTAGGTGGATATTGGTGGCCACCCACCTATTCCAACTGGCTCCTCTTCACAGTTTTTAGTTTAGCACATTCTTCTGTACTTCTTTGCAATTGTGGGTTCTACACTTCCGGGGCTTTCTGAAGCCCTACGCATCTTCCAGGAGGAGACTAGTGGCCTCCCACCTAATCCAACTAGCTTAGTTTGAATGTTTTCATGTCAACACATTTTTATGTACTTCTAGGGCCATTTTGGGGCCCTAAACAATGTTTTTTTGGGGGTTTCCACAGTCAAACTGTAGATTAAGTCGAAGTTTGACAATGTAATGTGTAGTTATCGAAAAGACATTTCCAATGGGCTACTGCACGCCTAAAACGGAGGTCGTATGCAAAATTTACGACCTTGGGAAGTTGAGGTACCAACTTATCCATTGGGGCCCACATGAATTTTGGCGTTTCACCTCCTAGGGTTAGGTTTTTGGATGTCTAGGGTTTTGGAATTCATGAGTAATATTAAGAAGGCCTTTGGACCATTGTAATCATTCTGCTTAAACGGATGCGTGTAGCAGCCACATCTCTTCTCAGAGATAACTACCACCATTCAAACAAGTTGTTTCAATTCTGCAGTTTTACAGTTTCAGCCTATTTCATTTATTCAATAGAAAATATTGTTCACTGGATATTTGTGTTGTTCTCCATATCTCTGTGTTTATTGTATTTAGTCTGTTAATCAGTTTGTTCCAGGGATGATTTTAAGGATAAAAATTTATTTTAAAATGTAGAAACCTTGGCGAATCTTATTAATCCTTCATATTCCAACTATAAATGTTTGGCGATATTTTTGTAAAAATATTCAAATTTCTAAGGATTTTCTATAGTTTTTATAAAATTTTGATGATTTTTAAGTTAAAATAATTGTATCCTATAGAATTTGGGCAAATCTTTTTTAAAATAACGAATCTCTTTTTTGGAAAACCATGGAAAATTAGCCCATGAGCGAAATTTAGCCCCTAAAATCATCCTTGGTTTGTTCTGCTCCTAAATATGAATCAATGGTATCAGAGCAGTTTTTTCTTCATTTATTTTTCTTCGTGCATGTCCCCAACAAGATCTAGGTACAAGAAGTTAGGACTCGAACCAATCGAGCCTTTGCAAGATCGGTCGTGCCGAGACCGACAACAACCCATGGGGGACGAAAAGAAAGATGATGGAGCAGGAGATCCTTTTAAAATGTTGCTTGAGGAAGCTCTTGCACGAAAAATGAACAAAATGATGGACAACTTTGCACAGATCCTTCAACGGCTGCCCATAGGAGAAGCATCTTCATCAAGCGACCATGCAACCCCCTTCAAGGTACATGTAAAATTTGATATTCCATTATTTGAAGGACTGATAGATGCAGATGTTGTAGATAAATGGTTGAATCTGCTCGAAGGATATTTTTCGGTCCACAATTTTTTCGATAGGGAAAATATTACTTTTGCACTCCTTAAGGTCGTCCCCCATGTTAAGGACTGGTGGGATACTTACTCTAAGAAAAGGGCCATAGAGGAATCTGCAATATTTATGGTCACCCCTACATGGGATTCCTTCTGGGATGCCATTAAAGAACAATACTACCCTGTTGGAAGCTATAAGGACCAGTACACTAGATGGACCACCCTGCGTTAGGAAATGGACCAGACAGTACCAGATTTCACCAATATTTTCCATACCCTATGCACCAAATTGGGTATCAAAGACTCTAAGCGACATCTGGTGCTCAAATATTGTAGCTATTTTCATAGATACATTCAAACAAAATGGAGTTTATGGACATTGCCTCATTGGGTACAACTTATAGACATGCTGCCAAGATCAAGCATAAATTTAAGCAGAAGAGGAGAGAGTTTGGATCTGCAAAATTCTCACAGCCAAAGCAGGGAAAAGGCGGCCCTAACCCACACAATAAGGGACAAAACCAAGATGGCCACTCTCAGGACAACCAGTCCAAGCAAACACATAAGAAGGGTAATGAGAAGACGAATAAGGACACAAAAAAATGGTGTGAAATCCCTTGGCACAACACCGAAGAATGCTGCTCCAAGCAGTCACATGTGGCCGAGCTGAAGGATTTCGAGTCAGAGGTCGATTCTGACTCTAAATCAAATCCAGAAGGAGGAAAGCAGATTATTGATGTTGAACCCAGTGCCACTGTCGCTACCACCAAAGTACAACCAAGCGAACCCGAAGAACCAGAGGAAGAGGAACGCCTCTTTCACTCAGATGTGGGTAAAGGGGGCTCCGCTTCATTTAATTTTCAATAGAGGAAATCGGAAGAACCTGATCTCAGCAGAGGTCGTCAAGCGGATGGACCTGCCGACAACACCACCCCGCAACCCCACACCATCGGTTGGCTTCGCCAAGGAAGAGATCTCTGTGTCAGCCAACAATGTCGTCTGCCCTACGACATCAAGCCTTTCAAAGATGAGGTATTATGTGATATTTCTCCCCTTGAAGTTTTTGATGTTTTTTTAGGACAACCATATTTGTGGAAGCATCATGCTATGTATGAGTCTAGACCTCGCAGTGTTATTATTACTTTGGGTAGACAATTGTACAGGATACCAGAGGTTGCGCTGCCTACCACTATTTCTTTAATCTCTGCTAAGCAATGCAGTAAGGTCATTTCACAGACCGAGAAGTTCATCTTCTTTATGATCCGTGCTCACAGTAAGAAGAAGGTCGCCGCCACATCCATGGACTCTACACAGAGCCTCTCTTTGGAACAGAAGCAAGTGGACGAGATAGTGGAAGAGTACATATACATCTTATCCTCAGCCACCGAGGTACCGACGTATTGCCAAGTCAAGCATCCAATTGATCTAACCCCTAGTGCACCTCTACCTAATGGATAAGTCTATCATCGCTCGCTGATGGAAAATGATGAAATCAAGCGTCAGATCCAAGAGATTCTTCAAAATGGGCACATCAGACCCAACTCCTCCCCTTGCGGAAGCCCGATTGTACTGGTGTAGAAGAAGGAAAAGACTTGACCACTCTGCATTGATTACAAAGAATTAAATAAAATCACAGTCAGGAACCAATACCCAATTCCCATAATTGATGACCTTCTTGATCAACTAAAGGGGGCAAAGTTCTTCAACAAGATTGACCTAGAGTGTGGCTACCACTAGGTTCCCATTGAACCAACTGATGTATGGAAGACAACTTTCAAATCTAAAGAAGGTCTCTTTGAATGGTTGGTCATGTCTTTTGGCTTAACAAATGCACCAACCACTTTCATGAGGTTGATGGATAATGTATTGAGACCTTTCACCAACTCTTTTGTGGTGGTATATTTGGATGACATCCTCATCTTCAAAAAAAGTTGGGAGGAGCACATGCGACATATTCAACAGATTTTGAGCACTCTATGGCAACACAAGCTATATGCCAACTTGGAAAAATTCTCCTTTGACATGAACATGGTTCAATACTTGGGATACATTGTTGATGAGCATGGGGTACATGTTGATCCAACTAAGATCCAATTCATCCGTGACTAGCCAACCCCGACCACACTAACCGAGCTTCAAAGCTTCTTGGGACTAGCCAACTTCTATCGACGGTTCGTGTTGGTATTCTCCCATATTGCATGGGCCCTCAGCCAAGTGACCAAGGGTGGTGGCAGGGAAAAGTTCGCGTGGGGGAAGGAACAACAACGAGCATTTGATGATCTAAATAATTGCATGTGCTCAACTCTAGTACTCTCCTTGCCCGATATGCAACAATCGTTTGATATTGAGACTGATGCATCTGAATATGCTGTAGGCACAATTCTCACTCAACACGGTCATCCAATGGCATACCATAGTGAGACACTCTCAGATACTATCAGGAAATACCCCACCTATGACAAGGAAATGTATTCCATTGTACAAGCCTATCGTCAATGGAAACATTACATTTTCGAAAAGGAGATAATCATCCACACTGATCACAAGCCTATGCAATTCATACAAACAAATGGGAAGTTGCATAATGACCACCATCAGAAGTGGTCCACCTACCTACAGTAGTTCCATCTCAACATCAAGTATAAGACAAAGAGCACAAATCGTGTCGTTGACTGCCTCGGTCGACCTCTCGTGGCTGCACTCACCACTGTGCTCCATTCCTGTGGACATGAGACATTTGAGTGGCCCCAAATTGTTCAACAAGATCCGAACTTCGCCACCACCTATCAACCCTTGGGTACAGGCACAAATGCCACCGATTTTCCCATTCAAGACGAACTTCTATGCCATCTGGGCCATCTTTGTGTTCCTGCAAGTGAGTATGCAAAGATGATTTGGGAATCCCACTACAGTCAGATGGCAGGACATTTTGGCGTGGAGAAAAATGTGGTCGTTCTACAAAAACATTTTTATTGGCCAAAACTTCGATAGGATGTCAACAAGTATATCAAATCTTGCATTGTCTATGCCATTGCCAAGCCAGCCATCAAGAAGCAAGGCTTATACACCCTTCTTCCTACTCCCGAGAAGCCTTGGATTACATGTTTGGCCTTCTGTCCACCAAGCAAGGCAATGATTGTGGATTTGTGGTAGTTGATCGGTTTTTGAAGATGGCCATCCTCACAGCCTGCAAGAAGAACACCACAGCTACAAACACTGCCAAGATCTTCTTCGAACGAGTGTGGGTCCATTTTGGGATACCACAGACCAACATCTCAGACCATGACATTAGGTTCCTCAACACATTTTGGTCGAGTCTCTGGTCACTGTTGGACACCAAGCTCACTAAATCCACTGATTTCTACCCCCAAACCGATGACCAAACAGAGGTCGTCAATTAGATGATTGTGCACATCTTGCGCATGTAAAACTCTAAGCATCTGTGTACATGGGATGAGAGTCTCCCCTATGTTCAACACAGTTACAACATGGCTCTCCATAGCTCCACCGACCATAGCCCATTCTAGGTGGGGATGGGATTCCAACCCTTGGGTCCCATTTATGTTGCACTAGCTCTTTCAACCACACAGACAAAATCTTCCCATGTTCAGTCTGAGACAGACAAAGCCACCTGATTCATTAAGAGGATTCAACACATCCACCAACAAGTCTATGAGATTTTGCAGAAAGCCAATGCTAAGTACAAGCAGCGCCATGATCAAAACAAGGTACCGCACCAATTTCAAGTGGGAGACAAGGTCTGGTTACATTTGCAGAAAGAGTGTATTACAGGGCCCCATCGAAATCTCTGCCCACTTCGCTATCGACTTTACACTATCATGAAGGTTGTGGGTAGAAATGCTTTTGAGCTCAACACTCCACCCTTCTTTGGCTTGCACCCAGTGTTCAATGTGGACCTCCTTCGACCATATTTTCCACCATTATTGGACACCTTAGAGATCGCAGAACAAATGAAAACAATAGATCTCAGCCCTGACTGCATGGAACATGCATCCACTGATAAGATAGTGGACACACATGTCAAGGGCACACACTAACAAAGGATCCAACTTTATCGGGTTGTCAAGGCATCGCAACTCCTACACCAAGGCAAGTGGCTCACCTGGGGCCAAATTCAGCAGAAGTTTCATCACCTGATGGGGGAACTCAACGCAATGGAGACCATTGCTTCCTAAGGGGGAATGAATGATCCAAGTGGATATTGGTGGCCACCCACCTATTCCAACTGGCTTCTCTTGAGAGTTTTTAGCTCAACACGTTCTTCTATACTTCTTTGCAATTGTGGGTTCTACACTTCCGGGGCTTTTTGAATCCCTACACATCTTCCAGGAGGAGAATGGTGGCCTCCCACCTAATCCAACTGGCTTATTTTGGATGTTTTCATGTCAACACATCTTTCTGTACTTCCAGGGCCGTTTTGGTGCCCTAAACAATGTTTTTGCTTGCCACAGTCAAACTATAGACGAAGTCAGATTTTGATGAATTAATGTGTAGTTCTCGAAAAGACCTTTCCAACGGGTTATCACGTGCCTAAAATGGAGGTCGTATGCAAAAGTTACGACCCCAAGACATTGAGGTACCAACTTACCCATCGGGGTGCATATGACTTTTGGCGTTTCACCTCCTAGGGTTAGGTTTTTGGATGTCTAGGGTTTTGGAATTCACGAGTAATATTAAAAAGGCCTCTGGAGCCTCATTTTAATCATTCTTCTTAGACGGATGCACACATAAGCCACATCTCTTCTCAGAGATAGATACCATCATTCAAGCAAGTTGTTTCAGTTTTGCAGTTTTACAGTTTCAACCTTTTTCATTTATTCAATATAAAATATTGTTCACTGGATATCTGTGTTGTTCTCTATATCTTTGTGTTTATTGTATTCAGTCTATTAATCAGTTCGTTCCGCTCCTAAATCTGGATCACAAGCACTGCTCAAATTTTCTTCTAGGTAATCATCATTTTTTAGATTCTTCCTCTTGAGAGAGAGTCGTAGCAATTTTGTGACCGGTTTGATGAAGATAAGGAGATCACTACTGCTTCTGATTTTATTTTTTCATAGCATTCTTTATGCCCTTCAGAATACTACTATTGTGCAGATAACAATCGATGGCCAGGAATCATTGTTGTATGAAGAGGAAGTGACAATGTATCTTCATTGCATTGTTTCTCCTGTGGGAGATATCAGTGTGCTGAGAGTGTGCAACATTTATGGAATTAAGAGTCACATGAGCATTGGAATATTTCACATTCCAATTGCAATTGAAGCAGAATTGGTTTGTAGGAGAGAATGTCAAAGTCAACAGTGACAACAAATTACAGAGTTATGGTGTGATGTGCCTGTGGACATAAGTTTAGTTTTCTGTTATATAAAATATAATAGTATTATTATTTTTGTTTAAGTAAAATGTGCAGGACCAATTATTGAACGACTTAACATAGTTCACATTGGTGGTTCTTGGAGCTCTGGAACCCCTGAACATATCACTAGTGTAATTATGTCTATAGTTTGTTACAGTTTGTGGATCTTGGCACTCAGAAACCCAAGAAAAACAACCACTGGTTGTCGTATGAGATCCATGTGTGTTAGACATGTCATTTTGTAAGACCGACTGATGGAGACATTCAATACCCAGATGACTTTCCTAGATAACTAATGAACACAACGAGCAATGCATTCATCAAATGGGAGCTTGTCCATAGAATGATCCAGTATCGGGACTGCTTCACTGGCATGGTGTCTGGAAAAGGTGTGTTAAGAATCGTTAGTCTGATAAATATGTCAATGATGGTCGGAGGCAAGTGTATGTCAAATGGGTCAATTGGTAAGCTCGAAGATGTGGAGAAGAAAGAGCATAGTTTGGAAGACTGCAGAGTGGGTAGAGTTGCTGATGAAAACCATATCAAACAAGATCAATGCAAAACATGTCTATGTGATTATTGTTTGTTATCTTAATTTTGTGATTATGTAAACGTTAAAAGAGGGTGTTAGAATTAACACTTACAATAATAGAATTGGTTTGGTTTATGGGAGGTTGTTGAGACGTTCTCTGAACAACAATCCCCACTATTAGAAACAATTGGATCTCATAAACACTATATATGTGTATTGTATTATGATGTAAGTGTAATAGAGAATAACATTTATGTGTATATTTCTTGTACAATGTTTGCTCTCCTAAGATTTAATACAATGAACATACACTAATTGCTCATATATTTGAGATTATATGTCATCAAAGCATCAAGCCCGATCAATTGACCTTGAAAAGAGAAACGATAATCATTAATGTAAAATAGGGCATACGAGGCTTTATTCAGAAAAAAAAACAGGTAAAATATGTTGTGTCCTTAGAGACCATCCTTTTAATTTCTCCTCTGATACAACGTTGTTCTGATGTTTTTGAACCGAATTAGCTTGCATTTTAGAGATGGAGCCTGAGCAGCAATAACATATTGTTTGGTGCGTTACAGATGCTAGGGTAAGGATTGCAACAACTACCATTGATGTTATACCCTTTGAGTGCATGATTGCCACCATTATGTATGCATTCCAGTCGAGGTATCTGCCTCTTCCGGTAGTAACAAGTCATCTAATTTCTATTACGCATGTGGAAGAATAACTCCTACTCTTGCTTTGCTGGTTCACTTGCCCTGCGTATTTTTTTGCATGTTCTTTAATGGCTTCGGAATCTGCTTCTACGCTCAGGCAAGCTTCTGTAATGTGATTGTCTGGAGCTGGACTATGCACAGATAGAGACCGGAGCTTCCCATGACTCAGCTTCAGAAGAAAGTCAAGATATAGAAATCGAGCGTGCAATCAAGCTTGAGATTTTGAAAAATCTAAGTAATGAGCAATGTTACTCGAGTCTCACATATCCCCCCTATTTCCTGCTCGTAAAAGATCCAATGAAGCCCATAGATCTACTGTCGATGGCAATATTGCTAAATGAAATACTTAACTGGAGAAAGAGTGAGCGCTTTCAACAAGCATATGCAATTGGACTTGAGATCATCATTTATGTGGCATCTCTGTTTTATATAGGTAATAATTTTTTTTCAAAGTTTTAGAATACTAAATGAAATATTGTAAAAATTTCATTAATTTTTGGAACGTAAATTTCTATTTTATGATTGGTTGATGTTTATGATTCGACTAATTTTATCTTGTTTTATATGGAATTGTATTGAAAAATAAAATAATAATTAAAAACTAAAATAAATAAAATCTCAAAATGCTATGCTCCTTAATTACCGTTATGTTGCTTGATAATCCATCATATACAATGGATACAACCTTCAAAGTGATGGGCATGATTACTTTATTAACTAGTGATGTGCACCATGACTAGTTTATTAACTAGTGATGTGCACCATTGATTGGGAAGCTCCCACATGAATAAATGACCATAGAGAGAAATCCTTGGATTTGCAAGAGACCTAACACTATGAAGATTTGTTTCGTACTCCTTGTTTTATCAGGATTTGTTGCACAAAAAATTAGATTAAAAAATAACAAACTTATATGGCTCTATAGAATAAAGGCACTTGGATTGGTGGTCATTTTCATTTATTAGTTATAGCTTATCAATAATGTCAACTATCAAAGCAATGCTTTGGTCAATTTGGTCTGTGATGTCATTCATTTACCTTCCCTTCCTATGCTATTGAACACTTGTCAAGAAATTCCATTACATCCATTTCACTCTTCTTCATTCTTGATTAGGAGTTCCTAGAACATTGCATCCATGCATGTTCTTATTAGGAGTTCCTAGAACATTGCATCCATGCATGTTCTTATTGACATTGCACCACAATATTCATACGAGATGCAACTCCACGAGTAACAACTTTAATGATATCATTGCATTTTTCGCTCTGTTATGTATCGAACACCCAAATAGCATAAAGAGAGAAAGAGAAGTAACTCCATGCCTTGAGAATGAGAGAGAAGAATGAATGTGAAGCCTCTTCGAGGGGAAACCTCATTTTACAGCATAACGAATGTACAAGATGAGATGATTTCTAAAACTACGTATCCTTGGTATATATATGAGACAATGGGTACAATTACAATCAAAGGGTCTAGTCGACAACACCAATATAACAATAGAAATATAATAACTCAATATTTAGGGATTAAAACACCCCTCCCCTTCAAACAAGTGTTTCCCTAAACATTTGATTAGTTGTGAATGTTTTTGCATGAAGAACTCAGCTCCCCATGACACCTCTTCTATTGGTAGGTTCTTCCACTTGATGAGGCACTTAGTAATTTCTCGATTTCACATTTGCTTGATCCTTGTTTCAAGGATTGTTTCTAGTTCTAGTACATGATTTTTCTTGGATTGTTTCTAGTTCTAGTACATGATTTTTCTTACTTTATTAATCTCTAGTAAAATAGTTTGAATTGAGATCTCGACGACGATTATCTTCTTAAGCAAGAAACATGGAAGACTAGATGTACATGTGAATATGGAGGCAACTCAAATTTGTAATCCATACTTTGAATCCTTTGAAACACCTTATAGGGACCATAACACTTGGGTGATAATCTATTTTACTTCTGTTGTTTCTTGTGGGACATCTATTTGTATGGTTATAGCCTCAGAAATACCCAAACCCCCACTTCTAATTCCCTTTCACTGCAATGTTGATTTTCTTGTTGTTTCATCCTATTTTGTGATGCAACCAAGTTGTTCTTCAATAGTTTGAGAACCTCTTGTTGGTGCTCTCTTTGTTCCTCCACTACTTGAAACTTCACTTACCCTCTCAAGGGTGATGTGATGGATGGAGGATGATATCCATAAAGTGCCATAAATGTGGACATTTTTTTATGAATTATGGAAGGACATGTTGCACTACCATTATGCCAAGGGAAACTACCTAACCTATTACATTTGCTTGTCAGATGCAAAGCAACGAATATACCATTTTAGACATTTATTCACAATCTTAGTTTTCCCATCGGATTGAGGATGGTAAGAGGATATGAAAGTCAATTGAGTACCCAAACAAGAAAATAATTCATTCCATAAAGTACTAGTGAAAATTGGATCTCTATCACTTATCACAATCTTGGGGATTCCATGTAGCTTCTGAACTGTTTCCATGAATGTTGTAGCTACTATACTTTCTTTAAAAGGATGAGAAAGAGAGAAAAAATGGGCATATTTCTTGAGTCAATCCACCACTACCATGATGACAATATTTCATTTAGACTTGGGTAGTCTTGTAAAAAAATCCATTGAGACCTCTTACCAATGTTGACTTGGTATGACTGATGGTTGTAGGAGACTCGATATCTTGATTCTCTCTCCCATAATATTTTGGTAAACCAAACATTCAACCACAAAATTGTAAACATGGATTTTAATACCATCCCATGAAAAATCCTTCTTGATCTTATGGTAAGTTTTTAGGTATGTCCTCTTATAGGAGAAGTGTCAAATTCCAAAAGGACCTTCTATTTGATTTGGGAATTCTTACACAAAAAAAGATGATCCTGATACCACAATGAATCATTCTTCCATACAAATCTATCTAATGCACTCATGTCCTCTTGTAGTTGTTGAATGATCTTTCATATCTTCTGATCTCACTTTGTTCTATCCTTGTTTCTTCCACCCAATTAGATTGTGGAATGGAAATAACATAAAGTAATCCCTCCGTGTCTTTTTCTTTCCTTAAAAGTGCATTTGCCACCACATTTTGTTTTCCTTTTTGGTAGATAGTTTCAAAGTCATAACATAGCATCTTTGTCACCAATTTTTGTTTCTCTTTTGAAGATAATAGTTGTTCCAAGAATGACTTCAAACTATCATGGTTTATTTTTACCTTGAAGTGTCTTCCTATTAGGTAGGGGTGTCATTTCTTAACTACATGAAATATGGCCAAAATTTCCTTTTCATAAATGGGTTCGAGTAAGTTCTTTCCTTTAAGTTGGTAGCTTCCATAGGAAAGGGGCCTTATTGCATGAAAATTACACCAATGCCATGCATTGAGGCATCAAGGTTTTTGTGAAGTAAAGCATGGCTAGGATTGAAGTCGTACACATAACCTCCTTAAGTTTTTCAAAATATTTGATTGCTTCTTAAGTCCAAGAAAACACCTCTTCTTTTAATAACATTGTTAGAGGTGTTTCTATTTGACCATAATTCTTGAAAAATTTGTGGTAATAGCCTATCAGTCCTAATAATCCTCTAAGATTATTTAAGGTTTTGGGAATTGTTCATTCCAAAATAGCTTTAATTTTGTTAGAATACACTTTGACACCTTCATGAGATACAATATTACCCAAATATTCAACTTCCTGAACCCTAAAGTCACACTTGGAAGGCTTTTCATATAGTTGTTATTCTTCCAATACTTTTAAGACCATGTCAACACATTGTACATGATCTTCTCGATATTTTCTATAGATTAGTATATCATTAAAAAATACTAACAATTTTTTTTGGGGGAAGTGTTTTAAAATAGAATTCATTAATCTTTAAAATGTGGAAGATGCATTAGTAAGGCAAAATGACATAACCAAAAACTCATAATGACCTTCATGTGTTCTAAAGGTTTTTTTTGGGATTTCTTCTTGCCTCATTATGATTTGATGATATATAGAATGGAGATCCAACTTGGTATAGAAAATTGCTCATTGCAATTCATCTAATAATTCATCAATGACTAGAATAGAAAATTACCTGTAATGGTCATTTTGTTGATCTCTCTATAATATAGACACATATGCTATGCACCTTCCTTTTCATAAAACATCATTAGTAGTGAAGAGAAGGCACATTCGCTAGTTTGAATGATCATATCCTTTAAAATTTATTGAACCATATCAATCTCACTCTTTTGTGCATATGAGTACCTGTAAGGTTTGATGTTAGGTGGTACACTTCCCGATTTCAAATGAATAACATGGTAATGATCTCTAGCATGTTGAAGACCTTTAGGCATCTCTCCAAATACCTTGGAATGATTGCTGATAACTATTTGGATATCCATGAGAGTAGAGGGTCTAAATGTTTGAAAATCTAGTGAGCATAATTTTGCAATTATACCACGATGTTCCTCTTTTAACAATTTGTCATGCTATTAGAGCTTATCACTTTAGAGGGTTTCCCTTGGATACCTTTAAGTTCATTTTCCTTGCATTCTGAGAAAAATCTCAAGAAATCTCTTGAAAATTAATAGCCATGGTTCCCAATGATTGTAACCATTATACCCCTAATACAACATCAACACCACCCATTTGGATTGCAATCGAGAGACTATACAATCAATACTTCCCCATAGCGAGCTTAATACTATGGAACTTCCTTAAACAATTTATGTACCTCCATACAAAATAATTACTTGAAACTTTGGTGCTAGATATATAAAGCATTTGAGAAATTTGGCTAATTTGCAATTAATGAAGTTATGGGTATTATCATAATCAATCAACATTGTTACTTTTTTCTTTTTGATAAGCCCTTCTATCTTGAGAGTTTGAGGAGTGATGATGTCGTCCAATGCATGAGAAGATATGGTTGGAGCTGTCTCTTTTATTTTTAGATATTGTGATGGTTCCAATTCTTGATTGTCTTTCTCTTCACAATATATGTAGAATAATTTCCTCTCATTGAATTTATGCTCCTTACTGTACTTACTGCACTTACTGCCACAATTGAAACATAGTCCATTTTCTCTTCTTTCCTCCATTTGTTGAGGTGTCAGCCTTGTATGTTGAGTGAGGTTAATACAAAAAAAATGGTTCTCTATATAGTTGTTAGTGGCTACCCTTCTAGTATCCATTTTTTACTTTCAACTTTCCTTACCACACTAAAATCATGCTCTTGGGATTTAGGTTGCAAGAGACACACCTCATGTTGAATGCTCTATTTTAAAGTGCCCATAAAGAGATCTAACAAATTATCCATTGGAATACTCTTTACTCCGAGACTCAATTTTTGAAATTGATGAATGTGCTCTATAGTTGGACCTCTTTGCTAAATATTTATCAATTGACTAAATAATGTGTTGCTCTTAATATCCTTGTAACGTGCTATCAATTCATTTGTAAAAATGGACTAAGTGGCAATATAATCCTTTTTTCATTCATAAAACCATTAGTACTAGACAAATTGGTTAGGTTTTAGATATAAGGATGCAAGAGTTACCTTTTGTAAATCTGACACTTGGTGTAGATCAAATAATTTCTCTGTCTAGAATATCCATTTTATAGGTTGTTTACCATCAAAATTCCTCATATCAATCTTGGTAATTAAGTAGTTCCTTGGTCCTGAGTTGAACCCTCGATGATGTAGATATTGGAGTGATGAATGATCATGATTATGGGATTCAACATTCATGCTCTCCAAATGTGTTGAAATCTTCTCCATATGTGACTGAGTTTCAACACTATTGTTCTCCTTATTTTCATGATTTCCTTAGATCACAATATCTCTTTTAGGGAACATCTATAAAAGTATGGATTCTATGGAATTTTGTAATCGTTCCATCTTTTGATCCACCAATTTTTCCATTTTTTCTTCCATTTAATTTTTAAACATTTCCTAAGGATGTGAGAAATCCACCATTTTCAACATACTATCACTTATGTCATTAACTTGGTTCTTTAATTGGGATACCCTGTTCTCTAAGTATTCATTTTATTTAGGCATCATGTGTGAGTTCAATGGAGGTTTAGTAGGAGTATAAATGATTGCATAACCCTTTTCCATGTGAGAAAGTAAAAACACTTCTATTTTTTCTCTTTATCACAATTTTTGAATAACCAAAAATAAATCTTCCAATCAAAAGTTATGCTAATTTCAAGTTAATATTCCTTTGAAATATTAAATTTGGAAGCATCGACAGTCATTCTCCAATGAGAGGCCATATGGGACACCCTGAGGCTAGCCAAGGATATTTGGAGAATCAACCAGTATTGTGAGGTATTGACAAAATCCAGGGGGAACGTACAACCTATGTGAGTCAAACCAAAAGTCAGGATGAATGAGATGGTATGTGAGTTGTTGGAGCCGCCCTTGTTTTATTTTTACCCTTCACAATTTTCAATTTTTGATACTTGAAATCTAAAGATGGTCTTTTGATTTTTTCCCCCGAGACTTTGAAAACTCCGCAACCTTATTACATAAGCAGTGATGCTTTTCCACTCTCAAAACAAATCCACTTTCGTAAGAATGTCGCTCTCTTTGTTTTACTTCGGGATCTCACAAGTCAGATACTATAACCCATGAATTCACACGTCCCGAGTCACGAAACGACGAAGTCATTTTAAATTTTCACTCAAGACAGTAACCAGGGTAAAATATTTTAACTCAGTGATTAGACGTCGTCGGGGTTTCGCGCCTCGACGTTCGCCAAGTTCGAATTTTTATTTTTACAGCTCCGAGAGCTGAGAACACGAGGTTCTTTCGGGCTAACCCTGGTCAAGGATTAAAGGCAAAAAGGCTAACCATGGTTAAAATCTGTTCTCGGCGTTTTTCCACTCAACACTATCTTTTCGAAAGTTACAGCGTCTAAAACCCTAACTCACGAAGTCGCGATGTAATTATAACATGATTAATTAATCACCTAATCTAAGATTTTCTTCCCCTTAATTGAGTCTTAATTATCGCCTTCTCGCTGTTTCGCGACTCGGCATACTAATCTCTCAGAAACTTGTCTTCGAAGTTCTGAGTTGCGATATGGCAAATAAATTGATCATAAAATTAATGATGCTCCAAATCGCAATTACTATTAATTAAGCCAAAGTCGGTCCTCGCGATCTCGCGAGTTGGAGACTCAAAATGTTAAAAGAAAATACACGAAGTAGCGAACGACGAGAAATTGATTAACGTTGGTAAGATTTGATAATTTAAGATAAGGCAAGATATATCCCGCGCCCCTAGGCATACACGTTTCCCGAGGTAGCCATCTCTCTCCATGCTTCGACTGACTGTCAAACCACCATAAATTTATGACATTTATGGATAAGTAGGGTAAATCCATGCATATCAGATCGGATTTTACGCAATTAATTTGTTTCTAATTATGATTTGACAGGCTTATTTCGAAAAGTACCGAATTTTCAAATATATATAAGAATTTCATTTTATTATAATGAAAGCATTTTCATAAGCACACAGAGCTCGTCATTTATGAGTGAACTGACTTCTGCATGTATACGCAGTTCTATCGTAGAAGGGTGAAAACGTAAGCTTCATCTATGGCTCCACGGAAAGCAGCAAAGGCGAATGTCGAGGTCCCAGGGCAAGGCTCAGATAATGTCTCCGACACCTTGCCACGGAGTGTCGACTCAGTCCCTAGCTGGTCGTTTGTTTCAGACATTCTGCAATCGGAGTTGGTGAATTATTCAGACTTAGACGACAATGAAAGGGATGACCTGAACACTAAATACAAGATAGTTGTTCAATCCAGAATACACAGGGTAGCAACCTGATCCGGATTTATGTAGGAACACAATGAAATACATAAATACACATAAACGCAGAGATGTAGCAGAAATAAGACTTCATTTCATTAATAACAAATGACTGAAATATGCTTACAAACAGAATGGAAATAAACTAGCTAGGGCGTTGGTAGCTTATCTCTAAGAAGAGATGTGGCTGCTACTCGCATCCGTGAGAAGATCATTACAATGAGGCTCTAGAGGCCTTTTTACAATAGACGAGAATGCCAAAAGTCATAGACATCCAAAAACCTAACCCTAGGAGATGAAGCGTCAAAAGTCATGTGGGCCCCGTTTGGGTAAGTTAGTACATCAACTTCTCGGGGTCGTAAAGTTTGCATACGATCTCCGTTTTAGGCGTGTGATAGCTCGTTGGAAAGGTATCGTCGAGGAGATTCATTTTGGGGGCTCAATCATGCCTTCAACTATCATTGAGAACCTTGATCTCAAAAAACCTTCATTTAGGCCCTCAAAATGGCCCCGGAAGTTAAAACCTGCTAAAAATAGTAAATTGCCAACATTGCCAGAAAAATGTTTTGAGCCAGTCGGAAAAGATGGGTGGCCACCGATATCCACCTGGATCAATACTCCCTCCTTAGGAAATAATGGTCCCCATTGCGTTGAGTTCCTCCATGAGATGAGGAAATTTCTGTTGAACTTGGTCCCTAGTGAGCCATTTGCCTTGGTGAAGGAGTTGGCCTGCTTTGATAACTCAATATAGTGGTATCCTTTGTTTTTGGGTGTGCTTGATTTGTGTATCCATGATCTGATCAGTTCTGGCTTGTTCCATGCAGTCTGGATTTAACTCTGTTGGTGTGAGTTGTTCTACCATGTCGGATGTGTCTAGTAGAGGTGGAAAGTAGGGCCGAAGGCAGTCCACATTGAACACTGGGTGCAGACCAAGGAATGG
>ML785813.1:362711-403745 GCA_009831015.1 Picea engelmannii
CATCAGAAGAATCAAAGCTTGCTCAAACAAGATGCCCTTTAAAAAATTATTTTCCCCGTCTCCCTAAGAACGAAGGTGTTGTGAAGGTCAAGGGAAAATTGGTACCGAGTAATCAAAGTAAGTTGACAGACCTCTGATGCAAAATATTACACAGATATCAGCCCTGATACAAACTGATTGCCCCCATCTTCGCACTCAAAAATAAATTATAAGACAGGTGGTGAAAGGAAATTCAAAAATGATTGCCCCCACCTAGTCCAGGAAGACAATGAAAAGAAATTCAGAAATGATTGCCCTCGTCTTAGCATTTAAATGCATAAATATTTTCCAAAGTGGTGAAAGGAAATTCAGTAAAAGGGGCCAGATAACTTCACCGGGGTACTGAACAGGCTCATTGGCAGTGAAGCAATGTCTGAGATATCTGTAAGGCTGTTATACATGAATATCACTCTAATCTGGTAACCAATACTTTCTAAAAACCTGATCCACATCCCAAATTCAAATGGGACTTCCCGATTAAAAATATATAATCTCATTCTTTTGATGCAAGCCGAGAGCCACAAGATCTGTTGAGTCGCCTAGGGTCGTTTCGACTGTCTTAAAACATGCCCAAAGTTAGTAGTGGGAAAGGGAAAATTGTGAAAGGGACTACAACTGTGTTTGGAAAGAGTATCTGATTTTGAAAAAAACTTCTCGAGGTAAAAAAACGAAGTCTTTTCCCCCCTTCGATCCTTTTTCCTTGAAATTTTTCCGCATGTTTGAGCTTTTGACTCCATTTACCCAATATTGGCACGTGGTCTACTGTTCTTCCCGCCTCACAGGAAGGAGGGATCCCTAGTTGGAGCCTATGTTGGAGCCGCCCTTGTTTTATTTTTACCCTTCACAATTTTCAATTTTTGATATTTGAAATCTAAAGATGGTCTTTTGATTTTTTCCCCCGTGACTTTGAAAACTCCGCAACCTTATTACGTAAGCAGCGATGCTTTTCCACTCTTGAAACAAATCCACTTTCATAAGAATGTCACTCTCTTTGTTTTACTTCGGGATCTCGCAAGTCGGATACTATAACCCATGAATTCACACGTCCCGAGTCACGAAACGACGAAGTCAATTTAATTTTTCACTCAAGACAATAACCAGGGTAAAATATTTTAACTCAGTGATTAGACGTCGTCGGGGTTTCACGCCTTGGCGTTCGCCAAGTTCGAATTTTTATTTTTACAGCTCCGAGAGCTGAGAACACGAGGTTCTTTCGGGCTAACCCTGGTCAAGGATTAAAGGCAAAAAAGCTAACCATGGTTAAAATATGTTCTCGGTGTTTCGCCACTCGGCACTATCTTTTTGAAAGTTACGGCATCTAAAACCTCGACTCATGAAGTCGCAACGTAATTATAACATGATTAATTAATCGCCTAATCTAATATTTTCTTCCCCTTAATTGAGTCTTAATTATCGCCATCTCACGGTTTCGCGACTCGGCATACTAATCTCCCAGAAACTTGTCTTCGAAGTTCCAAGTTGCGATATGGCGAATAAATTGATCATAAAATTAATGATGCTCCAAATCGTAATTACTGTTAATTAATCCAAAGTCGGTCCTCTCGATCTCGCGAGTTGGAGACTCAAAATGTTAAAAGAAAATACATGAAGTAGCGAACGACGAGAAATTGATTAACGTTGGTAAGATTTGATAATTTAAGATAAGGTGAGATATATCCCACGCCCCTAGGCCTGCACGTTTCTCGAGGTAGCCATCTCTCTCCATGCTTTGACTGACTGTCAAACCGCCATAAATTTATGACATTTATGGATAAGTAGGGTAAATACACGCATATCAGATCAGATTTTATGTAATTAATTTGTTTCTAATTACGATTTGACAGGCTTATTTCGAAAAGTACCAAATTTTCAAATATATATAAGAATTTCATTTTATTATAATGAAAGCATTTTCATAAGCACGTAGAGCTCGTCATTTCTGAGTGAACTGACTTCTGCATGTATACGCATTTCTATCGTAGAAGGGCGAAAATGCAAGCTTCAACTATGGATCCACGGAAAGCAGCAAAGGTGAATGTCGAGGTCGCAGGGCAAGGCTCAGATAATGTCTCCGACACCTTGCCCTGGAGTGTCGACTCAGTCCCTAGCTGGTTGTTTGTTTCAAACATTCTGCAATCGGAGTTGGTGAATTATTCAGACTCAGACGACAACGAAAGGGACGACCTGAACACTAAATACAAGATAGTTGTTCAATCCAGAATGCACAGTGTAGCAACCAGACCATGGTTGCTCCCATATTATGATATGATCCGATGGGCATTGGATCACATAGACCTACCCACCAGAACTATCATGAACGACCAATGGGTCACGGTCGGGACTTTTAGGTTGGATTATATCCAAACCATGTATAAACTCCCAACAACATCTGAATACACGTATGGTGCTGAATTATTGGAGGAGTTCAAAGAGAAGGAGTGCACAGAATATGATAAAACCATGCCCGGTTTGATAAAGGATTGGGTTTCGTGCTCCACCAAATTCAGAGCGAGTGACCAAGGCATTTATTCAATCGCTTCGTTGGAGCCACAGTATAAGCATGTGGCCATGATGACATGCCAATTATTTAGGAGAGAGGACACGTTGCATTTCTTCGTTGCGTGGGTACCTCTCATGTTTTGGGTCGCAGAAGGTTGCTCGTTTAATTGGGCAAAGATACTCTCGGAAAGTTTGGCCAACCGGGTCACAGAGTATCAGGAGCAGAAGGCAAGTGGGAGGCCATCCTCATTTTTCATGTCTGCATATATTATGGATGCGGTATGCTCCATGACGCCGTTCCCCTTGATGAGTTGGGCTTGGAATCCAGCCCAAGAAAAACCCGTACATGTGTATCACGACAAACTGTGGGAAAATAAAGTGGACAATTTCATTTATGAAATTTTCAACTGGGTGATGGTGCCCCTGCATATCTCCATTATTGGTCACCCGCCACCTCGTATCTCGGACATCATTGCTGCAAATCTAAGTGGTATAGCAGACTGGTACGTGGAGGCAGAGTTCTCCTACTTCAGAGTGTTCGAGGCTGCTATTCCCCCGCTTGCACTACCATTGTTCATCCCCGACAAGCTGGCTTGTCGTGAGGTCGCCCGACAAACAGTGATTGGCAGGGTGAGTAAAGAACTCAAAGCATCTTCAAAGAAGGTGTGGCTGTATTTTCCCGTTCGGCTAAGTTCTTATTCTTTATTGGATTTCGGGCATGCCAAAGCTGAGGCTGCAGCCCTGGAAGACCTGAATTTGGTCTCCATCGAGTATAAAAATCATGATCCTCAGAGAGTTGTGAGCAACCATTTAGATAATTGTGGGCTAAAGAGGTTTGAACATAAGAACTCACCCTCGGATGATATTTTCTGAGGGGCGAGGTCTTATGAAGAAGTTCTATCCCGGATCCGATCCTTGGCGCCTGAAGACACAACTGCTGTGTTAAAATTCCAGAAGCATAGACGAAGCAATCTCCTCACTGTGTTGCAAGGTGAGAGCTCGGGTGTTTCCGAGACAAGGCAGAAGGATGCTGAAGATCCGAAATATGCAATTCTTGACTCGAAAAAAAACCAGGGCGAGGAGGAGCAAACAAAGAAGCCCGAAGCAGAAGCACAGACTTCGGATCTGCCAAAGAGAAAGAATCCGGAAGCTGAGACAAAGACCCGGGAACCACCAAAGAAGCAGAACCCGGCTGACACCCCAGGAAAATCAGCAAAACAAATCGGGGAACCCATTACTTTTGTCACCCCCTTGCATTCGGTGCAGGGGAATATCAAAGAGGGATGGATATTTAATGAGGAGCTGAACCCCATAAGAGCAGAAGAACTCTCTCCGAACGAGTTCTTCTTTGATAAAAAGAGAAAAGCGGTAGTAAAAAGGGAATTCTACTAGGAGGGAGAATCGACTGCAAAGAAGTTCAAGGTCATGACCAATGGAAAAAATAAAAATAATGAGCAATTCACCATGGAGATCGCAGGAACGCTAGGAGCATATGCGTCGGTGAATCAGTTTTCGGTTGGATTGCTAAAAAACCATCTCAAAAGGAAAAATCGCCTGATCAAGACTCTCGAAGCCAGAGTAGCTTCGGCTACAGAAAATGCTAAAGGCCAGGTGAGCGGGGAGATAGAACTGGCCCGACTAGCGGATAAAAATGAAATAGAAGTGCTCAAAACCAAGCTGGAGCAAGCACATGTAGTGGTCTGAGACGGTCGGATACAGGCAGGTCAACAGAGGACTATGATTGCAGAGCTGCAAGCTCAGGTAGAGATCGTTGAAAGCAGGATGATCGATGTCTAGGGGTTTAAATCCCGAGTGATCGAGATTATGAACAGGATCTCTTTTGCACAACAGAGTTTGCTAGCCAAAGTGGGAGCAATCCGAGAGAATTGTCTGTTGATGCATCAGGTTTCCGAGAACCTAACTGTCAGAGAGAGGGATGCAGAAGCGGCTCGAGTCGCCTTCCAGGAGGCGGTGATAGCCACGAACAATAGATTTTCGACAGGTTCTCCCAGACTCGCTATCCCAGAACAAACTAGAGGTAACATTATGTTGAAGGATTGGGAGCATAACATTGCCCTGGGCAAGGAACAAGCCCCAAAAGTAACCAATTCATTAGAAGGAGCCTTCAATTCTATAGATGGCGAGCTGTTGGGTATGGAAAGTGGAGGCGACGCAGAAACATTAATGCAAATGAATGTAGAACATATCTCGCTTGATCTGAAAGAGAAGGATGAGATAGATTCAACCGATATCTCTCAGATAGATAAGGTGAACATGGCCCGAGTTGACAAGCACTTGATCCAGCCCAGCGTGCAGCTAAGTGCCCTCGACATCATCGATGCACAAATGGAGGACAAGTTGTAGGAGTTATCCCGAGAATGTTACTTCGCCGAGGCCAGCTGTCAAGCGGAACCTTGACGGCTCGTATCTCAACTTGTGAAAAGATGTATCATCTGCACCGAGTCCGCGTGAAGACGAGCACTGGCAATAAGTGAAGACAAATTAGGGGAGATAGAGCGATGGCTCTCTCCTCTGTCATAACTGAATTTTTTGCGACTATTGAGATTCTACCTGCTTTGCAGAAATTGTAAAAATATACCCCAGAGAGAAATAAACTTGGCTGGACCCTTTTGAGATTTTGTAATAGAGCTTTTGCATTGAGATTTAATACAAGCAGATCCGAGATTCTCAATTCCGTCACTTCTATATTACAAGTTTGCTTTCTTGTTCCTCATTTTTCATTTTCAATTCATATTCGTAATTAATGTGCTTCGTTATACTTTAGTACTACCACTACTATAATGAATAAATTTGGGTTTTCTGTAATTGTCTATTGCCTTTCCTCTGCAACAACTATTAGCTATGTAAGACCAATTTGCAGTTTTGGAATTCTACATGCATTTTTGTTACATCGGTTATTTTCTTAAATATTTTCTTCTTCCATTTGCTTCGTGAGATTTTCCCCTGGTAGGAACCTGACATTGTAAACGGCTTAATGTTTTTCTCCCATCTCGCCCCTTTTATTAAAATATAATACAGTTACGGGAACGAGCCTTATATTTTCATACATCGTTAATACTGCAATCGTGAATTCTCTTTTATAGAACTAAATTGAGACAACACTCAACCTTTCTTTAATAGTTCTGTTACCTGTACTGTTCCCCCATGACAGTTCCCACACCAACCCAACCTAACGTTGAACCCGGATTATTGAACCAAACGCACATCACCTTAAACCTCTTCAACACTATCCTTAAAACAACAACTAACCCGGCCAAACTTGAGCAATCATGGGCAATCATTGAACGAGACATAACTATTCAGGAGCAGTTTGAAGCCAGACAACCCCAACGAAGAAATCTCCCTTAGACTCTTCCTCCGAAGGTTGACTTTTTCCCTTCTCCTTATCCTAACCACTTTCGAATGCCTTGACACTGTACTTTTCAGCCTTAAGTACAGACTCAGGAATAACATGAGTCTAATGCAAAATTCAGAGGGAACGTACAACCTCTGTGAGCATAGAAATTCTAGTGCAAAAGACAAGGGGAACGTACAACCTCTGTGAGAATAGACAGACTAGTGCAAAAATCAGGAGGAACGTACAACCTCTGTGAGCCTAGTGAATCGTGAGCCATGAGCAAAAGTCAAGGCATCTAGCAAAATTTAGGTTGAATATAAAAATCCTATGAGCTAGAAACAAACAATATTCCTAATATTGCAAATGATATAAATGTATTGATCTAGTGCGTTGGCATGTGTAACATTATCCACCATGAAGATAATTTTGAATTGCCTTGTAAAGAGTCGAGTTGTAACTGAAGTCTTAAGTCTAGTTCTATTTTAGAACTAAAGTGTAATGTTGAGTTGTAACTGAAGTCTTAAGTCTAGTTCTATTTTAGAACTAAAGTGTAATGCTGAGTTACAACTGAAGTCTTAAGTCTAGTTCTATTTTAGAACTAAAGTGTAATGCAGAGTTGCAACTGAAGTCTTAAGTCTAGTTCTGTTTTAGAACTAAAATGTAATGTTGAGTTGCAACTGAAGTCTTAAGTCTAGTTCTATTTTAGAACTAAAGTGTAATGTTGAGTTGCAACTGAAGTCTTAAGTCTAGTTCTATTTTAGAACTAAAGTGTAATGTTGAGTTGTAACTAAGGTCTCAAGTCTAGTTCTCTTTTTCAAACTAAAGCGGTAAGTCTCAAGTCTAGTTCTATTTTTGAACTAAAGTGTAATGTTGAGTTGTAACTGAGGTCTCAAGTCTAGTTGTATTTTCGAACTAAATCATACCAGTCTCAAGTCTAGTTCTAAGTTTGAACTAAAGTATGAAGTTGAGTTATGATTAACTCATGCAAACATGTTACTATTTCGAGTCTCTCTTCTTCTCCTCTTCAGCCTATATAAGCAGAGGTCGACCCCTCTCTTCAACATAGTTTTTGAGATGTAGGTTAAGGATGAAGCAATAAAGGCACATATCAGTGATAAATAGGAAGCACACCAAATCAACATATTAGCGATGTATATCAACAATAGAGGCAGCATATCAGAGGTGTATTTTAGCAAGGTATTTTAGGTCTTTGTCAGGTCAGAGTCATCTTGGCAAGCTCTTCAAGAGAAGAACATTCATGGTGGATATTTGTAAGTGATCTTACATTATTAATGCAATAAAGGAATATCGTTTGCTGGGGTTTTTCTCCCTGTACAGGGTTTCCCCATGGTATATGTGTTGTTGATATGAATGCTTACTTATCTACATAGTTATTTCTATTCAATTATGATTTGGTATTGTTGAAGTGTATTAAGCTGGAATCAAAGTATTGAAGAAAATAAAAGAATTAATCCACATAAGAAATCAAACTCAAAGTTTAACATGATATCATAGCTTAGGGTATGTTAAATGTGTTGAAGTGTATAAAAAGGTACACACAAATCCATGCTAGCTTGATTAAGTTTCTAGTCTGAAGCCCATGGCATCCTCCATTTTAGTCAGGGTCGAGGATAGGCTCGAAGGAGCTGCCAACTTCAATGTGTGGAAGCTCCAGATAACAAATATCTTGCAGGAGCATGATCTTGAGCAGTATGTGACCACAATGGTGGAGGATCCCACTACTAATGCAGGAAGAATGACCTTCATAAAGAGTCAAGAAAAGACCAAGTGAATCATCTTTGACTCAATCAAAGACAATATAATGTCTGCAATGACTTCGTTAATGACTTCCAATGACTGTATGGATACCTTGGTGAATATGTATGAGAAACAAGCTCCAAGTCATAAGAGGACACTTAAGAACAAGCTTAAGTATTTAAGATGGAGAAAGGTGAATCAGTGACATGTTTATGTTCCAGGATAACCCAGATCAGAGATCATCTTTTGGTCATAGGGGTGACAGTGGATGATGATGATTTAGTGCATGCCATTTTTTATGGTCTTTCTTCTTCATGGGAGACCTTCTTATCCAGTGTAAGTGGGAGAGAGATTCAACCCACGTTTGAGAGGCTATGGCATGATTTCCTCTAGGAGGAGAGTCAAACAACTATCATGAGCGAGCCAACGAAAGAAGAGAACTCAACTTTAGCATCAAGATTCAAGGGAAAGAAGAAAGGCACTTTCTAGAAAGGCTCTTAGAGGAAGCAAAACACCAAAGGTACATTCAAAGGCAAGAATATTGATACATCTAAGATTAAATGCTTTAGTTGTAATAAGTTGGGTCATTTTTCTAAAGATTGTTGGTTTAGAAAGAAATATCCAAAGAAAGGGAAACATCATGCCTCCATTGTTGAGGATGATGAATCCTAAAGAAATTAGAAAAGTCTTTCTAATGAGAAAGAAAATAGAAAAGAATGTTACTTGGTTTCTGCCTTATCTAGTTCATTTTTCATGGGGTCGAAAACTTGGTTAGTAAACAATGGTGCATCAAATCACATGACAGAGTACAAGGATATCCTCTCAGATTTCGAGATGAAATCTTTTGCAGAGCATGTTGAGCTTGGGGATGACAAATGTTACAATATAGAAGGAGTAGGCTCTATCTCCTTCAGATTGGAATCTGGGGCTAGACTTCATATTGATGAAGTATTATATGTTCTAGGGCTCAAGAAAAATCTACTATTAGTTGCAACCCTTGAGGACAAGGGATATTGGGTGATATTCAAGGACAATAAGGCACTACTATGGGCTAAAGGTAGCCACTTAAGTACAACATAACCCATTGGAACTCGCAGTGGAGGAATGTATGTCGTGTCAGGACAGTTGGTTCAGGCATTGGCTCATGATGCGACTAGCTCCAACGAGTTGTGGCACAAAAGACTTGGACATTTTCATTACAAATATCTTCCATATCTACCGAACATGGTATGTGGCTTTCCCTCTATTTCTCTTAATAAAAATGAAATTTGTAAGGGATGCATGCTAGGTAAAAATATAAAGAAGTCATTTCCTAGTAGTGACAACAGAGCTCGAGGCATCTTAGATCTGGTTCATTATGATGTATGTCGTCGCATGTCATCTCCCTCACTCAATGGTTGTTTGTATTATGTCATTTTTATTGATGATTACTCAAAAAAATGTTGGATATATCCCCTTAAAGCTAAAAGTAACACATTTGATAAATTCAAAGAGTATAAAGCCTTTATTGAAAAGAAAACAGGGAAACACATTAGAATCCTTAGAACAGACAATGGAGGAGAGTTTGAATCTCTCCAATTTGAGGATTTCTACAAGTCAGTAGGAATCAAGACACAGTTGACCGTTCCATATAACCCTCAACAAAATGGAGTTACTGAGAGGAAAAACATGACAATTTGTGAGGTAGCGAAAGCAATGATGTTTGACCAGGATTTGCCAAATTCTTTATAGGAAGAAGCTACCTTCATTGTCGTGTATATTCAAAACAGGTGTCCACATGCTATCTTGAAGAAAAAGACTCCTGAAGAGGTCTTCTCAAGTATCAAACCTAAAGTAGGGCATCTAAGGATATTTGGGTGTCCTGTGCATATTCATGTTCCTAAGGAAAAGAGGACAAAGATGGAACCCTCATGAAAGAAAGGGGTTTTTGTGGGGTACAATGAGAACTCCAAGGCTTACAAGATTTATGTACTAGTTCATAGGAAAATAGAGGTAAGAAAAGATGTGACTTTTCATGAGGAAGCCGCATTTAAGAAATCTAGAGAGCTTTAGCAAAAATTAGAAGCAGTTCAACCAGCTTCACCCTCTTCTGAAAATGAAGAGTCATATGATCAGAGGGAGGAACCTCGTGAAGGGCCAAGTAAGGAGCCCCTAGAACCTGTTGAATTGTTAGAAAGAACTCTTGAAGAACCTCCATCCAAAAGGAATCTAGGATGGCTTAAAGAAATAGTGCAGGAAGCGGAAAGGATAGTTGCTCCCAAAGGAACTTTTAGGGAAAGGAAGAGACCTCATAGGTTTGGAGGCTATGTTGCATTGATGAGAAACATTAGTGATGTTGAGCCTTCTTAATTTGAAGAAGAAAACAAATTACAAGTATGGAAGGATGCCATGCTTGAGGAATACAAGTCTATTATAAAGAAAAATGTTTGGGACATTGTACCGAGGCCAAAAGACAAATCAATGGTTTCTTCCAAATGAATATATAAGATCAAACATGGAGCCGATGGAAGTGTGGAAAAGTTCAAAGCAAGATTTGTAGCCAAAGACTTCACTCAGAAAGAAGGAATCAACTACGAAGAGACATTTTCCCCTGTAGCCAGGTATACTTTCATTCGAGCTGTTATTTCTTTAGCTCCCATTCTTGGTTGGAAGCTACATCAAATGGATGTAAAAACACCATTCTTGAATGGAAAGATTGAATAGGAGGTATTTTTGGAACAACCATATGGTTTTGTAATGCATAACAAAGGCACTCATGTATGCAAGCTAAGGAAGGCCTTGTATGGTCTTAAGTAGGCTCCCAGAGTTTGGTATGATAGGATTGATGGCTTTCATAAAAGCTCGAGATTTTAGAAAAGTGATGTTGATGCAAATCTGTACTTCAAGGTAAGAGGTAACCAACCTGTTATACTAATCTTGTATCTTGATGAACTCTTTCTAACAGGAGATGAAGGGATAATATCTTGGTGTAAGAGGGAGCTAACCTCAGAATTCAAGATGAAAGACTTAGGCATGATGCATTACTTCCTAGTATTGGAAGTATGGCAAAGACAGGGTGAGATATTTCTGGCACAAGGAAAATACATAGTGGATGTACTAAAGAGGTTTGGTATGATGGATTGAAAATCCATGTCTACTCTGATGATTACCAACCTGAGGAAGCTGCATGATTCTGATATAGGTTCAGATTTGGTGGATCCCACCATGTATAGGCAGTTGATTGGATCATTGTTGTACATGACCCACACTAGGCCAGATATATGCTATGCAATGATTGCAATGATTCAGTTCATTACTAAACCGAGACAGAGACACTGGGTGGTAGAAAAACACATCTTGAGATATCTCAGAGGGACCATTACTTATGGTCTGAGATATACATCCAATGGTGGTTTATTTCTGCATGGGTATGCAAATGATGACTGAGCAGGAAGCCCAGTGGATCAGAAGAGTACTTTCAGATACTACTTCAATTTAGGATCCGCTATGATCTCTTGGTCAAGTTGAAAGAAGGCATCCATTGCACAGAGTACAACAGAGGCTAAGTACATTGCAGCAAGTGATGCTAGCAAGGAAACAATATGGCTCAAAAAATTGGTTTTTGGGTTGTTTGGCGACAAGCTCGAGATGATGGTGGTTCATTGTGACAATCAAATTTGCATAAAATTGATAGAGAACCCGATATTTCACGACTGGTCAAAACATATTGACATGAGGTATCACTACATCCGATACTTGGTCCAAAGAAAAACTATAAAGTTATAGTACATAGCCACAATCGATCAGGTGGTTGATATCTTGACCAAGCCTCTGACCTCGAGACAGTTTGTGCAATTGAGAGGCAAGCTTGGTGTGGCTAAGAATCACTCCCTCGTTGAGCGGGAGTGTTAAATTTGGCAACACTGACGGTCATTCTCCAATGAGAGGCCATATGGGCCACCTTGACGCTAGCCAGGGAGATTTGGAGAATCAACCAGTCTTGTGAGGTATTGACAAAATCCAAGGGGAACGTACAACCTCTATGAGTCAAACCAAAAGTTAGGACAAATGAGATGCTATGTGAGTCTAATGAAAAAGTCAGGGGGATGTACAACCTATGTGAGCATAGACAATCAGGGGGAACATACAACCTCTGTGAGCATAGATAGACTAGTGAAAAAGTCAGGGGGAACCTACAACCTCTATGAGCCTAGTCAAGCCTTGTGAGCCATGAGAAAAATTCAAGGCATATAGAAAAATTTAGTTTGAATATAAAATTCCTATGATCTAGAAACAAATAATATTCCTAATATTGCAAATGATATAAATGTATTGATCTAGTGCGATGGCACGTGTAACATTATCCACCATGAAGATAATTTTGAATTACCTTGTAAAGACTCGAGTTGTAACTAAAGTCTTAAGTCTAGTTCTATTTTAGAACTAAAGTGTAATGCTGAGTTGTAACTGAAGTCTTAAAGTCTAGTTCTATTTTAGAACTAAAGTGTAATGCTGAGTTGTAACTGAAGTCTTAAGTCTAGTTCTATTTTATAACTAAAGCGTAATGCTAAGTTGCAACTGAAGTCTTAAGTCTAGTTCTATTTTAGAACTAAAGTGTAATATTGAGTTGCAACTGAAGTATTAAGTCTAGTTCTATTTTAGAACTAAAGTGTAATGTTGAGTTGCAACTGAAGTCTTAAGTCTAGTTCTATTTTAGAACTAAAGTGTAATGTTGAGTTGTAACTGAGGTCCCAAGTCTAGTTCTCTTTTTCTAACTAAAGCATACCAGTCTTAAGTCTAGTTCTATTTTCAAACTAAAGTGTAATGCTGAGTTGTAACTAAGGTTTCAAGTCTAGTTCTATTTTCGAACTAAATCATACTAATCTCAAGTCTAGTTCTAAGTTTGAACTAAAGTATGAAGCTAAGTTATGATTAACTCATGCAAATAGGTTACTGTTTCGAGTCTCTCCTCTTCTCCTCTTCAACCTATATAAGTAGAGGTCGACCCCTCTCTTCAGCATAGCTTTTGAGATGCAGGTTAATGGTGAAGCAATAAATGCACATATTAGTGATAAAGAGGCAACATACCAAAGCGACATATCAGTGTTGTATATCAACAATAGAGGCAACATATCAGAGGTGTATTTCAGCAAGGTCTTTTAGGTCTTTGTCATGTCAAAGTCATATTGGCAAGCTCTTTAAGAGAAGAACATTCATGGTGGATATTTGTAAGTGATCTTACATTATTAATGCAATAAAAGAATATTGTTTGCTAGGGTTTTACCCCTGTACAGGGTTTCCCTAGGGTATATGTGTTGTTGATGTGCATGCTTACTTATCTACATAGTTATTGCTATTCAATTATGATTTTGTATTGTTGAAGTGTATTAAGATGGAATCAAAGTATTGAATAAAATAAAAGAATTAATCTGCATAATAAATCAAGCTCAAAATTTAACATGGAAACCCTGGTTTGTAGACTATCTTGTTAATTAATCTTTCTCTTGAAGCATCTTTGAAATTTCAACCCCTCTCAGCATGGAATTTTGATATGTAGTAGCCTAATATGTCTTATCTTCAATACCATAGGTTTTACCAAGTGCCAATTTGTCAAGATAAATTTATGGTAACTTTCCCCAAAAAAATTGTTTTTGTCCCTTTCAAGAAAGTGAAATTGTACAACTCACCACATGTCCAATTTTTCAAATCTATTTTTGAAATTTCAACCTGAAATGATATGGTCCATATTATTTCCAATTTAACTATTGGCACTCAATTTGGAATTTTCTAGCTTCATATATGGCAATTTTACCAAGAACACCTTCCCAAGACTAGTTTCAGGACGAGTCCAAATCCCTAATTTCCATAGCCTGTATTTCCGAAGGTATAGTGGAACACACACTATAATTTTTACCATGGTTACTTTGATATTTCTCCTCAATATATTAAAAATTTATCTATTTTAAACAATCCATAGAAAAGTGTATAATGGAAATTCTAAGATGAATCATTTGAGACTAGTTTCAAGATTAGTAAAAAACCCTAGTTTCCATAGGATATATCTCTTAAATTGTAGATAAAAAAAACTTGAAATTTAAACCCAAAGTACTTTGATACATTTCATTAGGCTCCCAAAAACAAAAATTTCATTTTCTAAGACTATACCTAAAAATAGTTACAACGAAAGTACCAAGATGACTCATTTGAAGGAGCCAAACTCAAGGATCATATGCTCTAAAACCAAATGTTATGCACCAAACACCCAAATAACATAAAGAGAGAAATAAAAATAACTTTACGCCTTGATAATGAGAGAAAACAATTAATGTGAAGCCTTTTTGATGGAACAACCTCCTTTTACAATAGAGAAAATGTATAAGATGAGATGGTTTCTAAAATTAGGTCTCCTTGGTATATATATGAGACAAAGAGTACAATTACAGTTAAAGGGTCTAGCTGACAACACTAATATAACAATAAAAATGTAATTACTAAATATATAGAGCTTACCACACTTGTTGCTTGAGGTTTGTGGTTCAAGTCCTCCCCTAGTTTATCATCACTCATGTTTTTTATGGGTGCTAAAATATGCAATGAAGGAAGGTCATGGTGTAACATCCCCACTATAATCCCTAGTTTAATTAATGATTATGTAGATATCATGTGTGGCTATGACCAAAGCGATGTAATATGCGAATTGTATTTCTATGTTTTAATAATAAAAATGTGATGCCACCTGCTAAGGGGACATGGACAAGAGATGGGGGCTGAATTAATCCACAAGAGGGGGAAGTGTCTAGGATAATGGCTAAGAGGGGTCCAAAGGGGAATTACCCATGTATATTAATTGGAACCATTTCCCTAAAATTGCTATTTGTATATGAACATTCCTATTTATGATGAGTGTTCCCAAATCCAATCATTGAATACATGTAAGAGGGTGGGTGTGAGTAGTCATATCCCATAGTTATTGAGCACATGGGGGTTGAGTACAATCATCTTGGGGAAGAGTGTGAGTCAATAAAGACAAACAAAAGAGAGGGAATTTGTATGGGTTGGGACAACAATTTTCCACATTGAGATTTTGTGCATGAGGAGAAAGTGGAGAGCAAGAAAGAGAGCTTAGAGTTGGTGCAGCTATGGAGGAAAAATTCTAGATCAATATGGAGTGAATTGGAGCTGGAAACTGAAGATCCAGGTTGTCAGGATTGACGAGTGAACTCATGCACGAGTTGCACTAAAACAACAAGTGTTTGTTGTGTTTTGCTAGTAGTTTTCCTAGCAGTAAGTTCCCTTGAGTTCCCAGTTGTGAGATCCCTATTTACCTGTTCCAAAGAGACCTTGATAAACGAATGGGATGCTTGAGGGACTGATATTAGTGAAGGGGTACATTACTTGGGTTGGGAAAGTTAAGAGGAAGAGATATGGTGGAAAATGAAGATAGTTGTAGGAAGATACCAGCGGGTTGTGAGTTTTCTAAGATGCGAGTGGACACTGAGAGACCACCCTCTTTTGTGGATTACTAGCCTCAACTCGGAGGTCACTGGTTGTTGATATTTGTAACAATCAGTCTATGGTTGGGTGGAACGTTCGTCCCAAATAGTTGGTTGCACAACTCTTATTTAAAGATACGTGTTTTATCTTTTTGTTGAGTTATTTATATGTGTTAGTGTTGTGCATGAACTCTGTGTAAATGAGAATGAATTATATGCTGAAGTAATGAACTGTTTAGCTGCATTTCATGTTGATTAGTAGCATGTTGTAGATGATTTTATTTTATAGTTGTAGATAGTAGCTAAATATGTTTTAATTTGTAGCTGAAAGCTACAAGAAATCAATTAGTTGTAAGCAAATTTAATTAGTTAGAATAGTTTTCATTTTTATAAGTATTCCACACCATAATGCCCCTCGATTGGGATGGGGGATGTCACATTATGGTATCAGAGCCTCACGTTCAAACATTGGGCACAAATGGGCCAAGAATCAGAGAAAATTGGTGAAATTCATTGTTGTATATTTTTCCCATGACAGGTTTGAGGAAAAATGAAGAATATAGAGAGAGATCTCCAAATCCGTGGGAAAAATCTGAGTTCGAATGACTCTGAACAATTTAAGATGTTAAATGGAGTAGAGCGGTAAATTTTCAGATTGAAATTCAACCTGGAATGGTCGAAATTTGAGTTTTAATGGATTCTTGTATAGTTACAGGTAGTTTGGTGAATGGACGACCAAGATCTATTTTGATCTCGAGATCTATGACCAATATTTTCTATGATGCATTTAAAAATTCATAGGGTATCAGTTGTTTGGAAGGTTGATCGAATTAACAACTGAGATTTGTTTTCAACCATTTAGAAAATAAATCAGATCAATGGTCCATATTCGCTTGGACTATGATCCAAATTTTCTAAGTATGAGGTTCGGTAGAATCCATCAATGGTCAATGGTTAGATCGACATGTCTAGAAAAGTGTTGGAAATTTTCTAAGAAAAAACATCGACGAATGATGGACGAGCGTCAAAAGAGTTGGATGAAGTTGATACAATCAACGAACACGATCATTTTGTAGAGATAGATCAATGGTCTAGATCAATTTGCCGAGAAAATTTGAGAATTTGCTAAGTGTTAAAGTTCACCAATGAAGATCGTTAATGATCAATGGTTGGGTCGGCCGAAAGGGAGAAAAATTTGGTTTGGCCATAAGAAATCTCTGACCGTTAATGGTCGACTGTCAGGGTTTGGCGGCATCCACCAAAAGTGTTATCAATTGTCGATGGAAATCATCGATGGCCAATGGGTCGGTGGTCAGAGGTCATCCAAATTTAGTCGATTATTTCAAATCAATAAAGATAAGTCATCGATGATTGACACACTGATGATTGGGTGTCTACGAAATTCAACAAAGTGTTTAGGTTGTCCAAGAGAATCGATCGATGGTCGCTGAAGGAAAAGTGGGTGATGATGTCATCATCCATGTGTCATGCTACATCAAAATCCATTTTTCATGCCATGTCACACCATTTGACACCTCAGGATGACATTTCATGCCTAGTTAACAACCACGTGTCATGCCACATCATCCCATAAGTGGTTGCTGACTGATGTTCATGTCATCCGATTTCAAAAGGTGTATTTGACAGTCATCAAAGATCGTTAATCTCCAATGGATCGATGGTCGGAATCGACAGATTCAATGAGGAATTCCATTCACCAACAAACATCACCAATGGAAATGATCGAATCGACCATTTTGGAGTTGTGTACAAACCGGGTGTTGGGGAGTTGGGTCGATGGCTGACAGTCGCATCGACAAATTGAGAAAAATGTCGTGCACATTTAAAGGAAAGTGTTGATCACCAACGATCGATAGAGTCGGATAAAATATTGTTGTTTCTCTTGATTTGAGATCAACAATTGAGATTTAAAGGGTTGTTACAGTGGTAAAATGGTCAGTTTTATGTGAACTTTTGAGGTTTTTGAAGGACATTAACTTGTGAGGCATTTTTGAGCCCCTAAATGAAGTTTTTAGCCAATCGAAACCCACGAGAATAGAGTATACCAAGGAAAAATTTGTCTTTGTAACTCAAATAAAATAACTCAGAGAGGGCTATCCAATGAGCTAAAGGATTCACAAGATAGAGTTCAGACGAAAAAGTTATAGCCAAAGCAATGAGGGTAAAGGTTTGGCACAATATTTACTTCCAAAGGGAATAGTTCCATGCTCTGAGGTCCGTTTGGGATACAGGAGTAGTCGATGGAAATATTGTGGCTATAGAAACTAGTGGTGAAGTCAAATTTTGGTTATAGGTTCCTGAAAATGCACAAGAAGAGAAATAAGACACCTATAGCATGTAAGGATAAATTGGGTAAAATGACCTAAAATTCTTCGGACCATAACTTTTAGCTCGGAGCTAGGATTTGAGAAAATGAAAATTCGTTGGAAAGGTATTGAGGAGTAGAAGACATATGTCCACCCATAATTTTTAATTGGGCAAAAAAAGCTTCCAAAAATTAATAAATAGATTTTTGTAGCAGTAAAAGAGTGGAAATGCAACATGTAAATGTTGTAATGTTTCGCTCAGAATTTAGTTTGAGACATGATTACAACTGTTGGAAAGTTGTTTGAGAGAGGAATTAATAAAGGGAATCCAAATTTGAATTGGTGTAATGCATCCTTTATAAAGTGATGAAGAAATAACCTGTTTACTAATGGATGAAATGCTTTATCCTATGCATGTTCTAACAATAATTATTACATGCACATTTCTTGCAGAATTAGAGGTACAGTGAAGCAAATTTGGTTCTTATATGAGGAATGGAGTTATGGAATATGATTAAGGATATTAAAGCCATGAGGAAGAGGTCATAGGTATGCATGTCAACATGGGAAATGGTGAGACATAGTCAAATGGAAGAAGAGATAGGCAAGAACATGTAACTATGAGAATCCTGCATAGAGAAGTGCACATCTATAGAGATGATAATGAAAGGATTATGAAGGATTAAGAAGAGATAATTCAGATCTTGAACATTTTACATAAGCAAGTCAACAAGGACTCTGGCACCAAGAAAGAAACTAGTGCTAAACAAGAGTCAACATCAAGATCCCATAGCAACAGGGATGATCATGGAAATGACAGGCCATCAAAAAGAATGAGCAAGATCCATCATTCTCCAAAGAAGTCCATTAGAATAACTCGTACAAATTTAGGGCCAGGGAGTAGCCCAAATTTATATCCTATTCGGAGGAAAAGGAGAAGGCCTAAAGCAGACATCTTGCAAGGTGAACTTAGGAAGATCAAGCCACTAACTTTTAATGGTGAGCATAGGAAAGGAGACGAGGCTGAGACTTGGCTATTGGAAATGAAGAAATATTTATAGCTGCATGATTACCCCTCCCAAATAAAAGATAAAATTTCCACATACCACTTGCAAGGAAAGAGAACCATGTGGTGGAACCTTGATGAGAAGAGGATCTCATGGAGACAGTTCAAAGGATATTTCCAAGAAAAATATTTGTCCAAGTATTACTATGAAATAAATATGAAAGAGTTCTTCGAACTCAAGTTGGGAAGTATGACAATGAATGAATATGAGAAGAGGTTCTTTGAATTGTTGAAGTATGTAGATTTCATTAAAGACGTGAAAGTCAAAATCCAAAGGTTTCTAAATGGGTTACCCTCCTTCTATAGTGTGAAGATCCAATATGATAACCCCAAGACTTTGGAGGATACCATGACGACAGAAAGACATATTTATGAGCAGAGAAAAGGAAGGCCAATGTTCTAAAAGGCTTGGAATAAAAAGATGAAAATGAAAAATGATCAAAGCCAACAAGGTTTTAATCCACCCTTTTTCAGAAATAATTCCCAAACAAATCAGCAAGGTCAAACAACATAAAATGAGCACAAGATTGTAAAATCATTTCGGAAAAGGCCAACAAAGAAACCTGTTCAATGTTGGGGATGTGAGGGAAATCACTTATATAGGGACTACCCTCACAAAGGAGAAAGAATGAAGAATATCCACAACCTTCAAGAGGTTGAAACAATGGAAGACATGGGAGGAAGCATGCCAATGATTTATGCAACCTTGGACAACAAGCAAAATGAATATCAATCCCCCATGATTGAAGTGGAGGGTAAGATCAATAATGGGCCCATAACAATTTTGATTGATTATGGAGCTAGCCATAGGTACTTAAATGCTAACATTGTTGAAATATTTCACTTTCAAAGAAGTAAGCATAAGAAATCTTGGTTAGTTCAGTTAGCCACAGGAGATATGAGAAAGATCAATAAATTGGTCAAATATTGTCTAATAGACATGAATGGACTAAGCATGAAGGTATATGTAAACATCATACCATTAGGTTCATATGACTTTCTAATTTACATGGATTGGTTGGAAAAACACCATGTTGTCCTAGACTGTTACAATAAGAAAAATACATGTATTGATGAACAAGGGCAACAAGGAAAGATTCAAGGCATTCCAAGGGTTGTAGCTATTAGAGATATTTCAGCTATTCATCTGAAGAAGATTTGTAGGAAGGGATGCCTGATTTTTGCATCCCATATGGAAGAGACAACCAAAGATAAAGTGAAAAACATTGAAGACCATCCCATATTAAAGGATTTTGAATATTTTTTTAGAGAAATTCCAGGATTTCCACCAAAGAGAGACATTGATTTCTCTATTCATTTGATGCCAGGAGCTACCCCAGTGTCTAAGACACCTTATAGATTGGGAAAACCATAATTGAAGGAGTTGTAGATGCAACTTAAAGAGTTGTTGAAGAAGGGGTATATATGCCCAAGTGTGTCACCTTGGGGATCCCCAATCATTTTTGTGAATAAGAAAGATGGAACCTTAAGGTTGTGCATTGTTTTCAAACAACTTAACAAGGTCACCACAAAGAACAAGTATCATTTGCCAAGAATTGATGATTTGTTTGATCAACTAAAAGGTGCAAGAATATTTTAGAAGATTGACTTGATATCATGTTATCATCAAGTAAGGATAAAGGAAGAAGACATCAACAAGACAACATTCAGGACAAGATATGGACATTATGAATTCATGGTAGTGCCATTTGGACTATCAAATGCGCCAACAATTTTTATGTGTTTGATGAATGGAGTGTTAGGGAGTACCTGGACAAGTTTGTAATTGTGTTCTTAGATGATATACTCATATATTGTAAGTCAGAAGAGGAACTTGAGAAACATTTAATAATGGTGTTGCAATTTCTAAGAGAACATAAATTGTATGCTAAGATGATTAAGTGCATATTTTATAAAAAGAAGATTCACTACTTGGGGCATATAATTTCAGCAGATGGGATAATAGTTGACCCTGAGAAGATAGAGGCCATTACAGGATGGCTAGGGTCAAATAATGTCACACAAGTTAGACCATTCATGGGTCTTTCCAGTTACTACCAAAGATTCATAAAAATATTCTCAAATATTTCAAGTCCAATCACTTCTTTGGAAAATAAGGGAGTGAAGTTCGAATGGACTTCCAAGTGTGAATAAATCTTTCAACAATTGAAGGAAATATTGACAAGTGCACCAATATTAAACATTGTAGATCTGAGTGAAGATTTTTTTTTGTGCACCAATGCATGCAAGGAAGGGATTGGTGGAGTCCTCAGTCAAAATGATAATGTGGTATGCTATGAGTACACAAAATTAAAAGAGCATGAAAGAAATTATGCTACACATGAATTGGAGTTAGAAGCAATTGTACATGCATTAAAAGTATGGAGACATTACCCTATGGAGAATAAATTCGAGCTAAGGACAAACCACTATAGCCTAAAACATTTTTTTGGACAACCAACACTAAATTCCAGACAAACTAGATGGTTGGAATTTCTGAGTGAATATGAATTTGAAATTAAGTATATAAAAGACCAGGAAAATCAAGTGGCTGATGCACTTAGTAGGAGAGCTCAGGCGAATCATATTGCAACCATCAACATGTAAAAAAATGATATGAGAGATCAAATTATTGCAACAATAAATTCATATCAACACTATGTAAAGATAAAATAGACATTACATCAAGGTAATTTTCAACAAAAATTTAATTTTTATGAGTTGAAAGAAGATGGAATTATCATGTACAAAGAGAAGGTGTATGTTCTAAATTCCAGTGAGATGAAAAATGTAGTTCTGAAGGAAATGCACAATGTGCCATATGCCAGATACCCAGGATATCAAAAAACAATTGCAGCTGTAAGAAGCCAATATTTTTGGTCAGGAATGAAGAAAAAAGTGGCTAATTACATATCAAGATGTCTAGAATGACAAAAGGTAAAGACATAACATAAGCATCCAACATGTTTTCTACAACTATTTCTCATTCTGGAATGGAAGTGGGAAGTTGTTACAATGGATTTTATTATTAACCTAACCAGAACAATGAAGCATCATGATTCCATCATGGTGGTGGTGGATAAATTGATTAAGGCAACACATTTTGTTCCAGTAAATACTACACATAAGGAAACAAATATTGCATAGATTTATATGAAATAAGTTGCTAGGCTACATGGAGTGCCTAAGGAAATATTTTCAGATAGAGATCCAAAGTTTATTTCAAATATTTGGAAAGGTTTATTCAAGGACTTTGAAACAAATATAAATCTTAGTACAATGTATCACCCAGAGGCATATGGGAAAATAGAAAGGACCAACAGGATAATTGAAGACATGCTTAGAATGTATGTGATGGATCAACCATCAAAGTGGGAATATTATATTCATTTAGTGGAATTTCCATACAATAATGGGTATCGGGCCTCATTGAAAATGAGTCTGTTTGAAGCATTGCATGGCATAAAATGTAACACTCCAGTGAGTTGAGATAATCTAGAAAATAAAGTAGTTGTTGGGCCATATTTTTTAAAGGAAATGAAGGAGAAGATGGCAAGGATAAAGCATAATTTGAAGGCTGCCTAGGATAGGAAGAAAAGTTATGCAAACAAGAACAAATTTTTCAGATATTTTAAAGTGGGAGAACACGTGTTCTTAAAAGTGAAGGCAAAGAGAAGTTTGCTAAGATTAGGTAGCTGCCCGAAGTTGGAAAAAAAATATTGTGGACCTTTTGAAATATTAGAAAAGATAGGGCCAATTGCATAAATTCTAGCATTTCTTGCATCCATGAGAGTGCATAATGTATTTCATGTGTCATTATCAAAGAAATCTGTGCATGACCATAACCACATAATTGATTGGAAAGTGATCTAGGTGGAGTACGAAGGGGATTTTTAGGTGGAACTAGTATGAATCTTGGACTGAAAAGTCAAAATGCTCAAGAAAAAGGCCATAGGGTTGGTAAAGGTTCAATGGACTTGTTATGGTCCTGAAGATGCTACATGAAAGCATGAAGAAAACATGCAGGAAGAATACCCGAAATTGTTTGACAATTTTGAAGAAAATGGAATGCAAGACTCCATTTTGAGCATCTAGAGTTCCAGAACCACATCTCAGAGTCCTAGCCAACTGCATTGGGGACCTTAATAAACAAATAACTCATTCCTTGGGTTAGCCCTGATAAATGGATGATACATCATTTGGGTTAGCCTTGATAAATGGATGATACATCCCTTGGGATAGCCTTGATAAACAAATGGTACATCCCTTGGGTTAACCTTGATAAAAAAATGGTGCATTCCTTAGGTTGACGAGTTGAGAGGAACATGAGATTATGGTTGGAGCTGTTGCTGGAGTTTTTAAATCGCATAATTTTATTTTCTAAGTATTGTGATGTAAATTTGTGTATGTATGTATATCGACATAGTGTGCACTGAGGATGATGAACAATTTTAGGGGATGGGGAATGCTACATACCCACTATAATCCCTAGTTTAATCAATGCTTATGTAGATATCATGTGTGGCTACGACCAAAGCGATGTAATATGCAAATTATATTTCTATGTTTTAATAATAAAAATGTGATGCCAGCTACTAAGGGGACATGGAAAAGAGATGGGGGATGAATTAATCCACAAGAGGGGGAAGTGTCTAGGATAATGGCCAAGAGGGGTCCAACGAGGAATTACCCATGTATATTAATTGAACCCATTTTCCTAAAATTTCTATTTGTATATGAACATTCCCATTTATGATTGAGTGTTCCCAAAGCCAATCATTGAATACATGTAAGAAGGTGGGTGTGAGTAGTCACATCCCATAGTTATTGGGCACAAGGGGGTTGAGTAAAATCAACTTAGTGAAGAGTGTGAGTAAATAAAGGAAAGCCAAAGAGAGGAAATTCGTATGGGTTGGGACAACAATTTTCCACATTGAGTTTTTGTGCATGAGGATCAAGTGGAGAGAAAGACAAAGAGCTTGGAGTTGGTGCAGCCAGGGAGGGTGAATTCTAGAGAAAGATGGAGTGTATTGGAGTGTAATTGGAGTTGGAAACTAAAGAGACATGTTGTCATACTTGAAGAGTGAAGTCCCGAGTGAGTTTCACTAAAACAAAAAAAAAATTGTTGTTTGTTTTCCCGACAACAAGTTCCCTTTAGTTCATAGCTGAGACATTCTTGGTTACATGTGACAGAGAGACCCTAATAAATGAATGATATGACTGAGGGACTAATATCAGTGAAGGGGTACATTCCTTTGGTTGGGCAGGTCAAGAGAAAGAGAGATGGTGGAAAATCGAGACAATTGTAGGAAGATATTAGTGGGTTATGAGTTTTCTGAGTTGTGAGTGGACAATGAGAGACAACCCTCTTTTGTGAATTACTAGTCTCAACTCGAGGGTGATTGGCTATTGATATTTGGAACAGTTGGTCTACGGTTGGGTGGAATGTCTGTACCAAGCAGATGGTTTCACAACTCTTGTTTAAAGATATGTGTTTTATCGTGTTGTTGAGTTATTTACATGTGTTATTGATGTGCATGAACTCTGTGTAAATGAGAATGATATATATGTTGTTGTAATGAATTGTTTAGCCGCATTTTATGTTGATTATTAACATGTTGTAGATGCTTATATTTTATTTTTGTAGATAGTACTAGCTAAATCTTTTTTAATTCGTAGCTAAAAGCTACAAGAAATAAGTAAGTTGTAAATGAATTTAATTAGTTAGCATAGTTTTCAATTTTATAAGTATTCCACACCGTAATGTACCTCGATTGGGCCAGGGGATGTTATACATGGTGAGATACTCACTCAATGTGCCCCTAGTGGCTGAGAACTAGTGGGTGTATGAGATCTCTTGCTATATTGTTCAAGAGGCAGACTCACCTATAACCCTAATTGTAATGTAAAGGGTACAAGTCGGCCCCACCTTAATGTAAAAGATAATTAATCTGGAAATTATTAATTATATTGTGAGTTAGTGAGGCCGGCCCTGTTGTGCCAATAGACACTTATGTTGACAGGTTCAGTCTAATATAAGTAAAGGTAAATTGCCCAATGAGGAATCATATCTCAAGTGTGAGTTTGGAAATTTCAGCAAACACTTGTTCTTGCGTAAAGTGCACACCTCTCTTGGGTGCTAGGTTTTTAGGGTTTGTGAGCACCATCTTATGTGCTAGGTCTTTATGGTGGTGGAGGTATTCCTCTTGAAGAATATAAAAAAGGATTGGTTGGGTTTTCTTCCCTTGTTGAGAAGGGTTTCCCAGGATACTTTTTGTGTACTTGTGCATGGTGTTTCTTCTTATGATCTTGGTTGCTACAACAAATTGTCTATGGTTTAAGTAAAATGATAAAATTGAATGAATTTCATGCTTAAGCCTAGCTTATTGAAAAATAAACATGGTATCAGAGCATAGGTATTGAATAAACCATTGCACAAACATATACCAATCATCTTCTCATTTATGCAGAACCATACAACCCTCCTAGGGTTTCCAGAAAATCTGTACGACCCTCCTTTCTGAGGTGTTCCATCCCTTAATAATTGGACATTGGGGATGAAATTTGGACAAGAGGGTATGGACTCCTTCAATGCACGTCTAGAAGCTCTTAAAGTGAAATTCCAAGAATTTTTTATTTTTGGCCCTAAGGTTTCTAGGGTTCCGTAAATTACTGTAGATTTCTGGTTTTTAGGGTTTATGAAACTCTTTGAAGAAACCTTCAATATTACCTATGTTATTATTACTTTCAAGGATTATTGTTGGCAGTCATAAGACCAAAAAAACCTAAGGTTTCTAGCTTAACCTAGTCGTTAGGTTTTCTATCCCAGTTGACAAGGGTTTGTGAAGAATCTAAAATTATGATGAACATAACTATGATGGAAGATAAGCTTGATGGATCTAACAACTTCAAGTTCCTGGAAGACAAGACTTCAGAGGAAGACTTATTGTGGGTGATACAAAAGGGTTTACCAGATACAACTATTAATGAATGGAACGAAGATGATGTCAAGACAAGGAATCCAATCATCTACTCAAGCCCTTACATTGAAGGGCGAACTTCAAAATAAAAAAGATGACAAAAGGTGACACCGTGACTATCTTCTTCATAAATATCTCAGAGGACAAAGATCAACCAGGTGCCATTGGAAAAATCATATCAGCGTCCTCAAGTATGCACTTGTATATATTATTTGTATCATTGTCATGAGGGAAATTGCAGGAGGAAGGAACCTTTGTTGAAGTCATGGATCGAGAGGGATCTCAATGCATTCAGATGAACAACACACTAGAAGTGAAGACTCCAGGTTTGATTGTTTTAATTATCTTTCCTCTAACCTACATTTCAAAAGTTGCTACATTACAAAAAGTGTTGTAGCCGTGACAACAATCCTTAAATTGTTTTTATTTTATTTTAGAGATGTACTCATTATTCTCCTTTATGAGATACTCTTGTTTTGTTCCTTTTGGTTGTTCTCTTGTTTCAGGAAGGTTAACAACAAAGGAAGATGGTTATACTTCAAACTTCAGAAGGAGTCAAAACTATATGAGGAGGAAGAACATAACCATCATTAAGGAAATCAATGCAATAATACATTATCATAATGTTTCTATGATTTTGTGGGAAGAAGTATGCATGACACAGTATATGATTCCTCACCAAATTTTGAAGAAACATAACTCTTGAAGAAGCTTTCACTGGAGTGAAGCCCAAGATTGAACACTTCAGGATATTTGGGTGCACAATGTATTTTTTATGTACCCAAAGAGAAAAGGTCCAAGCTATACCTTTCAGGGAGAAATGATACATTTATGGGATAACAATGAATCTTCGAAGACATATCAGATCTACATCCCTGGTCAGAGATAGATCGAGACTAGCATAGATGTTTCTTTTGAAGAAGAGATAACCCTTCAAAGATCTATATAATCTCAGATGGAGATTGACAATGAGACAATACCTTCTCTCCCTTCAACAATTCAGATGGAGACATGCATTATTCCAATTGATCCAGTTGCTCTAATTGATACACTCAGAGATATTGCAGAAGGGAATACATGGCCTACCTAGGCTCGACAAACTCCGTAGGAGGAAAAGAAACACACAAGCCCCTCAAGGCACATCCCGAGAAAGCAAAGAGATTTTTGAGCTACTCTTCAGCCATGAGGGACATCATTAATTCTTGACATGAAGAAGCGACAGGTGAACAAGTATGGCAAGTTTCCATGAAAAGAAGAATACCAATATACCTTAAATAATGATGCATGAGATATTGTTTAGAGACCAGAAGGGAAGTTTTTGGTGACTTCCAAGTGAATCTATAAAATCAAGCATGCAACTGATGGAAGTGCCAAGAGCGAGATCTGTAGCCAGAGGATTCCCACAAACAAAGGGAGTTGTCTATGATGAGACACTTGATCCAGTAAGCTTGATACACTTCCATCTGTACCACCATCCATGAGTTGGAACCCACATTAGATGGATAGATTCTTAATGAGTTGGGCTCCAACAAGAGTGTTGTTGATCCAAACCTACAGTGTTACATTGTTGATGAGAGCTCGATTTTAATGACTTATTCAAGAAGTTGAGTTGTTGGATACAAACAAGATTTGACTTCTGATTTTTTTGGATAAAGGATCTGGGTACGATGTACTAATTCTTGGGACAAGAAGTATGACAGAGGACCAATGAGATAAATATACAATGAAGATATTTGGTATGAAAAAAGTACAAATCCATTCCTACACCGATGATGATGGATTTGAAGAAAATAAATGATGATGATTAAGAAGAGATTGATCCACAACTGATTGGATCACTGATGTTTCTGGTTAACACCAGACCTGATTCATGCTATGCAGTGAATGTACTTAGTCAATTCATGAGTCAATCGAGATAGACTCACTGGATAGCAGTAAAGCATGTATTGAGAAATATATGAGGCACAGTTGGATATGGCCTGAGATATGCTTCTAGCGTGGACTTGAGTTTGTAGGGATATGTCGATACAGATTGGGCAGAAAGTACAGTGGACTGGAAGAGCACATCCGATTGTTGTTTTACCTTGGATTTTTCCATGGTTTCCTGATGCAGCAGGAAGCAAAGCTCAGTGGCCTTGAGTACCACAAAAGAAAAGTATATATCATTGAGTATGCGAAGCATAGTGGCTCCAGAAGCTTCTGACAGATTTACTTGATCATGAGATGGATTCTATGATTATAACCAGAGCTGTCTAAAGCTCTTTTTGAACCCCATGTTTCATGATAGATCGAAACATGTTGAGATAAAATATCATTTTCAGAGACATGATGCATAGGAAAGCAGTACACACACATTACCTTCCTACACATGAGCATACATATTCACCAAACTGGCTTGGTGAAGAATACCTCTCTAATTTGAGAGGGAGTGTTGATGAATACAACCAAGAAAAAGTTCAAGTACTTCTGTGCGAGACTTGGCCTGATGGAGAATGCCTCCCTCGCTGAGAGGAAGTGTTGATGATTACAGCTACGTGAGACATCCTCCAGGACATAGAATGATTGAGTCGACCTGAGAGGGATCCCATGAGTTGGGTGTGTGGTTCCTATTTGAAACAAAATTGAAATGCATTACTAGCCTCCTTACAGAGAGTTGAGAAGAACTCCATATGATTCTCCTATGTTACACAATGAGAAAGAAGATTTGTTGAGTTAGACGTGTATGTGGCTGAGCACAGGTGAACATGTGAATTCCCATGAGTTGGGTGCATTGTTATGAGATAGAGATGAAAATGATGTATTAGCCTCCTCTAAGAAGAGAGTTGAGATGATGAACTCCAGATGACTCTTCTGTGTAATGCAGTGGGAAAGAAGATCTACTGAGTTGGATGTGTCTGTGGATGAGCACAAGTGAATGTGATCCTAGTGGTTGAGAACTAGTGAGTGTGGTTCTCCCATGAGACGCAGTGAGATAGATATATGGACATCCCTATGGATTTTCCCCTAGTGGTTGAGCACTAGTAGGTGTATGAGATCCCTTGTTATATTGTTCAAGAGTCAGACTTACCTGTAACCCTAATTGTAATGTAAAGGGTATAGGTCAACCCCACCTTAATCTATAAGATAATTAATCTAAAAATTATTAATTATATTGTGAGTTAGTGAGGTCGGCCCTGTTGTGCCAATAGACACTTCTGTTGACATGTTCACTCTAATATAAGTAAAGATAAATTCCCCATTGAGGAATCATATCTCCAGTGTGAGTTTGGAAATTTCAGCAAACACTTGTTCTTGGGAAAAGTGCACACCACTTTTGGGCGCTAGGTTTCTAGAGTTTGTGAGCACCCTCTTGTGTGATAGGTCTTTATGGAAGTGTAGGTATTTCTCTTGAAGAATATAGCAAGGGATTGGCTAGGTTTTCTTCCCTTTTTGAGAAGGGTTTCCCAGGATACTTATTGTGTACTTGTGCATGGTGTTTCTTCTTGTGATCTTGGTTGTTGCAACAAATTGTCTATGGTTTAAGTAAAATGATAAAATGGAATGAATTTCATGCTTAAGCCTAGCTTATTGAAAATTCAACTCAGCCATCGACGATTTCTACTGGATAAATTCAATACTTAGAAAATTTTGACAAAAAACTAGGTGAACCTAGGTCATTAGTCTCTTGCTCATGATGATCTTGAGCGTCGATTTTTCTCCATCCATTCAACGACCAAAATGAATTCCAGAATGAAAATCCGTTTCATTTCTTCAATCGACGAAAATGAATCTCGGTCGTCTATTCTACTCAACCTTCCAAATGACCGAAACCTTATAAATTTTTAAATTTATCACCTTGAATCTAAATGATCGATCTCAAGATCAAACATGATCTTGACCATCGATTCGCTGAACTTTGTCTAGCGTTACAATGGCCATTAAAACTCAAAATTTGACCTTCCAAGTCGAATTTTAGCTCTGTAATTCTGTAGATTCACGCCTCATATTGTCTCTTCGGCCACCTCGAGGAATTCAAACTCGAAATTTACCCACAAATTTGGGGATTTCATTCCAACCTCTCTGTTTTCCCCAAATTTACACAGATTGAAATATGTGACAACAAATTACATCAATTTTCTCTGGTTCTTGGCCCATACAAGTCCAGTGTTTGAATCAGAAGCTTTAATACCATAATTTAAAGTTCCTCGACCCAACTGATGAATATTACAATACATAATACTCATAAAAAATCCACTCACAACTCAAAAGTCCCACAACCCACTGATAATCTTCTACAACTATCCTGATTTTTCACCAACTCTCTTCCTCTTGACTTGTCAAACCCAAGGAATGTACCCCTTCACTGATCTCAGTACCTTGAGTGTCTCATTTGTTTACCAGAGTCTCTATGGAACATATAACCAAGAATCTCTCAGTTAGGAACTCAAGGGATCTTGCTGCCAAAACAACTACCAGGAAACAACAACAAACACTTGTTGTTAAAGTGCAACTCACTCAAGAGTTCACTCTTCAGGACTGCAAACCTAACTGATGAGTCTTTAACTCCATAAACGATCCAAATGCACTCCAACATGCTCCATAAATCTCCCTCCATGGATATTCCATATCCAAACTCTCTTTCTTTCTCTCTACTTACTCCTCATGCTAAAAAACTGAATGTGTAAAATTTTTGTAGCTACCCATACAAATTTATCTCCTTTGGTTTTCTTTCTTGACTCACACACTTCCCTAAGATGATTGTAATCAGTCCCCATGCTCCCAATAACTATGGGATGTGACTTCTCACACCCACCCTCTTACATGCATTCAATGATTGGATTTGGGGACACTCAATAAAAAACTAGAGTTCAATACATAGTCATAATAAAATTCATAAATGTGGGTGGAATTAATAGACATGGGTAATTCTTCCTTGGACCCCTTTTGGACATTCTCTTATACCCTTCTCTCTCTTTTGGATTAATTCATCCCCCATCTCTGTTCATGTCCCCTTAACAACTGGCATTACATTTTATTATTAAAACATAGAAATACAATTCGCATATTACATCGCTTTGGCCATAGCCACACATTATAACTACATAAGCATTAATTAAATCAAGGATTATAGTGGGGATGTTACATTGTTGGTGTTTAATATTTTTACATGCACAAGATACATGTACACCAATTACACATGCATACCCTGCACGTGTGCACTATAGGATTACTTAATGTAATTCCTAAACTATGTTATTGATTATTTGATTAGTGATTTAAATGATCATGGAAATTATATTACATATACATAAATATTGAGTAGCATTAAATACTCCCTTGAATTTGATTATTGGTTGGTGTCATGAACTAAATGTGATGGTGGGTTGCCATAAATTTTGGGGAAAATGTCAAATTTCATTAATGAGTTAGCATCAAAATAAAGAGTTTGCAATCAATTTTATTAATATTTTGTTCGTCTTTTATTATTTTATTTTAATTCATATTTTCCCTAAAATCTAGAAGCAAAGATTAATGGCCTATTAATGAGGGTGGTTGAGAACCTAGGGAGAGGTTTTACATGCAACACAATTACACAGAGGAATGGTGGTTGGATGGCAATGCAAATGGTGGCTAGGTGGCAATGCAAATGATGGTTGGGTTGAGAATGAATTAAGAGAATGAGTGAGAGATATTAAACTAAGACAACAACTAAGTGATAATGAATTGAGGGAGAGGTGTCAACATAAGTACAACTAGGTGGATTGGATAACAAAAAAATAACTAAATACTTCATACTTTATCTAGCATACACAGAGTGGAAACCCAAGAGTGGCTATAATACTGATGTGACAAGCATACTTGTTCTTATTAAGAAATAACATAGAGACGTCTACAATTATATATTTATAAATAGTTCAATGGTGATATTACATATGCTTTGTAATTTGTGATACCATATATGATCACAAGGCATATGCAATATCACCACTCAACTATGTATACATATATAATTGCAAACATCTCGATGTTATTTATTCTATGTTATTTCTTAATGAGAACAATTGTTCTCATCTCTCACACATATCTATGTCTATACACGTATTGATAGGTCATGAAGGTGAAAGATTACATCCTTTGATGATTTGTTATTGTTATTAATGTGATTTATACATACTTTGTATATGTTACTTCACATTATTTACACTATATTACAACATGGTTAAGGGATAAACAATGTAGTAAACCTCCTTAAATTAACCTAAAGAGGCAATTACCATGAATTTGGTTGTTCACTTTTGCAATTATGCCTCTTATCATAATGTCATATTTGAGTTTGAATTACTCACATACGTCATCAGTGATAGAAAACATCTTGAAATAATAAACAATCCAATTAAGCATAGAGTTCATCAAAGTCTTTGGGCATGCATCCATTATAGTTCTCTATCAAATAACTTGAGATCCAAGATGAAATTCTAGAATACAATGAATGTGACATCATAAATAAACAAACCTTATTAGTCCCTACCCTTCAGGCTGTAGGGACTAATAGTAATCGGTTTTTCATTGTTGCATTAATACAACATAGAAACCAAAGACTTTAACCAAAGTTTTAAGAGTTTCATTCATATTTCCATCCCGCATTTGGTTTTTAGGCCTAAGTTTGAAGATTGAGGCCTTATTTGGCCTCTTCCCGAGGCAAACCCTCACCATACCTTGGCTTAAAATCACTTTCAAGTGTATATTGTATGAATAATATTGCAGAAGTCAAGTAATGCTAGAACTGCTTCTAGCATTACTTCTTGGCATTAAATGTTAAATCGTAGAGCTTTCTCCAATGTTTATTGGACTTCCCTTAGTTTCCACCTATTCGAATTTCCTTAACTGCCACCTTGTGGCACGTTGCATGTTTCTGGATGTTGGCATGTTTCCCATGTGTTGCATGCCCAAGATGAAAACAACCTTATCCTTTCAGCATGCTCTTCTTACCTCGTATTATTTGCTGGGAAGAGTCCAATAGAGTGTCTTGCCTTTATTCATCTCTTTCAAGACGATTTGGGGATTGAACTACAAAGAGTCAAGGAAGACATCATAGTTTGATGAAATCACCTATCATGCTCGAGATAGAGCCTTTCCTTGTAAATATTAAGGTTTAGTATCTATCCATAGTAGTAGGCTTTAATATCTCCCCTTTGAATGAAGGAAAGGACTTCTCTTACAAGAAACAATTTTTTAAGAAATTAAGGTATTTATGGGGTTTGTGTTTGTAGAAAATATGATAGCCATGCCTGGTATATAATGTAAAGGTGCATGTTTTTTCTAATAAGAAAAGTATTGTTTAAATAGTTACAAGGGTTTTGAATATATTCAAGTTGATAAGTCAATTAATCTGTATCATTTTTTTTTTTTAAATTAACCTGATATATATGTAGAATTTGATACAAGAATTAATTGATAACTTCATCTATAAATGATAAATTATTCATAGGAACTTACGACTTTCCCATTTGCCCTAAGCGTGGTGTTTTTCCAATTCCAGAGTGTAATATCCTTTGCTAACATAATTTCCAGTTCATGGATGTAATGTGTTCCTACATATAAGAAACAAATAAAACTAAGAGAAAGGTCCTACATATGATTGATATTCATAGGAATCAAATAAAAGTAAGAGAAAGAAGAGAACATCCCTGCCATATTATTTCAGGCTGGTTATCATCCCTACCGACACAACCATTTCACATGCAACACCACCACTCTGAAACATGCTACAAAGTAACACTTAGTTATGTTATACCACCTAAGAGGCCAACCCTTAATCACTTTCGAATGCACGTGAACCTCCCACCGACAAGGACAAACACTGCGTTGCAACAACAAAGAATCCAACAAACCACCATATTCAATTGAATGGGATAGAGAAAGAATCGAGGAGGGTGAGAAAAAAATGGCAGAGAATTTACATCTTCATGGTCCGATTCCAAAATTGGTTCTAGAAACCGATATAATGTGAGCAACTAGCTCTTAATCCTAAGCATCTGGCTATCAATACTCCTAGGTAGACAACCAAAAAAGGTTTTTCACCAACCTCATCGCATATGCCAACGAATTCTGATTCGCCAGTTGACTTCAACAAATCCTTGAAACTTCCTTCCTCTCCAAATGCTCAGCTACATGTATCAAACTATGATCATCCCTAACAAAGGAACTCTCATTCCCTCACAATTATGCTAAGAAATTCAACACTGGATCCTTCTCATTTGAGTACAAATTAAAATATGATAAAGGTTTATGAAGGGTTATGCTCAAGGTGAGAAGTTAGAACCAAGTTCTCAAGGAGAGACAGCTGAAGGAGGAAGACTATGGAGAAAAGGGTTGTACATGGCCATTGGATTCGACCACACGTTCAGTATTCTTGAAAAGGGTAGCAGAGATGTGAACGTGTGGCTCAATACAACAATATTCGTTCGTCAGTGAAATGTCTACCTTAGCTATGATATTCCTTTTCTATGTGCCTTTGTTCTCATCGACCATAAATCATTGTTATTTAAAATCTTTAAAAAATTACAAAATAATAATCTTATTGTTATAATTTAATTTATCTCTGATTACATAAATCAATTTTAACATTCTCACAATCTCAGAAATCAATCTTAATCTTCCCAATATTAATATACAAGTAAAATTAAATATAACATATATACACATTGCATTCTTCTGATATATACGGTCCAATTATTAAGATATATGCGGAAATAACATAGCCCATATACTTCTCCAAGTGGATATTTCCCACTTACATTATCATTACTTGTTTTACTCTAACTTACACATTGCATACACCTCAGAAAGCAATAATTTTATAATTATATAAACAAAATTATTAAACAAAAATTTATGATGTGATCGATCTTATCAAGGCACTGGAAGAGCTATTATTAAATCAATTTTAACCTTCTCAATATTAATATACAAATAAAATTAAATAAAACATATATACACACTCCATTCTCGTGTTTTTCTTGTCCATGTTAATGGTAAATCAATTAAACTGACTACGCAAATAGAGACATCGTTGTATAGTGCTCCCATTGTTGGTTTTCGTACACATCCTATGGATTATATTGAGCCAATTTATACTTGATGAATTGTTCATCGTAGCCAATTTATATGTTTCCATCTATTACGAAGAATTCAAGAAAGATACATTGCTTCTTATTTGATTATCCTTATCGTTCTCAGAGGAATGTTCAAAATCGCTAAGGTGGGCCCAAAATTCCACCTCACAATCGCAATAGTGAACACAAAATCTGACCCTCCTTCAGATTCGTATTAGCGATACTTCCATTTGATTTCACTAAAACAAACTCAAAGATTCACTCGCCCTTCACATTGGTATAATAAATACCTCCATTCGCTTGAGCAAGTGAGAGTATGATAGGCACTTGCTATTCACATTAATGAAGATGAGTATGTAACAAACTCCATGAAGATGAGAGGCTTAGATCACCATTATTTAAACCAGGCTTGTTGAAGTCAACTTCTGAAATATCACATGGACCATATTCAGAAGTTCAGAAGAAGAGGTATAAGTTACATGATTTCAAGCCGCTTATCAATATTTAGTAAACAGTTAATCGTGATGGGTGACAACATTAATTTTTCATCTTCTCTTCATGAAGACAGATAGCTCAATTTCCTAGTACTATTGGCTTGCTAATTCTGCTAAATAATGTTACTTACAGGGAGCCATGTTAATCCACTCGAAATCTTAAAGAGATAGCTCAGTTTACTAGTATAATTCTCTTGCAAAAATCCATTGAAAATCTTCTAGGGTTCAGTTTAAAATTAACAAAGTCAATCTTTACATGTACTATTGTTGCTGCTAGTTATTACACATGTTGTTGCTAGCTATTACACATGCTACTGGCACCTTCTGGGTAGGGACTTGTTGCTCTGCAACCTCCCTTGTTAGTTAATTATCCATTAAGCATTAAAACTAAAAGTAAACCTTTCATGAGTGATCCACTAGAATGACACTTGAACATTACTTTTAATATGCATAAAAGTAGACTTTCCTGGAGTGAACCACTTGAATGAATTAGTAAAGAATTTTGATGATTTTTTCACCACCACCTCCAAAAATAAATATGAGATGTGATTTCTTATATTTTTCAATGATTGTCACCATAAATGCATTGTTGAATGAATTAGTAAATCATTTTGATGAATTTTTCACCACCTCGAAAAAGAAATATGATATGTGACTTGTTATATTTTTCAATTATTGTCACCATAAATGCATTGTTCTTAGTAGACTTTTATCTTTTAATTCAAAATGTGTCAATGTCTTGAAAATTAAAATTTTGAAAGTATTAAATAGTTGTATGGAATGACCATCTCCATTTGAGAAATGTTTACATAGTACTTGTGAAATTCTTAATGAAACTTAGGGTTCTTTAGCATTGCAATGCAACTCTAGCTATCAAATCTATTGAAATTAGAAATAATGATACATTAAGAATCAATGAAACTCTATTCAATATTGATGAAATGTTTTGACATTCCCAAATAATCAATCAATATCCATAACAAATAATAAATTTTAGTGATTTAAAATTGAGGTAAGAATCTCATTTCACAGTTCCATTTGCTTACAGGTGATATGGAGTGCTCTTTCAATGTTGTATCTGGAATTCTTTTGTTGATGATGCAATTGTTTTGTTCAAGAAGTGAGTCCCTTGATCCCTCATAAGTACTTTAGGACAACCAAACCTTGTAAATATGTTCTCAAATAAGAACCGTGCAACTGTCTCTGCACCGCAATTTGTAACAGGTTCTACTTCTACCCATCTTGTCAAGTAGTCTATCGTGGTAATTATGTATCTGGCTCTTGTTCTTCTCGTTGGTGGGTTAATCGACACGAAAAAATCCACTACCCATTTGTTGAACGCCTACAAGGTATCTTGTATTGAAACATTGTAACTACAAAGGGTATTCTATTTATTATTGAGTTATTATTCATTAGATCAATCCCCTTTTGTGGATTGATCACGTTGGGCATTGTAATTGAGTAAATCCCGTTTTATGGATTGGTCAAACCCTAAATATATTGTGCAAATTAAGAATTTGGCCCCCATGCTAATTAAAGTGGTTTTAACCACTAAGAAGACAAGTTGGCCCTACCCAATAAAGAGACACCTTTCCAGTGCCTGCCAGTTTGTATAAATAAAGGAAGTCAGTGCCTCATTATCTCGCTCACTCATTCACTCATCCAGTGCGCAAGTTTGGTAGCTGTAGTTGGGAGAAGAGGGAAGAGAGAGGCACATTGCTCAGTGTTGGATATTATCTAGTGTTTTGGTTTATTGTCTTGGCATTGTATTGGCTATCTATATTAAAGAAGTTTTTGTTAGGTTTTCTCCCCCATGAGGGTTTCCCAGGATCAATGTTGTGTATATTGTGATTGTGTTTCTCTTAGTGATCCTATCTATGATATGGTTATCTAGTAAATTGAAAAAAAACCTAATAATAACTTAAACCTTAACATGATATCAGAGCTAAGCTGAAGAGAACATCTTTCACTAGATAAGCAAATATGTCACTGTTGTCATACAAGAAAATTAAGGTTTTCTATTGAAGAGGAATTTCAACCTAAAAATCATCAAGGAAGTGTGGCCTAGCCTAGAAAACTATTTGGCAACATTAGCTCACTTTTTCAATGGATAGAACTCCCGGAAAGTGAAACACTAGTTTTCATTGGTACCAGAAAACCAGGAAACCATAACCAATACCAGAAGTACCCGTCCAGAATTCTGTTGGTCAANAAGGGGGGGGGGGAGATTTAAATTTTCTTAAATCTAACTACACCAGGCTACTCACCTCAACCAATCACACCTCCTGGTAAGTTCAAAATTAAATTCTGAGCATTTTCAATTTTGGTCATTTTCCTAGCTCTAGGTAAAGATGTCTGGAAGCACTAAGCTTGTTGACAAGCTAGAAGGTGTGGAAAACTTTCATGCCTGGAAGTATAGGATTGCACTCATTCTTGAAGAGAATGACCTAGAAAGATTCATTAAAGAAGATGTACCAGAACCTACCGATGCTACAGCTAAAGAAAAAACACCAAAAGGACACAGTTAGGGCCAAAAGAATAATTGCAGATTCTTTTAAAGATCACTTGATTCCTCAAGTGGCTTCAAAGAAGACTCCAAAAGAAAGTTTGATGCCCTAACTAGGATGTATGAAGGAAAAAACATCAATCGAAAGATGAATTTAAGAACTCAACTAAAAAATACAAGGTTGCAGAAAGGATAAACAATTCAAGAGTATTTCTCTAGAATATCACAATTCATGGAACAACTAGAAGCAATTGGTGATACTCTAGATATAGACGAACTCATAATGACAACCATTAATCGTCTCACAAGACCTTGGGATGCATTCATCTAAACTATTTGTGCCAGAAAGGAGAAACTACACTTTGACAGTCTTTGAGAAGAATGCGTTCAAGAAGAAGCAAGAGTAGCTAACAAAGAAGCAATACTATCAATAGATGAAGATAAAGCCCTAGTTGTTCACACTAAAGGAGGAAGGAAGAGGTCTTACTTACAGAAATAAAATCATCAACATGAGTTTCACCACCCAAACAAATTCATACATAAAGAAGCTCACCCTCCAAGGAGATTCTAGAAGTTTCAGAAAGGTCAAAGACGAGAAAAATATTTCTCATCCTACCAATGATACCATTGTTACAAGATGGGACATATTCCTAAGAATTGTCCAGAAACAAGAGAAAAATACAAGAAGCAAAACAAAAGGCACCATGCCCACACCATTGAAGATGAAGAGCCACCCACAAAGATGATAAAAGAACGGATTGAAGATTATGTCTTAATCTCTGCCCTATCAGGATCAGTGCCACCTAGTGAAGACACTTGGCTCATAGACAATGGTGCTTCCAAGAAAATGAAAGGACAACGAGACATTCTCTCTTGCCTTACAAAAAAGAACTTTCCCTAGAAAGTTAAAATTAGAGATGATTATTAGTACCCTATCAAAGAGTAGGAGAATCAAATTACAAACTTAATTCATGAACCCCAATGAAGATGAAGGATGTACTATATGTACCAGGTTTGACAAAGAACTTACTTTCTATCTCAACTTTAGATAAGAAAGGCTTAAGAGTTTCTTTCATAGATAGAGAAGTTCTTATGTGGCCCAAAGGAAAAGCCATGAAAGAAGAAATTTTTATTGGAAAAGAAGAAGGTGGCTTGTATAAGCTAAAAGGTCACTCAGAAGCAGCCTTGACTCATTCCATTGAGAATCCCTGTGAACTTTTGCATAGAAGACTAAATCACATTAACAAGAAGGAATTACCATATGTAAGCAAGGCAGTCACAGGTGTTGGGCCCGTGATATGGTTAAATAATTACGATGATTAGATCCTTTTTGTTCGGTATTATATGTGTATTTTAGTATTTTGAAGAAGTTTTCGAAAGATTCTTATGTCAAATCGCCATAACTTATACCATGTATGTATAATTGGAGTTTTGTGATGGTTTTAAGTTTAATTCAGCATGATTTAATGATTCCAAGGAGCTAATGCATGATTTGTGTGTCACAGGGAAAAATCGCATGGCGTTTTTCCATCTAGCAGCTCGTTCGATACTTCATCTGACACTATTACAGGCAACTAACTTAAATATTAATTTGTGGGAGCATGAAGTGGAATCTTAAAAATCCGGCACATGGGTTTTGTGCGTAATATTCTCAATTAGCTCCCTCGTAGGCCATTTCCTAAATTTTTGAATGTATTGAGAGCAATTCGTGGTTTTCAATTCGGCATCTGATACTCTATCCGACACTACGTCTGACACTCCATCCTACACTAAAACCGTAGGCGAATTGTCGGTTATCATATCAGCGACCAGTGATGGGAAAATCTGAGACATGTTTTTTTCTTGTGCTTGTGGCCTCCAGCTACTGAGCTTCTGACAACTTGGATTGTGTTGTTATACTGGCCGTTTGTTCACTCACTTAGTTTCTAGAAGCCACCGACGGTTAAAATACATTAAGTGTAATTTATTATTTTTAGAGGAAGTTGACCCTTCTAATGGTCGACCTTTCAGCTTGTAACCTCTATAAATACCACAACAGTGGTTAGACAAATAGCTAAGCCAAGGGATAGTTAATCTCTGTTTTCCCATTTCAAGACATTTTTCTCCAAAACTGTGTAAAACTGTGTTTTTAATTTTAATGTTGAAATCATGTTGCTTGAGCTCATGATTCATTGTTGAGGAGTAGCCACGACCTGCTGGGGGTCTCTCCAGTGGTCTAGGTGAATATTTAGTCAATTATCTTGTGAATTCATATAGTGTAATCATCATTTCTTTTATTTCATGTACATGTGTTTTTAACTTTTTTTACTTACTGTATAATTGTTGTTTATAGTTTAATTGTTTCCGTTTCTTGTTGCAGATTTCTTATGAAAGATAGTGTTAATATGCCATGTCTCTTTAATAAAATATGAAACAAGCTTAAGCTTAAGCCACTAACCCCTATGTGATTAGAGGGTAGTTAGAATTTATGTATGCTGAAATAGGATAATTAGAAGTTAAAACATAGTCAAAACAAAGTATGGATTTAATAGTTTCTTTGGCAAAGTTTCGGTGGATGGATAAATGTTAATTTTAGTTTTGATTCATAGTTTGCTTCTTTAGTTGTTATCTAATTTGCTTATCTAATTTTCTATTTAGTTGGCTTATTAATTCTCTTGTTATATGTTGAAATAGAAATAGGATTTGAATTATGTTTTTATGAGTATTTCCTTTGTAATTTAAATTGTTAAAATATGATTAGTTTAGTTTACTTCATGCAATTTCCATTTTAGATCTAGATTGAAATTTGAATTCGAAGTTTGATTTTGAGTTTAGTTCTTAGTTATAAATCTCTAGTAGTATGAATTTGCTTACATTAACATAGAATGCAATTGAATTAAATAAGATAATGTTTTCATATTGTTGATGATTGATGCACAAATGGAAGAATCACATGGATTTTCAGGGTAGTTGATATTTCTTTTATAATGGCCAAGTTCTCATTAGATTGTCTGATTCATACTTTTTACTTTGCTATAGAAATTAGTATTGAATTTATCCCTCTTGAGTTATCATGAATTGTTAAATGTCATCGTGATATCATAAGACACCGAAGACATAACCATCAACACTATATTTGCAGTTTTCTTGCTTTTGTAGATTAGATAATAGTTTTCTTGCTTTTGTAGATTAAAGAATAGTTTTCCTGTTATTGTAGATTAAAGAGTAGTTGTTGATTAACTTTTATTGTCATGATGTTTTAATTCAATAAATTAAGATATAATTTTATAGAGTAGAAATAATTATGAAGTTTATATTAAGAATAGAGTTCACTTGTTTATTAATTTGATTAGTTACTTGTCGAGTAGTTTTGGTTAGTTTATTTGTTGCAGAAGTTACCATAGGTTAGTTATTTGATTTCTTATTAATTTACTTGTTAAATATGTTTCCATAGGTTAGTT